>VDFB02075321.1:254976670-255348780 GCA_007258455.2 Sequoia sempervirens | reverse complement strand
TTAGGATTATATTTGACTAAAACATTTAGGATATGTTACTCTATGGAATCAAACAAAGTACCTCTGGTTGGATGGACTAAGGATGCCTAGGTCTCCCTAGCTAAGGATGCCTAGGTCTCCCTAGCAACACATCCTAACAAAAGGCTTAAATTGACAATATTGGTAGAAAATATACCTTCTAGCTATAGTATGTTATTGACTATAAGTTTTTACAAAGAATTAGGAGTGGAAAATGAGATGGATTGGTATCAAACATTAATTCCTATGGGAAACAAGAAAGTAGGCCTCGACCTAGAGCCAAAGGTCAAATTCACAGTCTTAAAATCAGAAGACCCAAGATCTCAAATTTAATTACAAGAGTCAAAATCTGGAAATTACATGATCTTCTAAGAACTAGAAAAGTACACTAATATTATTGGTCTAGAAATTTCTTCTAAGCTTTCGAATTTGAAATTCAATGGGAGTAATTCCAATTTAGGATCAAGTGTTGGAGTAGTTCTAATCTCTCCTTTTGGTGGGGTTTTTCCTTTTTCATATAATTTTGAATTTGGTAACACCAATAATACTACAAAATATGAAGCTTTATTGCTAGGATTGTTAGTCACAAAGGAGAAAGGGATTAGAGAGTTACAAGCATTGGGAGTTGTTGCACATTAATAGTTAAGAAAGTGCATAAGGTCTTCACTATCAACAATGAAAGAATACTTAGAAACTATCAAAATAATGTGTGTGATTGTACTAAAAATCTTGATGCTTTCTTGATTAAAGTCATACCTAGGGATCAAAATTCAAAGGTTGACTCATTAGAAATCTCTCCTTCCTTAATATCTTCACATCCTAATTTTAAGAAAAGCTTGTATAGAATTGAATGATTTCTAAACCCAGTGTACTAGACAATGTTGATCACTAGCAAGTTTTTGAAATGATATACTAATTCTACTCAATTATGCTCATTCAAACTTGAAACATAAATTTAGAGCTCAATACAAATAGAAATAGTAAAATTTCTTTAGATCTGAGAAGGGTTAAAAATGTGTACTAGTCACTAAAAGGGTGTGTTGAGAGCCAAACTGGGACTCATTTTCCCATGGGCGAATGGGTCTCTGATTAGGGATTTCAACCATATTTTGGGAGCCTCTGATGTTAGTTTGTAGCCTCTGTTTGATTTGGTTTCTAGTGTTAGAAAATCATCAATAAATTTTGTAGGTGAGATTTTGTGTCTTGACAACAACTTTGACAACTTTTCCAATTTTTCTCTTCAAGAGATCTTAAATCCTTCTTCAAACTAAGATCAACAACACTAACACGAGAGGGGATTTTTTTTTTAAATTTTGGTAACTAGGGGTTTGCCTTGGTCAAACCCCATTTGGTTAATTAAACCTTGAATTGAAATAATGAAACCTGAAAGGAATGATGAATGAACAATTCCATGTTGAAACTCACCAAACCCTTGAATAAACCATTGGAAATCTAAAATTTTGAGCTTGATCTTGCATAAAATGGCTTCAATGGATGTGGATCTTGATGCTTGAAATATGATTTTAATGATTTCTTGAATCTATGAAACCTACATCACAATGTTAGCTTGAAAAACATGCATGATTTCAAAAGACTTTGACATGATGCTCGAGATCTTGATTTCTACAATAAATCACTAAAATATCTTCTCCTGAATGCCCTTTATCATAAAATTTTCTCTTGTAAACTTGAATTGATTCTCTCATGATTTTTGTAGGAAAACTTAGACTTGATTTGATAAAATAACCTTGTATTTATAATTATGTATCCTTAATTTCCCAAAAGACTAAACATTACAAGTCAACATTAAAATTTGAATTTAGGGAAATTAAAATACCTCCAAGAACATATTTTAAATTTAGGTGCAAAGGCCTAGGGAAGAAACATTTAGCCATGGGCTAATGGGTCCCAGGTCCCTATTCCTAGAACACACATTACTCAAGGTAAGGTATTATGTATTAGCATTAATTATTGTTAGGTTTCCCCTTCTAAAAATGTAATTTACTAGGGTTGTAGATATAAAATAGGGCTTATTAAATCATAATTAAGTCAAATGTAATTGAGGGACCCAAACAAAGTGTGAAAATGTAAAGGTGTACATTTTTTTACACTATAGTATTTTCTAGATCATCTTAATGTTTAGATGATCATCGATTTTTCTAAATCCTTTAATGGTGTTGATGTAGATGGTGGTGTCATTATGAAAATAGTGACCTCTATGGAGGATTTTACTTTTCAAGATCATGGTGCTTGTATACAATTTATGGATGTCATTGTGATCCTTTCAAATACTAAGCTTGGCCTTATGAAAATGCGAACATCGTGATAGAGTGCCATGGGAGTCCATATGATAAAGTGTTTTTGCCAAAATGTAATGGATTTTTGAAGTAGTATTTTTGGAATTTAGGCATATGTTGGATTATCATGGATGATTGTAGCTAAAGGAATTTTATTTTCCAAACTTCGGGTGGTGGTTGACAAAGTTATGAATTTTTATTAGGATAGTGTTTGGAACCAACACTTTTATATGTCTTTTTTATTACCATTTTTAAGGAAGTGGACATTTATTATATGTAGGGGCGTATTTTATTCTAGCTCCATATTTATATTCAATATTGGATTGGGGCTCTTTTATTCTCTTGATGCACTTTTTTTGGATCCATTTTAATTTCAATTATTCACTTAGATTATGCTTGATTCAATGGCTTTTGAAATTTTATTTTGGACTTTGTATTTGTAAATTTTCTTCTTGTTGGTTCCAATTGGTAGGTTTAATGAAGTAAATGATGGTTTATGGTGTAGATGGAAGGAGTATTGACAACAACCTTATCATAAGGACTACTCATGGCCTCCATTTTAATGTTTGTATTGGATAAAGTTCCTATCATATCATGGAGGAATCACAAGAATTATTAAATTTTAAATCGAAGAATATCTAAGACCTTGATGTCTAAGATTTTCATAAAACTTCTATCTGCTTGTAGAATTTGTTGCTCATGAGCCTAATCCTTTCCCTTGACATTACATAATCTAATAGATTTTTGTTTGCAATGGGTAATTTGATTTTGATAACAACATGCTAACCCAAAATTATTTAGCTAAAAACCATTAATGCTTGCTATTTTATCATCTATAAAACCTGATTTGACAAAAGTAGATGATCCTAGTTGATAGGATAATATGGCTTTATCCTTTTTTCATGCTTTTTCCTTCTTAATCATTTTTTTATGTCAATTTGATCTATGTTATCTTTCTTATCTTCTTGTTTTCTATAATCCATGCCATTTGTTTGATTATCTATGTGTCTATGGGAAGAAAGTGTCTCATACTAGGAAATAGAGATGGTAAGAGTTTGGATATGATGAATTTCCTAATCATAGATGGTATAAAGGTCAATGAGGGGATAATTTTGGACTTCATGATCAATGATAACATCTTAATCAAAGATAGGCTCATCTTCGATGTCATGATTAGAGATAGGATCTTGATCATAGATTGGCTTACTGTGGATATCATGATCATCTAGAAGGGATCCTTGGACAAACTCAAGGATAGTATCATGATCAAGGATTGGATTATCATAGATGCCATGACAATCTAGAGGTGATTTTTGGATATCTTGATCTTGATTTGTCTTGCGGTTTATGCCATCATGATTTGGACTTATCTTTTGAAAAATATCTGATTGTTTAGGTAATGGTTCATGTGATTTTTGGAAATGATAGGATTTTCTTGAATGGACTTCGGGTTTTCGATAGGAAGCTCTAGAGTTAGCTTAATAGGAGATGGAGGGAATGATGGTGGAATATGGTTGAATGGTGTAGGATTAAGAATGTGATGGAATTTCCTTTAGAACTTTATTTCACTTTAGAGTTTCCTAAGACTCTCTACTAGTAGTCCTTGCAGATCATTTCTAAATACATTTCTATTGAATACATTTGTGGATGGGGATGGATCTAATTGCAATGGCTTAGTCGATGAAAGATTGTGATAGGATGTGGAGGCTATAAAGTAGGGCTCTGTGATATGGTTTGGTGTTGAGGAAGGCTTTGGATGGAATATGTCTATCCCTTGTCAAGGTCAGGATAAGAATGACTAATGGATTTTGGTTGGGGATCAATGGTATGGATGGTTTTAAATGGTTCTTGGTATTCATGATAGATGGATGGATGACTCGAGTTTATAGGTTGTCGCTAAGTATGTTGGATTTTGGGGTTTGTTGGTATGAAGGGTAGATGGAGGGGTTACTAGAGCTTGTAGGTTGTTAGTATGAGGGGTAGATGGATGGGTGACTAGGGATTATGGTTGATTGGTATTGACAAAGCATGAGTTTTTCAATTTGAATATGACAAATCTCAAGGTAAAATGAAGACATGGTTATAAAATTGGATATGGATGGACAATGGGATTGATTGGTTGGATAAGTTGGTGGAATCCTTTATATGTGTAATGTAGGAAATAGGATCCCACCTATTTGGAATATGGAACACACAAGAAGATATGGGATCCTCCTATTTCACTAACATAACATTCAAAGAGACCCCTAGAGATCTCAAGTTAGGGATGAAATGAAGGAGAGAGATATACAATAGGGTGTCCTCTAGAGTGTAGGATTAGAGACTAAATGAGGGTTCACCACCAAGATAGGGCTTGGAAAGATAAGAGATGAATGAATCATGCAAAGTACCATACAAATGACCTAGGAAATGAAACTAAAATACAAAATGATAAACTGAGAATGAATAGAGGTGCACCTAGAAGAAGGATGAGGTAAAAAAAATAAAAAACCTTAAAAACTTGTTGTTTAATGCCCTCTAGGAATCTTACGCCAATCTGGATGATTTAGTCTCAGACTAGGGTTTTTGTGCCAAAACTAGAATCTGACAGTGTGTGATCTAAGACAACTAAAATATGGAAAAAGACTGGTATTGGGACTCATATGCCACAAGTGGTGTATTAGTCTCACTAGGCTTTTTCAAAGGGTTAAGGCCTAAATTTTCTCTCCTATCTTCGCTCTTCCTTCCTCACTTTGTATCCAAACCTAAAAACCTCATTCGCAACTTGTAGGTGACTTTTTATGAAGATAGAAACCTTGTGATGACTTGATGACTCTCTTCAACCTTGCAACCTAATCTTTAAAGGATCTTCAAGCTCCAAGATGCCTAAGTCTGTAATTACACATGTAGAAAGATAAAAACTTGTTTATTTGTTAGTAAATTAGGGTTTTCCTTGGTCAAACCCCATTTAGGTAATTAAAAAAAATTATGAGATAATGAAATAAGGACACAAAACAAGAAACATGGAAAATGAAACATGAACAATCATACCTTGAATAATGTCTTGTAAATTTGCAATCTAACATGAAATGGCTATGAAGAATGTAGATCTAGATCAATAAGTGTAGAATAATGCTTAATCTTGGATCTTAAGTGCTACATCACAACACTAGCTCAACAACATGCTTGATGCATCATGAATCTGACTTGATGATGTATCTTGAATTTTTGCAACAAATGATGAAGAATTTTTCCCTTGAATGCCTTAGAAATGATCTTGTAAACTATTTGAATACTATTGTGAAGTCTTGTAATCATAAAATTGCTATTAGGAATGATCTCTTGAAAGTATTAGGTGAAAATGAGTGAAATAACCTTGTATTTATACTTATGATGCTAAATTTCTCAAAATTACAACACTACAAGCTGTCATTAGATCTAGGAGAACAAAATCCAACCAAGTATTTGAAATAAATTTGATTTTGGGCCACATGTGACTCATATGCCACAAGTGGCATATGAGTCCCATTAGGCATAACTATGGGACACATTTTTCAAAAATGCTTAGAATGATGTGAAATCTAGATTAGGGCCCTAAAATCTAGGTGGGACTCATATGCCCAAGGTAACGTATGAGTCCTAGATCACTAAATATAGGCCACACAACTTAAAAAAACATGAATTATGATTGGTTGTTGGTTTATGTCTAGATTATCATAAAAAAGATGCATTAATTAAGGCTTGTGGATGCAAAATAATGCCAAATAAGGCATAAAGAAGCCCAATTATTTAGTAAAACCCTAGATTAGTGTGAAAGTGTGTTACAACACTCTAAATAAGGCACCAATAAGTTCATTTAGTTTACAAGGGCACAAAAATTAATGTGAAGGTGTAAATAAATAAACTTTACAACATTAAGTTAAGGTAAAATTAGGTTAACTCAACTTAAAAAGGCCCTAAATCCTTGATGTGAATTTGGAGAACACATTACAACACTAGATCAAGGACATATTAGGTCCATTTTAATGTGAATTGTTCCCAAATTAAGAGAAATTGTACCATCTCCAAGAAGGGAGTACAATTTCCATTGTTACAATATGCTACAAGGGCATGTGAGACCTAATCTATGAATTTGAAAGTGCAAGAAAGTCAAATAGTTGGGAGAAGAGGGTAACCCACCCTTCTCCTTCACTTTCTCAAGGTATAAAGTTCTTGGGGGGCGTATTCCAAATGATAAACTCACAACTTCCAAGAGGTGTGTCTTTTGATTCACCCACCCCTATTTATCCTCCACTAGAACAATGGAGCTGAGGTTGTCCTCTAGGCTAATGAAACCCCTAGAAAATCTCCCTAAAAAGAAAAGGAAAACGTGGTGTTTCTGATTCTCAAGATTACACAAGCGTGCAAGTGAAGAGAATATGCATACACTCTTTAAGGATTAAAAGATACATGTTCTTTAATTAACCAAATCAAAATGTGATTTGTTCATTTTAATCCTTCATAAAAAATATTTGAAAACACACAAAATAAGCAAGGCATAAATAAGAGAAGGAAAAATCAGTGTTTTCCATTCTCAATATCACACAAGCATGTGAGAGAAGAGCATACACACTAATAACTTACTAGTCATGACAAACAATTCTTTTTTAATTACACCAAGGATTGAAATCTGTGGTTCAATTTTGAAGCACCAATTGAAATATGCAAGGTGTTGTAAATTGTTAAGTCCAAATTGAAATGTGCAAGTTGCATTGTTCAATTTTAATGATCCAAGGAAAATTAAGGTTGTAGGTTCAATTTTAAACACCAAAATGAAGTGTGAAGATTGTACGGTTCATTTTAGAGCACTAAATTGAAATATGAAGATTGTAGAATTCATTTTAGATGCACTAAATGTAAATGTGTTAATTTTATGCACTAATTTAAATGTGAATCCTAAACTATTTAAACATCTACAAAACTGACTTCCTAGTAATCTTCAACAATAATTTCTCCTAATGTTTCACCACAAGCTGATTTCTAATTTCTGATTTGGAAAAAATGATCTACTTCACCACATGCACCTCAAAACCAAATTTCCAACACTTGAAAGACCTTGAGATTCTCATTAGTGGTTTGAAAGTTATGCTTTTTTTTATGACATGTTAGTATTTTTGAAAACTGCGAAAAGAAAGAACAAGAAATTTGACCAAGTGATTAAATCTCTAATAATTGATTTTATAATAAAAAAATGAATGAAAATTAATTTAAAATAGAAATTTAAGATGTGCAGCAATAAATTAACAATCCAAAAGTACAAATCAGTAAAATTGTATGATTAACAAAGAAAGGGCCCAAAAACTACAATTTTTAAGTTTAAAATGTTATTAGGCACCAAAATATGGACTATTATATATAAAAATTGATCCCACGACCCTTCTAGACGTAACCTTGATGTTTCTCTCTCCTCAAAATGCACCTAGGAATGTTGATTTTAAAACCCTCTTGAAAGTATCTACAACGTGGAAGATAGAAAACACCAAAATCTCATAGACAGTAAGGTTAAAAAATGAATTTTATTGTTCACATTGGGTTCACAAGAATGTATGCATTAAAAATAGAAATTAAGAAATTAAAAAAGCATGAAAACATAGACAAGCAAATCAAATTTAAATATTATTCTACTGATATCCTACCACAAACCTCAAATAGAAATTATGTGATTTTTATTTTCCTTTGGATGTGGATGCTAAATCTCAACAACATAACAATAGATTTGATTTAATGATTTTAATGATAGAAAATTTGATAGAGTTGATTTGAGTAAATTGTAAGATCCTCCAAATGATGAAGAAATGATCTTATTTATAGACTTTTTGAGGAAAAATCAGATAAGAGGTGAGGATGAGGATGAAGATTTGAGATAACCAAAAAAATTAGTAGAGTGATTTCAACTACAAAATACAAATTTCCATTTTGAAGCATGAAGAGATAATAATGGATTGTTTAATTTGATTAATAGATAATTCTACACATAAAGTTTTCATTTTGAAGATTGAGTTTATTGGTGGATGGAGTAGTGTTAAATAAGGAGAGAAGTTTGAGTTTCTAATATGAAGAAGAGTCAATTGATGATTCAGAAATGGAAAGATTGAAGAAAGAGTGTAACTCTAATAAATAAATAAAAATCATTTATTTATTCAAATCTACATGGATAATTAAATAAATAAATAAATAAATTTAACTATAGAAGAATTTAGAAATTGGTTAATTAAATAAATAAATAAATTTATTTAATTGTGAAGAATATTAGAGATTAAATAATTAAAGACAATTATTTAAAAAGTGGTCAATTAATTAAACAATTAAACTTAGAAAGCAATTTAGAATAATTAAATAATTAAAATTATTTAGTTATATGGATAAGATAGAATATGAATATGTAGAGGCATGAGTTTAATCTAATTAAATAATAAGATTATTTAATTTGGATAATTTTTAGTGCCTACATCACTTTATATTAGGACTCTTATTCTAATATATAGTGACTTGGCATGTCAAACCAACCTAATGCAACATTTTTGTTGATTATTGATAACTAAATAGTATTGACATTAACTTGTGGCATTACTTTGGTCTTTTAAATTTATAACATCCCATTCCTCTTCTAAATTTTCTTTTTCTTGTGTACTTTTTGGGTGTCTTATTTATGTATGATTGGGCTATATAAATAGACTATATTTCATTAGATTATCTATCTATAAGTACATTAAAGAAAATATTGTGTTAACATATACAATAATAATAACATAGCCATATGTATTTTTATTTTTCTTTGCACATCTTCTAGCTCTTTTGGACACCAATGGATGAATCTACAAGGTCTTAACCATCATTAAGACAAGATGCATATTCCCTCTCTTGGTTTAATGTTCCACTAATTGTTTTAAGCACCAAACTTTTTAATACATAGAGATGAAGTGATTTATATGACAAAAATTCTATTGTTCAAGGTTAAATTTTCTAGATTAGGAATACATGTGCAGTTTTGTTTCTTTATCTAGCATATATTACTTTCCATTCTTTCAAAAATATTTAATCATAATAATACCTCTTCAATACTTTACATTGCTTATTTGGTTCTTACAAAAGTAATTCTAGGTAATTTAATTTTTTTATCTAAACATAGGAGGGTTCAACTAAAATATAAAGGAGATGACCATGATATGGCATGCTTTGAAATATAGACCTTTCAAAATGATTTTTTTTAGATTAAGGAAAGCATGACATGTGAATACAACAATTCATTTAGAATAAATAGCATGAATTAAAATGTAAAAAATTATTTTGAAAATATAAAATAGATATTGAAAATAGAATTTTACAAAGTAGAAGAGATACTACAACAATCCTAGTAATAAATAAGCAAGGATGGATATTTGTGAGAACATATTTGGTATCCCAAAAGCAACATAGTAGTAATGTTAACTACATTTCAAATGCCTCTCTAACAACCCATACATTTTTCATTCAAATTATCTTAATAGAGAAAATTAATTTCAAAATTATTATACTCTAAATTACTTATTATTATACAATATATATTTTCTCCTATTTCAAACCCATTCAAGTTTTAAAAAAGAATGAGAATGCTTTATACTATATAAAATTAAATGTACCACCATTTGAGAATTATTCTACAAATTATAAGACTTCCTTGAAAATATATAATAGAAAATATACAATTCATATTATAAACCATAATATGTTCCAAACCATGACAAGATGGATAGCCTACTGATTTACAATAGGTAATTGGCTTTTTCTAGGCTGAATAACATTGGACCTATCAAAAATCTTATATTAGGACAAGCATTCTAAATCACGTGAAATGAGGAACATAGAATAATATACTAACGACCATTTTATTATTTCCTGTACATCAATTTGTCTAGGCTACTGGTTTAAGCATCAAAGGCAAACCATGTTTGGGTTGAGGATTGAAGACGATGCTAATGGGTTCGTCTGCCTCCACCAAATCCCAGTTATATCTCAACACTAAATGATAGAGAAATACCTCCATTTCTATCTTAACAAACTCATTCCCTGGGCATATTCGGTTTCCCTGTCCAAAAGGGATATAGGAGAATGGCTCATGTCGATCATTGAAGCGATTTGGAGCAAACTTTTCTGGATTGCGAAAGTACTCCTCTTTGTTGGACGTGTCTCTGATAGAGTAATGAACCTACAAGTCATCGATTCTAAAAATTTAAGGTGTGAAGAGTTATAACCCCTCTTATATCTAGAAATAAAAAATAAATACCCACCTTCCATCCCTTTGGAATCGTATAACCACCGTATACAATATCTATTTTTGCTTGCTTAAACCCTCCAATCACAGGAGGCACAATGCGCAATCCTTCTGCTATTACATTTCTCAAATACTCCACACCTTTAATCTCGTTCCAAGTAAGAGACTCTCCTACTTTCTTGCTATCTCTGAGCTTTTCACAATCTGTATTGGCTCAATATAATAGAGAATATTTAATTAAGAAAACAAGATTTTTCAGTAGTGAACTCCTAAATTACCTTCTCACCTCATTTCATATTTGAAATCTCAGAAAATAAAAACCAATATGAATTACAAATACCTTTACGAAGGCGTTGTAGCACCTGTGGCGAGAGAGAGAGGTGCTTAAGAATTGTGGCCAAAGCGGAGGCAGTAGTATCGTATCCTCCAGTGAAGAAACCCATCAAGTTGTCTGCAATCTCCTCGTCGCTCAAGCAAGAGTCGCTCCCTGCCTTTTGAGCCCTTAATACCATGTCCAAAAAGTTTTCTTCCTCTTCTCCAATTTTTTTTTAAGGAGGTTTTATGCAGACGGATCTGTGAAACAATTTGAGCATGAATAGCGGCGCGCGCGCGCCTGGCCTTGCCAAACGTCGTCCAAGGAAGATCGAGAGGGTGAGAGAGAAGCCCCGCATTGAAATCGTTAAAGTGCCGCCTAAAGCTCTGCAACTCTTCTCCACCCTTCAGCCCCATAAAAAACTCGGCAGCCACACACAGCGCCATTTCCCTCGCTTGGCGATGGGCGTAGATGACTTGGCCAGAACGCCAGTCAGATTCTAGATGCTGCAGTACAAGCCTTTCAAACCTCCCAACTGACTTTTTCAGGTTTTCGATCCCCAGAATGGAATGTATAATCCGGCGCATCCTTTTGTGGTCGGCGCCCTGGGAAGTAACCATGGCGTGCTCTCCTATCAGAACTCTCACAGATTTGGGCCAGCTGTTCCTGAACAGCTTGTTTTCGTTGATAAGGACGAACTTGTTCGCCTGCGCACCCAACATGACCACAGTGGGGCTGCCCAGAATATGGGTAGCGAAAATTCCCCCGTGCTTAGCGTTTCGGGTATCATACCAATCGTCAAGGCTGTCCAGGTTACTCCACGACCTCAGATAGTCAAGGGATTCTCCCAAATAAGGGATTCCAATCCTTCCTGGAGGTAACGGAGGCATATTTCTTGTAGATTTCAGTCTTATGGCCGCCCAGAGAATGGGAGCATAAAAAATGGCATATGCAGATGCTATGCCAACCACGAGACAGGCAATTGCTGCAGCTGCTCCGATGGAGATCCAGCTGCCGTCGTATGGAGTCCATAGCACAGACATCTTCCACAATACAATCGCAGATTTATCTTGGAAATATGACAAATATTGAGCTCCAGTTCATAATTTCTTACAATCTACAAGTGCGTTTATATGGGGCACTGGCAATCCAACATATTGGATGAACCCATCCTATATATGGGCATGTAAATTAATATTGCAGTTTCTTACATAATCTCTGACGTTGTAGTATGGATTTGTCACATCAACTTTACCAATTTCTGACGATGTGTATGCTTCTTGTGAAAAACAAACATTTTTTTTTGTGGCCATGGTTAAATATGAAGGCATTAAACATTATAAAGCAGACACAAGAAAGTTCGAAACTTAGTATATGTCGTCATGCAGTTGGACATATAAATGCTTTATATTCTTCTATTGATAAGATAATTAAAATAGATATAATTCTAGAGTAAAGTATACATGTCCCATAAAAACATCAATTCATTTCTTATCACTTTACAATTTATAAATATAAATTCTATTAAATTTTTATGAATAGTCTCTCATATATTGTAATGGATCTATTAAGTAGAGCAAATGTATGTAAATAATATATTTATTATCAAGGGTAGACCTCTTAGCATGATGGGAGGCTTTTCCTATAGATTTTTAAGACTTGGTTCAAACCTTGTGGGGTTGTCTTCTACCACATCAACAATTGAGAAATCTAGTTCATAAATTTGGAAAAAAAAAAATTCTTATGCCAAATTTGAAAATTGTTTCCCTATTAGAACTATTGAAATGATTGCATTTCTCTTATGATAACCTCACACTCCTCTCATTCCCTCTTACACACTTAGAAGTCAAATGAGTTTTTGGCACTTGCAAATGAGTGCAAGAAAGCTATTGGCCTTGGTGTGGGAAACCTAGGGCTAGATGTGACTCCACCTCCCGTTTTCCTACCCTTGCAAGTGGATGGAAGGATTTCTATCAATTATAAAATGCTTGGCTCATCTTTTGTTAATATTATCTAAAGGGTTTTCCCCTCTCCTCTAAAGTGAGGTAATGGTGTTCATGGAGGACTTGCTACTCCTACAATATAGAATTCCATGATTCTACTAGATCTCCTCCCCCCTATTGTGGTTTTATGGGTTGTAGATCTAAGAAATGAGGAGTTTTTTCCTCAAAAAGCTTTAATTTGCTGATTTGATAGGTTTTGGCCTCAACTTAGAGATTTATTCTTCTATATCTCTAAGTAGTGGTGTTCCATTAAAAAGGGGAATATACAAGTTTACCCTTGTGCAAAAGGTTTTATTGTGGTTTCCTTAGACTCAATCTCTATTTAAGATTCCCTCCATAAGATATGTTATTGGTTAAATGGTGACAACATGCCCTCCTCCAAAAGCCTTGGGTTCCCTCTTTCAATCCTATTGCCAAGTCTTTCAAGAAATTATTGATTTAGATTTTCCTCTTGAATCTTCCAATTTAGTTTTGGTGTAAATAATATTATATGGGAATTAGTAATTATTTCGAGCATTTCAGTATGGTGGATAATTCCACAAACATGTTCTTTCACAACAATCATGCTCATATTATTATAGAGTTGGACTTGTCTTCACCTCTCTCAATCAAGGTTGTTTTATAGATTAGAGATAATTCATGGAGATGATATTTAGATTATGAAGGATTCACATTTAAACATTGATAGACCTTTCCTAAAGATTACTTGGTGTTGGATTATCCTTTGTCAAAGGTTCTACATTCCATATTCTAGTGAAATAATTCTCATCATGAGCTCCTTGGAATGTATGATATTCATGCATCTTCTAAAGCTTCTAATCCTCTTATTTTTATTTAGATGTTGGTTACTAATCTTCTTATTACTATTGACACATTGGTTTCTAAACCTCTTATACCAATGCAAGATGCTAATACCCCTTTGATTCTTGGGGCTATTGTGGGCGAGCAATCTATGTCTGGCATAATTTCTCTTTGGTAGTCTACATCTATGATTCAACTCCCTTTTAGTTTTTCATTTTCATGTAGTGCCAAGGTGATAGAATCTCCTCCCACCCCTCTTGTTTCTTTGGTAGTGAGAATAATGAGTTTAACTAGATTGTTTTTCGACATTGGAAGAAAGGTATCCAAAAACATTATTACATTCTCATGCCTAATTTAAGGGTGTGTGTTTATCTAGATCTAGTTATACAATTGTCTAGCTATGTTTATTATTTTTAGTTTTTGGTAGAATTATAAAAGGGCCTTGATCGTTAATTTATCTTTTTGTTTTCTTTCTTTGTTTATGAGTTTTTTTAGCTTAGATATATCTATGTGTCAAGAGTAGTTTGAATCAACTAAAAACTTTGTAAGAGGGTTAAGTCCCTTTACAAAATCATTACTTTTGTAAGGAAAAAACACCGTTTTCCCAGCTCATCTAATACAAAATTTACCAAAATTAATAATCCAAATATTTTTTATTAATGTGGAATTAGTTTTATTCTGTTTCACTATGATGAGTATTGTGTTTGTTTTAATTTGTTAAAAATCTTGATGAATTTCTTGTCACTACATATAAAATTGATATCACTTTTAATGAGGTAGTTTAAGAAGTATTATCTTCTACTATATTAAGTACACTACTTTGAAAGCCTAAAAATTTATAACTATAAAATATATATTTGTATATAAAATTTGTAAATACAACAATTTTATTTTCAATGTAAAATCCTCACCTTGACAACTATAACATTTTTAAGATTCATTTTGCATCAACTACGAACTTAATTGATCAAGTGTATTTCATCTAAATTTGAAGTGTTGGTTTCAATTTTTTTTCCTTCACTATGGGGAAAACAAGCCAATATCACCACTTATACACTTACACTCAAAATTGCTAAGCTACTATGGTTAAGGTCATCCCCACACCTAGACCTAAACCTTGAGGGTTCAAGATGATCCTGCCCATGTATTTCGTCATGGGAAATCAAAGCCTTCATAGTTCACCCAATCACTATTAGAGGGAGTCCATTCTCTTGTCTTGAATGGGATCTTTGATTTTTCCTTTAACCCAAGACTAATAATTTAACTTAAACTATTAACTTATTCATATTATAATATAATGATAATAATTTTCCATCAAGTGTTTGGTCTATACCAAACATCACCAATCCTTAGTGTACAAACATGCACAAATACATAGGGGTGATGTTGTGTCATAATCTGAGTATTACATACATAAAGGTTGCCTCGAGCATACATCATATATATAAAGGTGACTATCTCATATAAATCACAAGTACAAGAGTGACTAGATCATGCAAACATCACAAGTATAGTAGTGATTGAATCATACATAGATCAAAAATAAAATGGTGATTAGCTCATATGTATATCACAAGTACAACCATGATTGTCTCATCTACACATCCCAAGTATAATAGTCATTGGTGTATACACATATCTTAATAACATTAGTCATTTCCTCATAGTCATATCATAATTACATTAGTGAGTAGCTCATATACATATCACAAGTACAATATTGACTAGCTCCCAAACACGTCACATATATGCACAGTGACTAGTTGACACATCCATAATTTCTAATTACTAATTTCCCTTAGTGTATCCTGAATGGAAAAGGGATATTTGGACATTTTGTACTACAACATGGGTCCATCCATTTTTTTTGCTTTATGCATACTGAAAAACTAGGGAGAGGATTCAATTTATTCCATACTACACTAGGCCCATCCATCCTCAACACACAAGAATAAGAATACCATGTAACAATAGAGCAAAGGATTTGGTTCATCCCATACTATACCAAGGATTCCAGCTTCAATCACCTATAGGCCTCTACCAACAAGTTTATCCACCCAAGAAGAAGTAGCTTCTAACATATACCACCTTGTGAACTTATTGATATTATCAACTATCTTCTTAACAATATCAGGTAACACCTAAAATAAATCACCCACATGCTATAAGTAACTTCTAGTAAACCCTCTTGATATAATGGTTATCTTTGAATTCCATTACCCACACGATACAGTAACAAATTAGGCAATTTTTTTTGTATCAAATCTTGAATAGCCCCTAGCAATCCACCTTCATGCACCTAGTGAATGCTAGCTAATCTAAAAGAGACAAAATTATCACTTGGAATCTACCATGACATGATCCAATGATAACCTACTAATTGTTACCATATCATATCTAGGGAAGCCCATAGCAATCAACCTTTTTTAACCAAATGAATGTTAGCTAATACCTATTAGTATCCCAGAGATTTATTATTAACATGGTTCAATAATTTCCTATCACTACTCAATTACCCTAGAGGTTCACATTTTAGTAATTCATACATAATAGGATTTACAGTACTAGTCTAGTGACCTAGATAAATATATAACAATAAAAAAATCCATGGGCTTATACATAAAGACCTCTAGATATGGAGTTGTATTTCATAAACACATAAGAGTTAAACATTACAACATGAAAAGGCCTTTACCCTACATGTACATAAATATTAGTTATATAGTAGTCAAATTCCTTACTTCATTCCACTTACTATTCAGAAGTGCATCATGTATTAAATACAATTCATTAGATTTCCATTACTTGTTTGAATACCCATTTCAATGTCAAACTAAAACTCACAGAGGTAGAAAGGTCAAACAAGACTGGAAGAATCTTGTACTTTGTATTTATCCCCCTTTACCCTCCCCATAAGGCTTTGAGTTCATATGGGCATCCTTCACCAAAGGACTACCTATGTTTCAGATTCTAGATGGGATCATAGTCACACGTAGTTCTCATTACATGATCTCTTGAAGGGATACATTTTACTACACTACACATAGATGGTAAGGTGATTAATTCCAATTGTAAAAGTGTGCACAAGGTACATTATATCTTGGACAAGGGGTGCATAGGAGGAAGGAGGCATCCTCTAATTGGGTTAGTAGATTGTTATGGATTTGAGGTTAGAATAAGTGTCTTATGTAGAGGTGGAGGACCTTGATAAAAAATTCCTTTTGTATCATTAGATGTTATTTGTTCCAAGAGAGTGTGGATTTCATGTTTTTCCTTATGTCACAACCTCTCTTAGAAATAATCTCAAGTCCTTGGTTGTGAAATTTTAAATACTAATGGGTGTATCACTCACATTGTTTTCATAGGATTAAGGATCCTTTATGTACATGGGTTCATATTGGTTGACATTCATGCATAATGAGAGAGGTATAAATTGTAAATAATTATCATTGTGGGAGGAGGAAAACATATCAAGTGTAGGTATGATGGACCATCCTGATTGTTGACAAGGGTGGGTAGTTAATACCAGTGGGGGATAAAGGATAATGTTGGTTTCAACATTGGGTATTGCATTTTTTTGGAAATATTCTTTAATTTCTTCATCTTGCATCAAGGTATCTACATTATGAAGTAATTAATTGGGAGATTAAGAGATGAGGATTTCATTATTTGTAAGAGAAATATTACCAAAAATATTACATGAAATATCAACCAAAGATCTCAAATAAGACATACTTAAACAAAAGATCTCAAACATTATGAATATTTATTGTTAACACATATATTCATTAAGATAAATACTATTACAACACATTGCACATAAAAACTATAAGTAGATTTGAATAGAGGACTTTGATAGACTACTATCAAAAAGATTTGAGAAAATATAGAATAGAAAAGGGCGTGCACACCCTAGACCAATGACGTAATTTTTTGAAATTCAAAAGTTGTGAAATTTTTTCCTAAGTAATATGTTCTTTATGTGTTTGGGTCTAAAAGCAACCAAATTTCTCAAAATGTATTGAATTATGATTTTACAATGTGAAATACAACTATTCTTGCAACTTCCAAAGTTCCCAAGAAATAAATGTGCTTTAAAATATAATTTTGAGATCATAGGCTACATAAATTTTCTAATCCAAACTTCAAAAATATGGAAATATAAAAAAATCCTCTTTTTTCCACAAAAAAATATAGTTATTCACTTTATCACTATATGCACATTAGAACATATGAAAATTCTAGATAGGTTGATCAAGTGCTATCACTCCCACTTTCAAAGATATTCAACTCAAGAATAAACCTAGAGATCTCAATGCAAAAGAGAAAGAGATTGTGTAATAGGTTTATCCTAGGAACTGAATATGATCTAATGAGGGGTTCACCACCAAGCCTAAATTTGGAAAATACAATGAAATGTAATGTGTAATACAAAACCCTAATTCAATGCAATAACCTACAAGATGACTAAAAAATGCAAGTATAACAACATAGAAAAGAAGTAAAGTGATTAGTGTGCAACTGGGAGGCCAAAAGTGACTCTTTACAACTTTGAAATTTTGGAAATTTTGATTTTTTTGACCAACTGGGACTCATTCACTAACCTGGATGAATTAGTCCCAAATCAGGGTATAAGAGTCTGCAAATATATTTGACAAATAGCTATATAGTGGAACTCATTCACCACTCTTGGTGAGTCAGTCACATTTCACTTTTTCAAAAACTAAAAGTTTTGATCTATACTTCAACACCTCCCCTTTCTTTCCAGCTTGAGTTTCGGATCTGAATCTGTGAAAAACACCAGCAAAACAAAATATAAACTTGATTTTCTAATGGGGGATTTTCCTCAGTCAAACACCTAGTTTTGTAATTAAACCTTGATAGAAATAATGGAATGTGCATAAAAAACGCTAGTCTTAAGTGTGTCTAAGACTAAGAAATCTAAAACAAGGTGCAATCCTATTCTAACATGAAAGAATATGATGCAATAATGGAAATGTGAAAATGGATAACTCACTTGAGGAGATCTCTCATCTCCCTAAATGAGCTCTAATGATGCTTGTACCTTCCTTAGGCTAAATTTAGAGTGATAATGGAGGATGGAATCACTTAGTAAACAAGTCTTTAGGCTTGGCTTGGTCACTAGTTGTATGTCCCCAACCTAGAATCCATCATGATTCACCATAGACAACCCTGACCAACCCTTGACAATGTTGGATCTTGATTGAAAGTGAGCTTGAAGACCTACAAAACACTTTAATGCTGCTCCAAGACTTCAAATTTTCCTTCTTTTGAAACTTGAATGCTCTTGTGAAAGATTGCTTGAACATTCTTGATGCTTGACTCTTTAAAATGCTTGCTCAATGTGCTTATAATATGATAAAAATGGTTTAGAAAATTTATTTTATAGGAATTAACACCTAATTGACCGTTATTTAGATCTCAAAGGTTGACATCCACCAAAATTTTGAATTAAAATGGTGAATTTCCTGCTCAAAATTGAAAAAGACCCCAAATAGGACTCATTTTTCCAAGGTGGCAAATGAGTCCCACCTTAGCTTTTTGAGGTGGGGTTTTGGGATTTCTGGTGATTTGAGTCATTTTGTAGGATTTTTAAGTGAAATGAGCCTTGAGATCCAAAATAATGGGTCTTAGGGGCCTATAAATGATGATTTAAAGGATAATCAATGCAAGGATGCCCAAGATAGGTCCAAATTAGACAAAGGATTGTACTATCTCCAAGAAGGGAGTATGATTCTGGTGGTCACATTTAGCCCCCACCTTAGTGCCTATATGACTACATGCATATGTAAGCTAAAGGTCTATAAATAGTACACTTTTTCTCATAAAAGGATACTCATATATGCTAATATGGGAGAATGAAGTCCATAGTGTAGTAATCTACAAAACCACAACATTAGGAACAACATTCTGCAACAAAAATTGATTAGTTGTACTAAAATCCTTTTTACCTAACTTCTTTCTAGAAATCACATTCGAAGGTAGATGTATGCCTCCCCTTGATTCTGCTTGTTTAACAGAGGTGGAATCAAGGTAGCAATCTAGCCACATCAAATAAGGTTAGTCATATCATAGCATATTTCCAAATACCATATGACACAATGATAGACTATTTATGATGTCGAGAGCGAAATCATAATTCCAATGCAACAAACGATATCGAAAATGGAGTTCTCTAGCACCTGTTATGCTGATTTGAATGACATGCACTTTTTAACCCTAATATAGTAAAAACCCTAATTTTAACTTATATAAGAGAAAAAAGTGAAGTAAATTCTTACTATTTTGTCATTTTTCTTTTTGTAGCTTGAAAGTGATTGAAGAGAAGTTAAAGATGCTTAGCAGATGAGATTACAGGCCTGCGAGACTAGACGTGTTATGGGACCAGGTGGCATGCAACGAGCACCAACATGAGATGAGTTGATTTTTCTACCTCTTATTTGTCCTTATGCATTTATTTTATGATTTTTACGCATTTCTAGGATATTTTATGGCATTGGAAAAAAAGTTTGCAAAGTGTCCCCTTTTTTTGCAAAGTGTCCCCTTTTTTCACAAAGTGTCCCTTTTGTTCATGAAGTGTCCCACTTTTTTGCAAAGTGTCTCATTTCTTTGTGAAGTGTCCCAAAAAGGTTATAAAGTGTCTAGGGCCTCTAAGAAAGCACACTAAAAAATATTTAAAAATTTAAGAGATTAGATTGCTTATAAGACATAATTTTTCTTTTTTTGTTAGGTTCCCACCTGTTCTCATCAGCGTCTGGGTGTCAAGTAGATGAATCTTCTCTAAGATTTAGCCTCCACTCTTTTAGTGGAGGATACAAAGCTATTACACATTGTAGGACTATCCTAGGCATACCTCATGCTACCATGAGGTACCATGATCTGATGCTAATGGCATTAGTAGAGCACTAGGATGTCAATATATATACTTTTCATATACCTTTCAGCGAGATGACGATCACATTGAAGGACGTGCACCACATACTCTAAGTTCCTATTTGTGGTGAGCAAGTACATTTTTGAGTTGAGTGGTCATTTCATGAGATGAAGTATGACATGTAGTTCTTCCTTTGTGGACCAGTACATGATGAGAGAGTGAGGCCATGGATAGATCTTGTGATATTACTATATTCACAGGCCCCATTGGTTATACAGATTATGATGTTGATTGTAGCACTAGTACTCATCCTTGATGGTAAGGGAGCACATCTAGAGAGAGGACTAGTACACCTAATATTAGGGATGATAGAGCATAGGATAGTATACACCTAGGGGCACAATATCCTAGCACACTTATACTATGATCCTGGATGGTTTGTCTTTCAGGGGGTGGACAACATGGTACATTGTACACTTCTACAGGTTTGGTGCCTTGAGCATATCACTTTTACTAGACCTACTTGGATCTTGTGTTTGACAACCTTGGGGTATCCTCAGGCCTTCATCTATCCTCTATGATGATTTTGGTAGTATGGTGATTTGCACTTTTGGAGAGTTTGATTTGACAGATTGGAGGAGGATGAGATCCTCTAGAGACCTTATCAACTTGTGTTTTAGTGTCTAGATCACACTCAACAGATGAGGATACTATAGATGGATAGGTTTTTGATTGGAAGAAATGATTACATAGTACAAACTTTGTACTATGATCATGTCATGTGACAGTTTGGTCAGATATAGATAGCACCGAGGGGACAACCCTTTTTCAAGAGGTTAGTATGGAGTGCCCAAAGGCCCAATGATTTTGTATAGTTCACTATAGAGGATGTTATCTATAGTGACTCCAATTTATTAGATAATGATATGCCTCTAATATTTGATGCTGATGATGTTGGTGTCATAAATGACTATGAGGAGTGGTGGACAATATCATAGTCCCATCTCCCATATTTCCAATGAAGGAGATGATAGGTGATGCAAGACCACTCCTAGATGAGGGAGATGAGGTAGAGGATAGGGATGAGGAGACATGGTACAGGGTTGCATACATATTTGCAAATGTCATAGAAGAGGAGTACAATGAGATTAAATATCATGAATATGATGGGAAAGAGGGATGAGATGAGGGGGATGCTGATGAGGAGGAGGAGTGGTCTATGAGTAAGAGTGGTGAGGTAGTAGATGAGGATCTAGTGGGGCATGAGTGGGGAGAGCCCTCACCCATTCATCTGAATAGATCACAAGCAATAGCTATAGCAGGCACCAATACTTGTAGTCATGGAGAGGCTAGCACATCCTCCATGGCCCCTATAAAGGAGGAGGCTGATTTTACATAACCGAGGCCAGAGAGATAGGTGATGATATTTTCTTTGTTATTTTTTTATGATTATGCTCATTTTTTATGCTTTTTTACATATATATCAAGATGTGTATTGATTATTTATGTGTTTTCTACCTTGTAGGATCTGTGTGAGACCTTCAAGATCTCTATCATCAGGTGGCTATAGAGATAGTTCCACCATCAGTCAACAAGGAGGAAAAAGACTCAAACTATGTTCCCCCAACCATTGTGGATCAAGACCCTAAGCTTTTTAGGCCATATGTCAAACTACGGGAAATGTATGAGAGTCTCAGAAGGCGCACCCACCAAGCTGATGCTCCCCAGGATGCATCGTCATCATGAACCCCTATAGAGTTTGAGAGACTAGAGTTTGAGGTAGCTAGGCTATAGGCAAAGAATGATTAGATAGTAGGGGAATATCTAGAGGCCCTTGGACAAATATGGGGCTTATAGTTTTCTCTTAGTACATTCAACAGATTGTGATCATGATCACACACCACCATCTCCTGATAGACTACTACCAGAAAAATGCAAGAACCAGGTTCTGAGGGATTTGGTAGTCACATACCTTGGTGGCATTGTATGTATTGATGACATGTACAAAAAACTTATATATATATATATATATATATATATATATATATATATATATATATATATATATATATATGAGAATTCAAGATTTTTTCTTACTTATGTTTATGTGTTGAATGTTAAATGACAATGTGATTGATTAAATAACCTTTGTAAGATTATTTAATGAATATCTCCATGATATAACATGTTTTATGTGATCTAATTAAAACTTACTCTAGTTTCTCTTAGATGAAACATTGTGATTAAGTATTATATGATAAATTAAATGCACCTATAATATAATTAAAGAACATTAAATGCATATAAGGATCTAATCTAACATAACACACAACATGAACTAGAATAGCATGAAGCCTAAGGTAATCACTTAAAAATGAATTAAATAATCACTTTAGTATTCAAGAAAAATAACTGTTTGTAAAGAAGGAATCAATGCAAGAGCATAGGGAGTATCATCCACTAACTCTCACACCTCTTCTTTATCATTCATATTCTTCAAAAGGATTAGAAATAATAGCGGTGCAAATGTGTGACATTAATAGGTTCTTTGAGGGGTGTTCCATCTAGTTCTATTAACATGTGTGTAATAAACCCAAAAATTTCATTGATTATATAAGGTCCTAACCAATTAGGACTAAATTTTCCATTTTCATTCGAGTCATCATTAATGTTTTGTTTATTTTCTGATAAGACTAGGTTGCCTTTATTGAGAATGCAAGGGATGAAATTTTCATTGTAAATATGTTGTCCAGTTTTACAATAAGCTTGAAGATGCTCAAGAGCAATGATGTGTTGTTAAGCTATTACAGTTGTTCTTTATAATTTTTGTCATCAATAAGCCCTTGAACAACAATTCTTAATGTAGGCATCTCTAACTCCAAGGGAATTATTGCCTCACTACCATAGACAAGATTATAAGGTGTAGTTCATGTAGATGATTTGACACTTGTACAATAGTCGCATAATGCATATTGTAATTACATGTGCCAATCCTTATGATGCTTGTTAATACTTTTCTTTAGGATTTGTTCAATAGTTTTATTAGTTGATTCAACTTAACCATTAGATTGTTGGTAGTACAGTGTTGAAAAATCATTTTGTATATTAAACGTTTCCAAGAACTTCTTCATGTCATTATTCTTAAATGGCGTACCATTATCTAGTGTAGTAAAATGTATACCCTTGCATTTTCACACTTGTTTGGGCCCACCTTGCTTTATTTATGCTTCATTATGGCTTAATTGGTCCTATTTTACATTCACAAGCCTAATAAACTATATATTTTTATGGTGAATCCCAACAAAAATAAAGAGATAGACGATCATTTGATGATTATGTTTGTGTGTCCCTAATTTTTGGAATGGGACTAAAACACCACCTAGGGCATATTTTTCCTCCATGGGTCTTGGGACCCTGATTTTGAATGTACTTCAAAAGGGTCCCTTTTTGGAGTCTGTTCCCCGAGATTTGAGCCTTGCGACTAAGATGCCACCTAGGGTGTCTTAGTCCTCCTTCGCTTATTTTCAGGATTTAATTTCAAATTATGGTAATATTTAGCCTCCTTTATTTAATGAATTCATATGTTGGCTTGGTGTGGTGTAATTTCAAGATATTAAGAATGAATAATTATAAATACAATGTTCCTCCACTCATTTTTCATAACAAGCAACCTAAGAAATCAAGTATTTTGTGAGAGAATTCAAGAGCAATTCATCAAGCATTTGGATCCATCATCAAGATTCAAGCATCATTTCACAGATATTCTTGCATCATGTTTTTTTTGTGCTAACATTTGTGATGTAGGGTTTTAATTCAAGCAAGCAATTCAAGTCCATATCTATCACACATTTCTTTAATTCAAGATCCATATCTATCACACATTTCTTTAATTCAAGATCCATATCCCTTTCATCCATTTCACACAAGTTTACAAACTTTACAACAAGGGTTTGGGGAGTTGTAGCATTGCATGGTGTTCATTCATCATTTCCCTTCATTATTTCATTTCATTTCAAGGTTTAATTACCAAAAAGGGGTTTGACCAAGGCAAACCCCCATTTACTAAAAATCAACAAGTTTTTCTCCTCTTGCATGTTTGTGATTGCGTATTTATATTGAAGACTTGAAGATCATTTGAAGTGAAAGTTGCAAAGTTGCATTACAAAGATTTCATCTTCACGAAAACTCACCTACAAGCTAGATCCATAAATTTTGGAACCTAAGATTAGAGAAGAAGGAAGAGTAGACATCATGCCTCAAGACCACATTTAGAGATTTTAGAAATTCCAAATGGGACTAAGACAATAGTAAAGGCGTCTTAGTCCTCCCTAGGGTATTTTTTATAAATTCTTCCAGGTCCAATTTTGACATCTAAAGATTCTGCATCAACCCCAAAAAATAGCAGCAGAACTAAGAAAATAGTAAGGGAATCTTAGTCTTCCATAGAATTTTTTGGAAGATTCTTTTTAGTTTTGGAATCCTCACAACTTCTCCAGGCTTCCTAGGTACATACATCCTAACTCCTTGTTGCATAATGTGGACATGGAAAAAGTAACCCTTCTACTTTTTCTTGTTTTGTACCTCCTTGTGCTTAATTGGCTTGATTTTGGCTTGATTTAATGTAGTAATGTGGCCCACACATTCAAATTAGGTCTTAATTCTTATCAATCATTAAGACTTTATGATGTCTTGTAAAAGTGTTGTGAAGTGTTGTAATACATTTTCACATTTTTCTACACTCTTCTTATAATAATTCATTTAAATATCCCATTTTTATCACTTATGAAGTCTTATTTTAAAGTTTTGTAAAGTCTTGTAACAAATTTTCACGATTTTCTAGGCTTTTCATCAATAATTACACCTTTCTTATGTCTTATTTGGACCCTTTATACACTTATAGGTCTTAATTAAGTGTATTTTTTAATACAAAGCCAATAGAAATCATTTAAGACAACTTAATTCCTAACACCCATTCACATGCCTTGAGTGGGACCCATTTTCCATTAAGGGAAAATGAGTCCCTATTGGCACAAAAATTAAAATAAATTCTAATTACTAGTGGGTTTTAATTCATTAAGACCTAAGGTCAGCCTGTGATGTATTTTCGATAAATTGGGGCATAATTCTTTATAATTATATGATTTTATATTCTTTTTAACTCCCCATTCATTCACTAGTTCATTCATGCATTCAATTCATCATAGCATTCTACCATTTTATCATCATTCAATCAAGCAATTATCAAGAATCTTGGAGCAGCCATTGGCATATCTTCATACTTCTACATCGAGGGTTTGGTGTGTCTATGACTTTGCATGTTATTTTTTCATCATTCTCTTTTTATTTCATTTCATTATCAAGGGTTTGATTACCAAACTGGGGTTTGACCAAGGAAAAACCCTATACTCTAACTCTTAACCCTTTTCCCCCTCTTTGCATGTGTGTTTACAGGTCTTGTATGCATATTTGTCAAGGAGATAGGTGTTAAAAAGGTGTTGTCAACTCATCAAAGTCACCAAGGTCAACAAAGACCTAATTGAAGCTTGAATACATCTTTCAACCCATTTTCTACAGATTCAGATCCAACAACCCAATAAGCAGAAAAGCGCAAACCAACACCCATAGAGTTGACCTTTGACTTTGCAGATTTCTAAAGAAGGACTAATTCACCATCTGTGGAAAATAAGTCCCACTGCTGGGCTGGAAAAAGTGATTTTTAGAGTTTTCTATTCCCAACATCCCAAAACATGTTTCAACATTTTTCACCAAAAACATGACTAATTCACCATCTATGGTGAATGAGTCCCAATGGGATTCAACAGTAAATTTTGTTGCATTTCAAAATCTATCCACATCATCTTTCAATTTCCAGGTGCACCCCATTCAACCTTATTCAATTCTGTCATTGTTTGTTTATGTTTTTAGTTCATTTTGTATATCATAGTGTGTTTTCAAACACTCCATATTTCTTAGGTTTTGCATCAATAATCAATAGTATCTTTTAGCTTTTTTCATTTATATCATCTCATCTAGGCATATTACATCTATTTTACCTCAATCTTGAGTGTGAACATAGTGGTTTCTACCCTATTCCTTTCCTTTTAGGTGGAAAACCCTAGAAGTGAAAGTGAACCTTAGGGTACCAAAACCTATGTTTACACATAATTTCATCATTTTCATCCTTCATTTAAGTTGCACTATTAGGATTTTGTGATTTGAATGCTTATTTGTCTCTTCCAAGCATTTGCTTGGTGGTGAACCCTTAAAAGCTAAAAAAGCCCCCTCTTAGGTTTTCCTTGTTGAGAATTGAATCACCTTGTGAAGTTGATAGTCAATAAAATTAGGACTCCTAGGACATCCTTGAATGATAATTAGATAAAATTGGTGTTCTATGACCTAGATTATAAAGCACCCATTTTCCTATTATTCACATTATCTGAGACTAATGTGGAAGTAAGTCCAAAGTGAGCAATAATGTGTTCCAATATGAAAGGACTTATCACCTCAGTTGTTGTTGATTTAAGGGGAATAACTTCTACGCATTTTGTAAAATAATCTATTTTGTTGACTATGAATGTATGTCTAGTAGAGGAAGGTTGTGATATTTTTCCAATGATGTCCAAACCCCAAACTGCAAAGAGCCATATCGGACCTAAGCTTGAAATTCATAAGCAGGAGCATGAATCAAATTGCTATGTTCTTGACATTAGTGGTATTTTTTAACATACTCAAAGAAGTCTTGCTCCATATGTCTCCAATAGTATCCAACATAGATAAGTTTTTGAATTAATTTTTTTCCTCCAAAGTGGCTACCACAAGCACTTGCATGAGCCTATTCAAGTGCTAAGGGTATGACAATTTTTTTTAGGCATCTAAGTAAGAGACTATTGAATGATCTATGATACAACACACTGGGAAGAATTATATACTTAGATGCTAGTTTTCGAAAGAAAGAGTTAATGTTCTTTGTTGTTGGATCGGAAAAGGTACCATCTTCCAAATAGTTAAATATTGTATCGTACCATTCACTCGAGTCTACCTTGGTTGTTGTTAAAACTTCATCTATTTTATTGTTGATTGACGGTTTCATGGATGTATGCACAATGAAGGTAAAGTATTTTGAAGGATCTTGAGGAGATATAAGAGAAGTTGCACATAAGAAAAGGGAACAGGTTCTCTTGTGGGCAGTATTATTATAACTCCTACGCCAAAACATGTTCTACACTTTGATTTGTCAAAATATAATTCCCATGTATTAGCTTCAATTTTCAACACATTATCATTTGCGAGAGTCATTGCTAGGTAATGCTAAAGGAGAAGGAGAATCAACCAATTGGTTGGTCAAGGCTTGACCTTTAATTTCCTTTTTTGATACAAACTTAAGGTCAAACTCTATTAACAACATAACCCATTTAGGTAAACATCCTAATAAGTTTGTTTTATTGAAAATATGTTTGAGAGGGTAAAATTTCATCATCACATGTATTTCTATATTCAGTAAGTAATGTCGTGACTTACTAGTGGTGAATACAAGAGCTAAACATTGTTTTTCTATTCTTGTGTATTCTTTCTCATAATCAATCAAAGTTCAGCTAAAGTAATAAATAGGATGTTGTTTACCATTTTCATCTTATTGAGCCAACAATGCTGCAAGAGCATGGGCTGATGTGGCTGTGTAAAGGATAAATGGTTTGCTTTGCATAGAAGGTTTTAAAATAGGTGGAGTTGATATATATTCATTCAAACTCTCAAAATCCTATTTACAATCCTCATTCTAGTCAAACTGCACATCCTTTTTTAGGAGATGTGTAAATGGTAATGCTCAATCAGCTAAAGATGTGACAAAATGATGAATGGCTTGAATTCTTCCTCGTAATGTGTGTAATTGAGATATTTTCTTAGGAGGTGGCATGTTGATTATAGTGTCAATTTTATTTGTGTCCACCTCAATGCCTCTATGATATATGATAAAACCTAGAAGTTTCCCACTATCTACACCAAAGACACAATTTTTTGGATTCAATCTCATGTAGTTTCGCATTCTCTCAAAGACTTTTTGAAGGACATTCACATTGTCTTGTCTTGTTAAAGATTTGGCTAGAATGTCATCAACATAGTCTTCCAAAATCTTATGTATGTAATCATGAAATATTAATGTCATTGCTTGTTGATATGTTTCACCTGCATTCTTTAATCCAAAAGGCATCGTGACCCAGCAAAATGTTGCCCAAACTATTGTGAATGCTATTTTATATTGATCTTGAGGGTTGATGAAGATTTGATTGTATCCAGAAAATCCACCTATGAATGACAACAAAGCATGTCTGACAGTCGAATCTACTATCATATCGATATTATGAAGTCAAAAATCATCTTTTAAAGATGCTTTATTCAAATCACAAATATTTGTACACATCCTAATATGATTGTCAGGTTTTGTGAGTGTGACATATTTGAGATCCAAGGAGAATAATCTATAGGTTTTATGAAACTAACATCAAGGAGTTTTTGAAGTTCTCCTTTAATAAGCAAGGCTATCTTAGGATTCATTTTGCATCTGTTTTGTCGAACCAGTTTAGCATTTTCAGCAAGAACTATATTGTGTGTCACTATCTTAGCATCGATTCATAGCATGTTTGAATATTTCCAAGAAATTTTTTTGGGAAAGTCACAGAGTAACATTGTGTGATCCTCTTGTTCTTCAACATCAAGGCACTTCCCTATCTTAATGAATTTCTCTTTATCATTGATTTCCATTGGTATGTCAATTGTATCTCCTAGAGGAAGTTCACTTGACTTTGGAAATTCTAGGTTGTATTCTTCTGTACTTATGTATGTCTTTTTACTTTCATCTTCTACATCTTTTTTCTTGGTTCTAATCATAGAACATGTGACTTTTTTATTTTTAGAAGTGGGAGGTGATTTTTCATAAACTAGGCATTTGCTTCAATGCTTCATCATCATCAAATTATTCCCATGATAGTTTAGAATCCATATCAAGAAATTCACAATGTTTTAAAGTGAGGTTGATTTTGGGCTTGCACATGATAGTGTTGATATTTAATGAATGTCTCTTGTTTTCTTGTGTTATCTTAGAAGGACAATACCCCAAACAATTTTTTGTCTCTTTCCTATTAGGCTCTATAGGAACTCGAATTCCTTGTTATTTATTTCCACATCCTTTACCATTATAGCCCAATTTCTTCAAAATTTCATAACCTCTCCCATAACTTTTTTCCACTTCTTTCAGGTTCGGTGTCTATTGGTAATCTATCTCATCAAATTTGGTTGTATAACTTGTATATTGTTCAAAAGTAGATGAGGTAGCTGCTTGTGAGTTTTCTTCCAAGTTCATAGTTGAAATGACCATTGGTTGCTTTTTTTTTCATCTTCTTTTCTTGTGATTATGTATTCTCCCATAAATGATGGTGTGAACTCCAAGGAACCCCAATCATCATCTAATAATTTTGACACTATTTCCACTTCTTTCTTGTCAACTTCTATAGGTTCTATGTTGGATGTTGGAATTAATGTGCTTAGAGGGCTTATCATTCCATTTTAAAGTTGTAAGAAACTTTCAGCTTAGGGTCTATTTCAACTTGGTATACCTTGTTGTTATAGACATATTTCATGATATGATGGAGGGTCAAAGGCACCACATGCATCTCATGAATCCATGGTCTTCCCAAGAGAAGATTGTATGAAAGGTCATGATGCATAACATGAATAGGAGTTTGTAAGGTAGCCTTTCCAACTGTAATCGGAAAGGTAATCATGTTGAGCAGTTGCTTTCCTACATTGTCAAATCCTCAAATCGATAAGGAGTCAAGTTCAATTTTTGACTTGTCCATCATAATCTATCTGACAGTTTCACACTACACACATTAAGGGTTGAGCCATTATAAACAAGCATCCTTTTTATGACTATTCTATTTAATTGAGCTAATATCATGAAGGCATCATGGCTCTTTCTTATTTACATAGGAGGGAGCTCTTGTTGGTGAAAGGTAATGTCTACATTAACATTATTCATTCCTTGTATTAGAGCTGCCCATCATTTGCATTTGTACCAGAAGGAACCACTAGTTTGTTGTAAGGTTATTTGGATCATAGTATGATAGTTAGGTGAATTTTCAATTAGGTCCCAAAGAGATATCTTTGTAGGAGTATTCTTAAGTTGTTCAAAAATATCATACTCCTTCCCACTATGCAGAGGTAAATGAGGAGCACCAGGCAATATGGGATTAGGAAAGGGTAAGGTTGTTGGAAGGTGGGTAAAGGATGAGTTGAGGTTGAATCACATTAACGTCTCTTGGTTTTGGTTTCTCATAACAAGCCTTAGTGGATGGAATTTGTGAGAGGAAGCCCTCAAGGGATTCATCAAACATGTCAAATTCATCACTACTAAACGGCTTGAGGGTTAGGTTAACATGGAAAGAGAGATTTGACATAGTCAAATAACTATAATTTATCCAAGTGGCTTAGGTTTTTTCGTCTTGTTTTTTTTTATTTTTCTTTTTGATCTATGTCTAATGTAATTTAATCTAAATGCTGAAAATGAAAAGTGCAAAAATCTAATTCTATCCACAATGATAGTGAATGTAAATGATGCTATTTCTAATGAATGCAATATAATAGAGAGCAATTAAACTGAAACAAAATAGCAATAACAACAAATAGAAGCTTGAAAACTGAAAATTTAACTTTGTAAATAGCAATTCAAAATGTGCACTGGGACCAATTCACCCAAGGTGGCAAATGAGTCCCAATAGGGATTTTTTTTTTAATTCATTTTTATGCTTTCTATGGTGTATGACCTAGATCTAAGATGCAAATGTAGATTTTGAATGAATTTCAATGAAATTAGATGGAAAAATGAAAGCTAAATGAGCTTTGACTAATGCAAAATTTGAAACCCTAGAATGCAAATTAATCAGTGCAAATCCTAATGCAATTTTAATGTAAGCTAATTCTAGGATGAAATGCACTCCAAATCAAAACTATGAAGTCCTAAAGGAAGGTTCACCAAAATGGAAACTATGAAAATGGAGGATAGGTTGATTAAGTGCTATCACTCCCACCTTCAATGATATTCCACTCAAGGATAACCCTAGAGATCTCAATACAAAAGAGAAAGAGATCTCGCAATAGGGTTGTCCTAGGAACTGAATATGATCTAATGAGGGGTTCACCACCAAGCCTAAACTTGGAAAAGACAATGAAATGTAATGTGTAATAAAAAACCCCAATTTAATGCAATAACCTACAAGATGACCAAAAAATACAAGTAAAATAATAGAGAAAAATAGTAAAGTGATTAGTGTGCACCTGGGAAGTTGGAAACTTGTGACTCTTTACAACTTTGAAATTTTCAAAATTTTGACTTTTTGACCAATTGGGACTCATTTTCCAACCTGGAAAAATCAGTCCTAGATTAGGGTTTCTACACGGGAGTTTATTTTAGGAAAAGGGGTATCAGAATCTGCAAACAAATCTAAAAAATAGCTACAATGGAACTCATTCACCACTCTTGGCGAATTAGTCCCATTCCACTTTTTCAAAAATTGAAAGTTTTGATCTATACTTCAATACCCACCCTTTCTTTCCAACTTGAGTTCTAGATCTAAATCTACAAAAAACACCTACAAAACATAATATAAACTTGATTTTCTAATGGGGGTTTTCCTCAGTCAAACCCCTAGTTCAAATGGTAATTAAACCTTGATAGAAATAATTAAATGTGCATAAAAACCCTAGTCTTAAGTGTGTCTAAGAATAATAAATATGAAACAAGGTGCAATCTTATTCTAATATGCAATAAAATGATGCAATAATGGAAATGTGAAGATAGATAACTCACTAAAAGAGATCTCTAATCTCCCTAAATGATCTCTAATGATTCTTTTACCTTCATTAGGTTGAATGTAGAGTGATAATGGAGGATGGAATCACTTAGGAAACAAGTCTTTAGGCTTGGCTTGATGGCTAGTTGCATCTCCCCAACCTAGAATCCATCATGATTCACCATAGACAACAATGATCAATCCTTGAAAATGCAAGATATTCATTGAAAGTGAGCTTGAAGACCTGTAAAAACACTTTAATGCTGCTCCAAGTTTTCAAAAATTTCTCTCTTTTGAAACTTGAATTCTCTTATGAAAGATTGCTTGAATATTCTTGATGCTTGACTCTTGAAAATGCTTGCTCAAAGTGCTTAGAATATAATAAAAATGTCTTAGAAAATTGCTTTTATAGGCATTAACACCCAATTGACTATTATTTAGATCTCAAAGGCCGACATCCACTAAAAAATTGAATTAAAATGGTGAATTTCCCACTCAAAATTGAAAAAGACCCCAAATGGGACTCATTCACCACTTGAATGAGTCCCACCTTAGCTTTTTGAGGTGGGTTTTTGGGTTTTTCGGTGATTTGAGTGATTTTATAGGATTTTTAAGTTCAATGAGCCTTGAGATCCAAAATAATTGGTCTTAGAGGCCTATGATGATGATTGAAAGGATAATAAATGAAAGGGTACCCAAGATAGGTCCAAATTAGATAGGGTGATTCCACAATACCAGTTTACAATTTTTGGCCAAACTGGACATTGAACTAATTTTTTTAAACTAAATCTTCGCTTTCGAGCACCTATAGCGGCTAAACCGTAAGGAATTTGAAGATGATGCAAACTAGTTATTAGTGTCATTTTGTCTATAGATTCTAAATATATTTTTTTCATTTTTTTTGGAATGAGATTGCACTTCTTTTTCCATCTCCTTCGAAAACTATTTTTTTATTAAAAACCATTTTTAAGGAGTGACGCTCATTGTATAACACAAATTTTTTTCCATGAAGGATAAAATTCTATTTTTTTCAAATTTAGATTTGTAACTACAATATCTAGTGCTTCCAATTGGTTTCATAGTGTTTTATTAAATATTTTTTCCATAATCAAGTTTCAAAGTCAAACCAATTACAATTCAGACATAGGTGGATTGTATAACACAAATTTTTTTATATGTATCGAAATTCAATTTTTTTTTGGTTGGATCAAGGACTTCAATATCTTATGCTCATATTTTTCAAATTTTTTTTTTTATAATCTTCTATTTTTCCACATGTGCAAAATAGAGAGCTTGATTTTCGGTGATAAACCTACATTCACAAGAAATAAAAAATAAATATAACAATTAAATTAAATTTATTCATAATTATAATTTTTGGGAAGTGAATAATAAGGACAACATACTTACAAAAAATAAATTTTAAATGATTTCATTTGATCCCCCAAAAGGTAAATCAAAAGTGGTTTTTTATGAGCATTTTGACAGGTGTAAAGGAGACTGTGTTATAAGTATGGTTTAAAACTAGCGGGTTCTACCCACGGCCTGTGTTTGATCAAACCCTCTTCAATTGGAATTCTTTAAATGGAAATTTCTAAGGCTTAAATCATTATATTTTCTAAAATAATCTGATTTCAGCAAAAAATAGAATCTCCCAGAAATTGTAAACCAGCTTTGTGAGATCACCCGACAATGGATTGTACTATCTCTAAGAAGGGAGTACAACTCTAGTGGTCACATCCATATGCCTAAATTATGAATTTAAACACTTTAAAAAAAAAAAAAATTATATTAGATATGGCCTAATGCAGATTTGTTAATGTAAATATGAATTACATTCTCTTTGTTACAACTAAAATTAATTGTAGTTGACAAAAATTCAACAAACTATGATGATTTATGAGAAATATGTAATCGAAAGTTAGAAATAGAATTTTGAAAGAAAGAAAATATACATAGAGGAACTTTGCATAGAAATTTGGTGTTGAATTTTTTAGTTAGGGGTTTGATGCATCCTAGCTCCTACTTTTCTAGATCTAAAATCACAAGCCTGAAACCACTAGTCTATAGGTCATATTCTCTCGGATTCACTATCAAAGCTTTTTCTATTGATATAAATTTCTAGTTTAAATGAATTGTCAACTTGTAGGTTTTAAATTAATGAATGGGCAATTGATCTTCAATTATCTTCATCCAGTTTGTTTCAGATCTAAAAACTTGAACACATGAAAGAGAAGACAAGGTTGTTCCATATAGGGTATTGCCTAAGTCAAACCCAAATTTGGTATGTCTACCCCCACAATGGCTATGGTGATGTATAAAGAGAGACTACGCATAGTCAAGGAGAGGTTGAATGATAAACAAGTAATGAATTGACTAATGTTGTAACTCAACACTCATATCTGCATTCCTTGATGGAATGAAGTCATGTAATCATCACCTTCAAGGAGAATTTTATTTCTTTCTTGAATATCTACAAGTGGTAGTACTCACAAAAAAAAGATCAAAAAACATGAGTAAAATTACATAAAAATATTATGGATAATTGATATAATACTTGAATGGAATACATGTTCTAATAATATTGATAATTCTTCTCTTGAATGCTCTTGATTGCTCAATAATAATTACAATTTCTTTCCAATACATGCTAGGATTAAAATGGTGAAAACACTTTGTATTTATATTCAATTCTTATAATTTATTCAAAATAAAATACTAATAGATGACAAATGACTTTGGAAATTCAAATAATAAAATATTGACACCGATATATCAAATAATTAAATAGGAAGTCTCCATGGGTGTATTGGCTAAAAATATTAAAAACATGGTATGAAAATTCCTTCTATGCATATAATTTACCATGTATCACATAATCATTAAAGGTGTCAACAAGAGTTTAGGCCATTGAATACAACACACATATGAAAAATAAGGTAATTAAGGACTTGAGGAGAGTTTAGACATGATAAAAAATATAATTAACTAAAATTCTAACAAACATTATAGTATAAAGGTTTTGAATTGTAGGTAGTTAAGTTTTTTAGATATTATAGTATTATGAGAAAATTTTCCTAAAAATAGAAAAATGGAATATTAACTTGTCACAAAATATTATTTTCCACAATAGATTCCTTATATAAGTGGTAGTGTAACCTAAGAGCTTGAATTACCTAAAAAGTAGAGATACAACTTGTTTTTCATGTTTCATATTTATAGAAGGTGATTGGTTTACAAATAACTAGATAGATAATATTAAAAAATAATTATCAAGAAGAAAGAATCATCTTGGATATGGATTTAATTCTTTAGATATACATGTATGAAGATTTTTAGGAATAAGATATTCACTAGATATATATCGATAAATAGAATTTGTTATTTGAATATTCAGTGTGAGAAGATGAATATTTTATGCAAAACAATCTATTCTTGATAAGAATTAATGATAATGATTCAATAAAGAGGGAGGCGTTCTATTCCCTTAATCCTATAGTCTACATAGAGTTATGAGTAGTTATCTTCTGGCTAAATTAAATCTTAATTAAGTTATACTATAATTATTATATTAGTAAATAATTAGCTCATATTAGGTGTTACAGTTTGACATCCAAACTAGCTTAGGTGACATCAAAGGAATAAATATGTTATATATAAAATATAATATTTAATTTTTCATGATAATATTAAAAAGTATTCTTCATGTAGACTTTTTGAAGGGTTTTCTTCTTGATGCCTCTAATTATTATCATATATTCACAGTATATTTTCTATTATATTCTTATGTTTTTCAAGTAACTTCATATTCATTATTTTGATTTGTGAGAAGGGATTTTTAACCTAGCCCACTATAGGTGAGGCCAAAAATAGGGGACCTCATCCTCAATACTAACACATAAGCTCAACATGAATTTTCAATACCTTAAAGCACAACAACCCAATGAGGATGGAGAGGGAGAGTTTCTCTGATTACACTAGCCCAATACAAGTCTAGAGAACAATCTAGAGCATAGAGTCACTTTTTCATGAATTCCTATAAAATTAATGCTAAGGTTCAAATCCATAAGCCTACAATCATAATATCCCAACAAGGATTTGAATCTTGGTGGTTACAACAAAAAAACCACCACTTTACCATCACACTATGGGATTAAATCCTTTCTAATTTGTTTCATTACATTTATTAAATAATATGAATACTTTTTTCTGTATTATATATTTCTTATTGATTGATGACCCAAAAGTAGTAAGGTTTTATATTAGGGTATGATTTTTCTTTTCTTTTTATTCGATTCTACTGATGGAGAGCTACTAGGGCGGAACCTTGGGTTTTCCCTCATTTATGAGATCTATTATTGACCCCTAATATAAAGGTTTGAATTATGGGTCTGGTAAGTCATCTTGGGCTATTAAATTAATAATATTTGGTATATTTAAGAGTGATGATGTAGACCTTTCTATAATGCCCCACCAAGCAACCCCAAAGGATATTAATACATCTAACATTTATGGCACCAGATTTTTTTTTTTAAATCTCTAGGCATTGTAAATAAGTTGTTTCTAAGATTAGACAGAAATTTTCCCATGAGTGACTTAGTCCTCAAAATCTCATGATCTACCCTTACTAAAGATACCACTTGTTATGGTGTCACACCCCGCCGTGCAAACCCCAAAGGAACTAATAACAACGAAACAATTTTTTTTTTTAAAAGAATATAATAACATACTTAAGTATTATAACATAACAATGTATTAAGAGGCACAACTAGTTCCAATGGGGTACACGAAATGACATGACTATTCTAGCCCATAACAACGATAAAAGGATAACAATAATTAATCTACTACGTAAATCTATTCATTCCCATTCCATCATTTAAAATATCCATCAACTATATCCATATTAATAACATATGCACATATGAAAACACATGGAATTATAAAGATATAAAGTGTTACATATTTCGATAGATACAACTCATCATAACCAACTATAACAAATGATCCTAAATAAATACATGGCCTGAATAAACATTACATCCAATGATAGTAAAATACAATTGACTAGAAATACATCTCAATAACTACATATACAAATCACATCAAGGTCATCCCAACACATGTGGGAGACAATACATCAATGAATACATTACATATGAAGTATATACATCTATCTGGTGCATAAGGACATTGGATCATCAACAACCGCCAAAACCTACAAGTAAAAGATACATCTGCAACAGAAGAGGGAACCCAATGGGGTGCGAAGCACATTCCACCCAACCACCCCTGTGCTGAGAGTAGACAAGGAAGGGTCCCCGACCAAGTACGCCTAACAATAACAAAGACTAACTCCCAACAGACACATAACATCAATACCACCTAGAAAACTCACGACAACCATTCCAAGAGGCACAACAACAAATCACTTCTGAACATAACAATTAAACACCTTCCCAAATAACAACTAGTCACACGCACAACTTCAATGAACTCAAGGCATAATAACAAAGACCTCATCCAATAATGACCAAAGAGAAAACAACAAGGCACTTAACCACTACAATCACAATATTACTTCACAACTATAATCACAAAGTCACTTAACACGAGGTTACAATGCTTCCAGAGAACAAAGATCATGAACATCGCACAATAACTAATCAACTGTCGACATAGGAAGAGTGTCATGCATAAATTTCTATGAGTTACCCTGGCTCAACCTTCCTAGGCTACCGGACCCCCATCTTGGGTTACCCTGGCTTGCCTCTACTGGCCGCCGGACCCTCACACAAAATTATGCATCCCATCTCATCTCGAGCCTTATCTGTCACTTGCTTCATGAGAGAGACATCCTTTATCTTTATTAGTGTGAAAGCCCCCCCATTAATTCATTTAGATTATCACTTAATTAAACTCTAGGTAGGTTACCCCGGCACCCCTTTGTGTGCCAGACCCCCACAAAGAGCCACTCTCCTATCGACAACACACAAAGCACGATACCACAATAGGTAACAAACAACATAAACTCTCCAATCCAAGGAGAAAACAAAACAAGAAAACTCACTCCACACACTAGAGGAAACCAATACGAATTCACACTCCTTCCAAAGGAGGTACAAATTTCATTACTCACTCCTACTTCCTAGGAGGCACAAATCCCCGTTCGTGGAAACCGGGTACAACATCATAGTACAATACATCAAGGCGATTCACAAAATGAACCTCTACACATAAACATCTAACTCGAGAGAACTTCTCTGGAAGACTTACATAGACCATTAACCCCATTTGTCCGACATGGAGAATAAAAGGAACATGATAAAAAAACATTCCAGACAACTCAAAATCTAATGTTCGGGTTTCCTAAACCCAGTTAAACACAGTTTCCAATCTTGCTTTTTCTCAAACAAAACACATCAAATTCACTTCCTAACATTGAAGTATTTACAACCCAATCATCCACTCTAAATTTTACAAGTAACTTCTCTAATCAAAGCATTCAAGTAAGTACAGTCATTCGACTAAAATAATCAATCACTTTTCTAGTTTCACGATTGTATTCCTTAAATTTTACAGTCATGATCCAAAACCAACATTTAAATAAATAACGTCATCGATTTAAGATTGAAACAATCTTTTATTCTAAGGTTCACAATTAACTTCATACTCAAAACATCTTACTAAGTGTATAATCAACTATTTTAATAATTAAACATTTAATTAAACTACTTGACCTATATTTCGACATAGTATCAATAACTTAATTCAAATCAATATTTTCAATCAAACCTATGCTAAACTTTTCAACTATCATAATTTTAAAAATTATAATTTTAAATAAATATAAATATATATATATATATATATATATATAAAACTAACTATTATAAAAAAACATATTAAAAAAAAACACCCATCATATATAAATGCATACGAATTAAACAAAACTTAAATTTAAATTTTAAATTTTAAATTTAATAAAAATTTTAAAACGAATTTCATTTAATAATAAATAACAAATAAATAAAAAACATATTAATAACAGCCATTCGCTGCCACTGTGGTACATAGTACCACAATCACCTGTGGTACTGTGTACCACAGGGCAGGCCGTGGCAGGCCGCAGCCCCATAGGCTGCGACCAGCAGCCTCGGCTGCCGTAGGCAGCCTTGGCTGCTGTGCGCAGCCTGTGGAGGCTGCGTACAGCCACCACATGGGCCGTGGGGGTACGGCCTCAGCCGACCCCCACCCCATATATATTTTTTTTTATAATTCTTTTTTTTTAAATTCATTTTTACATTATTATTTTATTTAATAACTTTTCTTTTTTATATATTTCATTTACAAAATTTCTGTGCACGGAAATCTGTGGCAAACAGATAAAAATTATTTATTTTAATAAATATTTCATAGGACACCTATTACCAAAATAATATGAATGTAAACATATAAAAATAAAGAGAATGCACAGTTTATTTACACAGTAAATTTTAAAATCTAATATATATATATATATATATATAATATATATTTTAAAAATAACCTTATATATATATATATATATACAGAATCTCAACATAATCATCAAAATAAATTGTTTTTCTTCACATACCCACTACAGATCAGGCAACCAATCACGAATAATAACAAAGAAAATATTTATTTTAGTAAATGCATAAATATATATATATATACACCCCTAAAATTTTAATAGAATAAAAGACAATCAATTTGGTTTCAGAGGCTATTAATTTTTAACCCACAAATTGCATCCGATAATCAAATGATTTTCATTCTCAAAACAATATTTTTCTCAATCATATTGTATTAATGAACTACAGAAGATTTAATTTAGTTTTCAATAGAAATCAATCAAGAATATAACGCAACCAAACAAAACCCTCTTTCAAACAAAATATCAATTTAAAGTATTACAGACATGATTTTCTTTACAGAACAAAAAGAATAAATAATAAATTTTATGGAACCTGGAGTCCTTCGTTCGGAGAAGAATCCCTTCTGAAGCCCCGCTCGATTTCCTTCTACAGCTCTATTCCTGAATCCTCGCCTATAGCTCTTTTCTTGATCTTTTGCCCTCAACCTTCTTCGGAATCTCTCTTTTTTTTTTCAACCACAATCATTTTTTACCAGGACACACCAAAATCCTCAAAACTATCTTTTTTCATATCCAGAATAATAGAGTAAGAATTTTGTGTGTGAATCCTTGCCCCATAAAAATAATAAATCACTAATTACAATCAATAAATCTTTTTCCACTTTCTTTTCCAAAAAGCCCCCTTTCTTATTGGTCCTTTTCCAGCTTTTAAAAGCTCACACATATCTAAAATTTTAATTAAAATAATTTATTTAATTTAGATATTATCTTCACATGAATTTCTAATTAAATATTAATAAAAATAATATTTTATTACTCTCAACTATATTAATTTAATTATAATTATTTTCACTTTTAATTAATTAAATTACTTTTAATTTATTATATATTTAATATTAACATTTTTCTAACTCTCAATTAAATCAAATAACAATGCAACATTAAATAATTATTTTATGCAATACGATTAATTAACTAAACACTAACCTAGAATAAATTAAATACTCAACAGAGAAACTACATACAAGACAAGACAAAACTTCAATCATAACACAACGACTCACAATAGACGACGGACTTGGGATGGGGACACTTCCAAACCTACTCCCTTTTTCAACATTTTACCCATTGGGTTAATTTATTGCTCGCCCTGTCCTGCCGAAGCAGGTGGAATCGAGACTTATTCCTGCAATCCTGCATCCAAACAAACGTCAAGTAGCACATGTATATATATACATAAAATCAACATCCTATCATGAGAAGGAATTGCAGTGTAGCAGGGCACTCGTGAACGAGTGATGCTACACGGTCCTCTCACCTAATCTATTCTAACAATTATAATATCAATAATGAGCTAACATTTCTAACCAAATTGACATAGGATAACATGATATTAAACTACTGCATAATAACTAATTATTAAACAATTGCATCATATAATAATACTGAATTAAATAACATCACCATAACATCATCACATTGACATATAAACATTAATGACAATTCATTTAAATAAACAAATAATCCAAACAACACACAGAGTATCATCAATCATCCTAATAATGTCATATCAAACGATTAGGTCCGCTAAAGGAATAACAACATCATCAAACTACAACCAACCAAATCAACCCTACTAGTATCATCATAGTATCAGCGTATCAAGTTAACACATAGAAATTAATAAGTCTAAATAGTATGAGGGGTATTACATATGGGGTTAAAGGTGAAGATTTGCACATATACACTACAAGTAAGCAAGATCTTGATGTATGGCATACTGTTACGTACTCAATGTAAGTTTTACTGATATGAGCATCCTAGATTAGATATTAATGTACAAATAAGTGAGGATTGACAAATCATATCAACATACGCATAAGAAAATTTTATATGCACTGATTCCTATAATGGTTCATAGAAATAAGGTATAATGTCATTCCTGTTTAATGGCATTCACTATACATTTATAAAAGATTCACAGTTAAGTGTAGGTTACAATTCTGATACAGGGAAAAAATATGCATGCTAGGCTCAATTTGATGCGGTAAAACCCCAATATAGCATGTTCAATACAGAATACCTATTAGGTAGATTGGAAAGTCATTTGCATACCTGAGATCTAGTATTTGGCACTTATTCAAAATCTTTAATTATCTCTTTTGTTGTAGAATCTCCACTAAGCGATTCACTAAGTCAACAAGCTTATTGGCCTGCTAGCATTCCTTCATTGCCAGAGAAAAGAAGAGATTCCTTTCTTGAATCCCTCAGACATGCTAGATATTAAAATCTTGGAAGCTAGATGGTGAAGTTTTCTTTTGGACCTCCCTTTTCCATCTCATTTTCTACTCTCCCCTACATAAAAATCCTCTTCTCCTCTTTCTAGCTCTTCCTGAATCCTTTCACAATGCTACAAGATAAAGTCTTCGAATGGTGTGTGTGGGAGGATGAGAGGAATAAAACGAAGAAACCCTCTGACTGCCCATGCACCATCGGGAACTTTCCAGAAAAAAATCAGGTTTGAGTGCATGGTTTTCTGTTGCCCCCCCTCCGAACTATCAGTTAATCATGCATTCCAAAGGAAGTGGTAGACTTTTTTTTTGTTACAAGAGGATCTTTTTCTGTTTTCACATGCAATCACCATAATTTTCCCCAAATGAATGCTCCACTAAAAGTGTAACCATCAGGTACTTCCTTACCCACTTCAGTTATCCATCTCTTTACTAATTTTGTCTTCATATTAAAATTATATTTTAAATAATTTGTTTATTTTTATATTATTATAACGTCTAATAATAAGCAAATATTTAATTATCACAATGCCTATAACTTCAATTAACTTTATGGTTAATATAATAATTAATCCAAATATTAATTGACCCAAAACCACATTATTTAATTTATCCTTCATTCATATAAAAGCTTATCACGAAGCCTTTTTAAATCCACTGATTCCTAGTTAACAAAACAATCAAACAAGGACACTAATCAATCGCATTATTCACAGCATGCTATCAAACAATTATCTCTAAAGGACAGACCAAATCACATACGGCTTCATGGTCAAGATGAAGTGCAGAGGGGGTATTACACTTTCTATGGTGCAAGTTTTGGAGGAAGCTATTGATGTTAATTGGCTAGATTCTCTAATGGGTGAATCTATCTTTTCTAGCTATCTTTTCTATGGGTTATACACATATTAAGTTTTTTATTTTAGATGCAATATAAATATTGCTAAAAAATAGCTAGTTGAGGTTTGGAAACTAGTTTCATTTAGTGTGATGGTAGGTGTTTTATTTATTTTTAGATTTTATAATAAGGGCAATTGGATTAAGAAAATCACAATAGGGCCTTTTTTTTTCATAAAGGTCATTGAAATGGAATTTTCCTCTAAAAAAAAAATAAAGTTTTGACTCTACATATAATTTGTCTATTTTGGAAACCACATAGCTGTGGTTGCTTAGGTTGTCTCTTGAATATTGAAATACTAAATTTTTTTAGAGTATTTTAAATTGTTCTAGGTCTATTTTGACCATATATAATGTTACATTAGAAATAACCATACATAATTTTCTAGGTTTGGTATCAATGTGTAGATAATAAATTTCTCCCTACCCATATTATCCTTCAATCAATATCTAGTAGCTAGAATTAGTCAACTACATATTAAAAGGCTAGCCCCTATTCTGAAAAATAATAATAACATGGTAATTTGATGGGTAAATTCTAGAAACCCCTTCCAATGAAGGAATAACCTAAAAAAAGGAAGTTTCCCAGGCAGACAAAATTATTTCAATTGATTAGGAATTTCCTTTTCAATAATTTTTTTTTAATATTATTGCTGAATGTTTTAAAACAAAATAACAAACAGAGAAGAATACTATTTTGAAGGTTCTTTTTATTATTCCTCAAGGAGAGAATGTTTTAGAAGAAAGAGAAGTAAAATTAAACATAAAAATCCTAGATGAATCTAGCATGGTTAATAAAATTTGTAAAGAGAAATCAATAAAGGATAGCTATGTGTAATGTCCCAAAATCTAAATAAACCTTTAATATGATTAATATTATAATATCCCACAACAAATTATCTTCAATCTAAATATCTTAATTTTTATCAAACTTAATTTTGGACAAATCGAGTAATAAAAAATAAACACCAGCATGCACCAAATGAAATCAAGTAATGTGCAATTGAAGCCAATTGATTTATTATATATTTGAACATACAACTACATCATTTTTTATGCTAAATACATTAGGCAAAATAAATTAATAGAAATTAAAAATATGGAAAAAAAATAGAAATCTTGTTTCTACCAGATTGAAAATAGATGCAAATCAAGTAGGATAAAAATCTCACCAAAATGTTTTGAACTAACACAAAAAGATGTGAAAATGTTGTAGACTTATATATGGCTGATAATAACATGAAAATTATATCATGTTTTATAATAAGCAACTAATAACATAAAGCTACAATTGCAACAAAATACCCAAAGATATCTTTAACTTGAAGCCCAAAACCCATCCAAAACTAGTGCAATCTCCACACAAACTCACCATGATCTTCATACAAAGTTTCCAATAGAAAATTAAATATATAAATGCTATAATAATATCAAAATATTCTTCTAAGAAAAAAAATACAATCTACAACCCAAAATCCACACTATGCACTCCAACCTACATCAAACTCTTGTAAATAAATTAGGATAATTTATCAATCTGAAGAGCATTCCACACAATGGAAATATGTAGATGAAATTACACCTGGAGACCCTTGGAACAACTTTCTTGGTTCCTCAATCCCCTTGGTTTATAAGACTTTGAGATTTATCCTTCATCGATATACTAACCTTTGAAGAATCATCATAACCTGTGAGGAAAAATAATGCATAGAATGATCCAAAATGAAGCCCAAATTCATGTATTATTAAAAAATATTGAATTTCCAACTTATTGACTCAAAATTAATGACCAAGGAGAGAATATATTTTTCATTTAGTGCATGTAACCTCTAGTGCCAAGTGTCCATTGATTTCTTCCACTCCAATGCAAGCTTCCACTTGTCCCAATTTGTTATAAGACACTAAATGTCAAAAACAAGAAAGAAGAAGATCCCACGCCCTAATATATATGTATATATATTAATTTAAAATACATTTCTAGGTTATAAAATAATACTCTATTCATGACCAAGTTACCAAATTTTATTTTATTTTCAAATCTATCAAGTGCTCTTGATTTTTATTTGAGTCTACCAACTTACTATTTTTAGTATGTTCTTATTTCTATAAAATTTTAAAAAAGGGACATGAAAATTTCTCCCTTCCAAAAATTTATTTTCCTCAAGAAATTTCAATAATTATTCTCCAAAATCACGATAGCCAAAATAACCAAACATTGCATGTAATACAAAACAAATTGTGATCTTGTACCTATGAATTATTGTACTTTCATCTCAAACATCTTGATATTTTCTTGAAGGATGTAATGCTCTATAATTTTTTGGATTTAAATTTAAGTTGAAACCTTTTACTCCACATTACCTGATGTTTTATAGTGCTCCTTCATTTTTTTTCAATCAATAACCTCTTCCTTTTAGCTCCTTCCTAAAGTTGTGTTTGTGCATTAGCACCAAGAAAACTATACAAAAATATCTTGCAACCATTATCAAAGACATGTAAATATGTTTTATGTAGATTAAAGGATGGTTAAAACGAAAAATATATTCTTCATAATAGTGGCTACCAATATTTGAAACAATTTCCTTCATTACCTTGGAATCATAGAGGCAGTTCCTCTAGGATATATCACAAACTTCTACCAATATTGCCCATGTTTGAAAGATACTTGAACAACTTTAGGACCTGATTTGGAATAGTAAGGGAATATATGAAGAATAGAAAATTTCATCACATAACAACATTCAAAACTCCAAAAAAATTTGAATATTGATAGTGCAACACAAAATCTAGGTTCTTATGAAAGACTATGCACTTTTTGAATCCTTCCATAACAATAATTTGATCTTAATATAATATTTTTAACATGAAAGTAGATTTTTTTTTTATTAAATGTTCAACCATGTTACAAAAATTACATGCATGCTTGGTTCTTGATAGCTTATTCTTTTAGAAACATCCAAAACAATCTCCCATAACAATACAAATAGTGTCTTGGATTTCTAGCTAGAAGTGCATTGTCATTTGGCAACTTGGATTTCAAAATTTGAAACATTTTATCATTTTATGGGTTTGATTCTTTCTACTATTGGGATGGTTATAAAATACTTTACAATAAATATCATATCCAATACATATTTTGTAAAATTATTTTTCATTCTCCTTAACATTGCTAAAATGCATAATTAAAGACCAAAACATGACCTCAACTAGTGAGGAGACATTTTCAGACTCTTGAATTGGAATACAAGATCCAAAATATAGAAGAGTAATAATATAGAATCCAAATACATTTCATGATGCTCGAAATTCCAAAGAGATAAACAACAACATTTTTTATTGGATATTAATAAACCCCTAAAAATCCTTTGGAACAAACTTGACATTCTTCACATTTCCTTTTAAAATGTTAGTGGCAAAAAAATCATTAAAATAATAAACCATAATGGAAATACCATGTCTTCTATGAAAGGAATAAAAATACCAAGAACCATTCATTCTAAAAAAGTCATTCTCCATCACCATTTGTAATCCCTCTTTTGAAACATTAAATTTGATTTTATCAAATTTCTTGAAATCCACTCTTTGCACTAAAAAAATATATTGCTCTTTCTTGAAACTCCATACTCAAAAGAAAAAGAACATGAAATACATTGAGTATATAGTGCATGATATGATATTATTACATTTTCATTACCCTTTCATACTTCTTGTAATGCCATCTCTTGATTCACTTTTAATTGGTAAATCAAGCTATGAGGCATAAACATGAAATTTAAGTGTTCTTTGCAGATCACTTTCAACAAGTATCTTGATACCAAATTAATATATGAAGAAACATTGATGTGGTAATTATCAATAGCATGATGAAATTTCCACTCCTTATATGATCCTAATAACACATATCTAAAAAATATCCTTTGCTAATTTAAAAACATTTGAAATTCACAATGAAGATTGCATTGTTTACCACAACCCAAAATGTTGTGCATGTTATGATCCAAAAGAAAAATAAATTTTTATCCCAAGAACTTGTAGCATATGGAAAATAGATTTTTGGCACCATAATTATTTCTAGCTTTTCTAAGGTTTTTCACCTAAAAGATGAAAGATGGGCCAAAATACAATGTTCACATTCAAATATTAAAGAAATATGGCTAGAAAATGGATGTAATATACCTAGATGAAATGTTTGAATGCAAGAAACTAACAATATTAATTGATTAATGAATGGAAACTAAGGGAATGAAGAATATTTGAAAACACATTGTGTATTGCAAAACACATAGAAATGAATGCAAATTGTAACAAAACTTGAAAAAAATGGAAGTGTGCACTTGGAATATGGATGGAGATTGGAAATTACATTTGAAATGTTGTTGCCTAATTTTTAGGCCTGGTGGGGCTCATTCACCATTATGGGCGAATCAGTCCTAGTTCTGTAAAACTATGCCAGAACCTGTTTCTAACAATAGGGTTTCTAAAAATGTAGAAAAATCAAAATTGACCTAGAAGTGGGACTCATTCACCACCCATGGTGAATGGATCAACTTTTTAATTTTTGAATATTCAAAGGTGGAATCTAGAGCTCTGAATATGCACTTTGATTCTCTACAGGTGTTTGCTTCCAAAACTTTGATTTTTGAACTTGAAAATGAGTTTTTATTATATATTTTGACTTTTTTAATGGAGAGAAGACCTAAAAAACTTTAAAAATTGATCTTCAATGATTTTCAAGCCTCTAAAATTCCTAAATCTGCATATACACAAGACAAGAGAGAGAGAGAGAGAGAGAGAGAGAGAGAGAGAGAGAGAGAGAGAGAGAGAGAGAGAGAAATGGTGAATGTTAGAGTATGGGGGTTTGTCTTGGTCAAAACCCTTTTAGGTAATTAAACCAAAATAGTGAAAGAATGAAACGAAACATGAAATAATGGAGTTTATTGTCTTTCCATGATCTTTTATCTTTAAATTATGCAACAAAACATGAAGGATCTACCCTTGAATGTTTGAAAATTGATGTTGAGTGACTTCTAATGTTAAAACCCTAAGTTGCTTGATTTGAGATGGAAGATTGGTGGATGAATGAATGGTAAGAGATGTTATTAGGGTTAAAATACTTATATTTATAGGCATTTCACCTATTTTACCCATTAATCCCTCATCACAGGCCAACATGAAGAAATAATACACTTAAATTTAACCTTTTTCCTGCTCAAAGGTAAAAAAATGAGCTAAATTGAACTCTGGTTTTTCACACATGGTGAATGGCTCCCACCTGGATGGGACTAATTCACCATGGATGCTGAATGGGTCCCATGGGGGCCATTTTTCTTGCTAAAATGCTAGGAGATAAGGAAATAAGGTTTAAATTGCCATTTTGTCAAGTATTTTATCAAATATTACCTTGAGATGCACAATATGGGTTAATAGGGGCCTATTATTGATGATGTAAAGGTTAATTAGGGCTTGGGACATAGAATTCAATGTGAAAGTGTGATTAAATACACTTTACAACACTAAAATGTGGTCCACATAGGCTAGAAAGGCACAAGAACCAATGTGAATGTGCAAGACACATTACAACACTAGTTTAACATTAATTTTAAGTTATAAGCCTTCTATATTGTTGTAATAATGTTATTAAACACATTTTGTAATGTTTAATTAGGGAGAAATAGGTTCATTAAGTCAAGAAAAGCGTGAAAGTCATTTACACTTGACTTTACAACACCTTTACAAGACCTTGATAAAAGCATGTTATTCAATTTGCAAGGGTCGAAGACCTAGTGTGGATGCATAAAATGCCTCACAACACCTGAATCAAGGCCTCATTAATTCTAATTTATCATTAATTAGTCCAATGTCAAGCAAGAGGTCCTTTTTTCTATGGTACATTTAGCCCCCACTTTAGTGAGAGGATGAACTTCCTTCAAACTCACACTAAAGTAGACATTCAAGAGATATGAGTGTATAGATGCATATGACAAATAATGACAAGGATCAAAGGAGGTTGTACAAGGCCCTAGAATCCAACATCCTAAGTCAAACTATCAAGATACAAAATCATGCAATGATAAGAATGAGAAAGATGCAAATGAAAATGGGGGATCAAGCTTCGATTGTCTGTCGAGCTAGTTGTGGATTAGATCTAGGCCTATTTGTTTTGAAAAGAAAATGCATACTCACTCTAGGGTGATGAAACTCTTGGCTATCTGTTGGTTGAGAGATCCACAACATACTCACTCTGGGGCCACAAAACTTCTGATTTTCTGCAGGGTGAGAAATCCCAAAGGTGAAAAACATACACTAGTTGGTATGCACTCAAACACAAGGTGGCTATGGGGAAAGTCATGCCTTGGAATGCGCTTCCCGCTCAGCCATACCAAATTTATACCTCCTTATAACTTTAGCAAGGTGCCACAAAGGAAAATGATTTTTGAGCTCTATGAGGTAAGAAAAACTCCATATGCTTGACACTCATAGACATTGTTTTTGATAAAGGAGAAAATGGGTTTTACAAGGACCCAAAACCATAAAGTATACAGAAAAATAAAAAGATTAAGTGTTAAAGAATCGAATACAAAAAGGCTATGAAAAGAAAAGAGCCAAGAAAGCATGGAAGTCCCCAACCCAAGGCTAGCAAGGTCAACCAAAAAAACTCAACCAAAAAAACTAGCAGCAAAAACAACCCACAACTATCCAAGGGAGTTTAGAGCATCAACAACCTCAGCTTCGAGAATGTGCATGTCCTGGGTGCACTTTTTTAGGGTCTAAATCATCTAGAGCATAAGAGGTGCCTTCCTCTTTAGATTAGCTCTTGTCCTCTTCGAAATTCCAGCTTCCTTAGCCCTAATTTTGTCCTTTTAAACTTCCAAATCCATTATCAGAGATCCCTGTTGTGTTTTTTCCAATTTCTCAATCATAGCATTGATGATAATGGTGTTATGTTTCACCATTTTGTGGATGTTCTCCATAATAGTTTTCATGGTGTCTTTTATTTTACCAATTTTTGTTTCCAAGCACTCAACCTTACCTTCATTATGCTAAGCCTCCATTCTCATTTTATCCTCTTTCCTTCCACCCTCCTCAGTATTAAGGGAGCTAACTTTAGCTTCCAAATCCTCCAGCTTGTTATTGAGGGCCCTATTTCTAAGGTTAAGGTCCTTAATTTCATGGAAGGACCACTTCATAATTCTAAAGTAATCAACAACACCATTTCTAGCAATGGCCAGGATATCCCTAGGAAACTCACGGTCCTACTTAAAATAATGATCTTTAGGGTTAAGGTCTCTAGGGAATCTAGGTTTGTTTTTTCTATCCATGGCAGGATAGGATGAGAAAGAATCCTTGGTGGCATTAAGGACCTCATAAATATCCTTTGAGGTATCCTCTAAGTAAGAGACCAATTTATTAGTAGGGGAACCCTTTTGAATGGACTTCTCTTTCATAACAGAGCTACTGGGGTTTTTGACAGTGCTTGTTTTCTTAAGCAGGGGTTTACACTACTGGGTTTTCTTACTAGAATTGTTAGGGGAAGGAGGATGTTAATGCATAATAGTTTAAGGAATATTCAAAGGCATTTTTCTTAGTTTGTGCAAGGTCTCACAAAGGGGACATTGGACTTAATGTCTCCAAGAGAGGGTGTGTGAAAAGAAGTATCATGCTCTTGGAGAGAATCAAGCCCAATGACTCTACCAAGGAAAGGACGCATTGTAAGAAGAAAGAAATCAAACAATAAAATGTGAGTGGTAATGTATGCCCCCACTTTAAAGTGGTTGCAAACACCAGAACTATGAGCAATTTCTTTAAAATAGAAGAAGAGGACATGAGAGATTACTCAGAAATCCCTATGCCAAGTCATATGATTTCAAGAAGCTACATCATGAAAAGGGGAGTATGTCACATGCGGAAAACTTAAGTCATGTCATCCATGTCCTAAGCTTGATCTTATGTATTCATGAAAGGTTAACGACTAGCTCAAGGAGGTGATCACAAGTGAAATACGAGGACAAGGCTTGCTAAACCCCTTGCCCTTGGGCACTAAGTGTAGGAAAAAGGTGAAGCGATTGATGAAATGTAGGCAATAGTGAAAATCAGTATCAATTAGAGGAATTAGGTGCCTCCACAGAGGGAAGCATACCAAACTCCTGAAAATGTTGGATTTTATGACTCAAAGCTTTACATGCATTAGTGGAATGACCATGAACTCTATGATAGGTGCAGAATGAGGTCTTGTCATAACATTTCTTTCAAGTTCATGGAGGGAGGTTGATCAAGTGATCTTGGAGGAGTCTCGACAAGATACCCTCTTGATCAATGGGAGAAGGTGGTTTTATGGCTTGTTTGAAAGAAACATCTTGCTTAGTAGTAGATGTCATACTTATACAAGGCTCTAGAGATTGTGAGATTTGGTTCTCTCCATTATAGGATGGTAGAAAATATAACATATTCAAATCATCAACATTTTGCGAGATGAAATTGACAATAAGTGAAGGTGTAGTTGTTTGTTTGATGTTTGGGAAAGGATGATGTTCAAGACCACTAGTGTCAAGGAGTTCAGGATGGACAACAGTTAAGGTTGTTTTAGGAGTCTGTTGTGTGAGATTATTGATGTTGGGTGAAGGCTTGGTGATTTCTATCATAGGTCAATAACCAAGACCATGATTTTTTTGTTGTGTGATAGGTTCTATAGGGTTGTAGATACCTTTTTTGTAAGCACCACATCATTTTCCACTATATTCAAGTTGTTTCATAAGTTCATAACATTTTCCATAAATCATTTTCATTGCTTTTGGATCGGGTGGTTGTTCATGATTAAGTTCTTCAAAGTTTGTTGTGTAACGTGCTTCTTTGTCTAAAGTGGTGGAGGTGGATGCTTGCAAAGGATCATTTTCTAGTGTAGATGATGTTGATGTTATTAAGGAATTTTCTATGTTTTTCTCAACTTGTAAGACACTATCAGGTTCAAGATCAACATCAAGTGTGTGGACTGTGTTGTTTTAGATGTATTCCATTTTGTGATGAAGAGTGGAAGGAACACCTTTCATGGCATGAATCCACTGTATACCTATGATAAGATTGCATGAAAGTTCATAAGGAATGAATGGATTTGCGTATTCAAGGTGACCACTCCAGCGATAAGAGGCATAATGATTACCTCTAGTAGTTTCTTTTTGACATTGTCAAATCCCTTAATCGATAGAGAATCAGGTCGAATGGTTAATTTATCAATGCCAAACCTATCGAAAAGGCTCACACTACACAAATTAAGAGCAGAACCAGTATCTACAAGAGTTATCTTTATCCCTTTTGTATTGTATTGGGTGATGATCATGAAAGATTCATTTTTTTATTGCACGTCCAAAGAGGGAAGTTCACTTTGGTGGAAAACAATGTCAACATTTTGTCCTTGAATCATGACTTCTATATCAGTTGGTTGTATATTAGAAGGAATGGGAACTTGTTGCAAGGTGGCTTGAATAATGTTGTGATCATGAGGGGAGGCTTGAATAAGGTCCCATAATGAGATTTTAGTAGGAGTATTCTTTAGTTGTTCAACAAGATTATACTCCTTTCCACTTTATGGAGGTAAACAAGGAGGACCAGGTAAGATGGGATTAGAAAAAGGTAATTTTTTTGGGGTTTCTTGTTGTGGTTGTGGATTATTGTGACTGTTATATGTATGAGCATCGGTAATATAACTCAGTTGTTGCAACACATTAGTTTGAGGAGGATAAATGATAAGTTTAGGTTTATTTTGAGTTATTTTTTTATTTGAAGGTGTGTAAAGAATTAGAGGGTTGTTAGGATGTCCCACAGGGTACTTATGAGGACCATTGATCAAGGGGGATCTAATGGGCACTTGCGCATTGATAACCTCAGTGGTCTTGGTTTTATGTATCTCTAATGAAGGGAAATTGAGAATCACCTTTTTATCTAAGGAAGATATATTATTATTGTTGTCATTTTCTAGCACGATGATATTCTCCCTAGAAGGAGAGATTTTAGGAGAACAACAAGCCACATGTTCTTGGCAAGTAAGGCTTGGATCTTCCAAAATTAATTCATCACTAATAGGGGAATGATCATTGATGGGATTGTCAAGAGGGGGATGAGGAAGATAAGGTGTTTTTTGAATGTCCATTGTCTTTAAGGTCTCATTACCTTGTTCCATGTTAGATACCCTACAAGGAGAGCTTTTACTATGTTCATCCAAGTTTGAAGTTGGTAAAGTAGCTTCATCACAAGTGGGGGAGGCATCAAATGAAGGATCACTATGCTTTTCAAATAGATTATCCCAAATGGGAGGAGCATTAGGGAAGGGAGGGTCAAGATTCTCATGACTCTAAATAGGGATGCCTTCTAATACCAACCTATCCTCTTGACATCAAGGAGGGATATTAGGAGATGGAAAAGTGTGATTGGCATGGGTATGGAGATTAGGTAAGGTGGTATTCATGAATGTTTCTATGATTTCATCCTCTTGTTTTCTAATGTCTTCCAAAGGTTGAGGAGGAGAGGGACAATCAAGAATCTCAGTGCTTGTAGCTCCTTTCACCAAAATACCTTTGTCACTAATAGGAGAGGTATTGGGAGAAGAATAAGTATGAGTGTCATGATTATCTACACTTGCATCCTCTTCTATTATTATATTCTTGCAAATCTGATAGGTACTAGGAGGGTATGCAAAATGCTTAGCAAATGTTTTACTTTGTTGTCCTAGATTATGTCCATGAAAAATAGAATCATACAAGCCACTTGCTATTCTAGAAACATGGAATTCTTTAAGAGAACACATACTAACATGAGAAAGTAAATAAAGTGCAATGCAATGACTTAAAATGAAATGCAATTTTTAGATATGAAACAAGGTAATTTTCTAATTACTCTATGCACCAATCAGAAAAATGACCTATGGAAAATGCAAATGTGAAATGGAGCAATGCATGAAATGAGCCATTTTAAGTTAGATCTAGTGAAATTCATGTTACAGAAACTCAATCAAGTGATATAGATAAGTGATGGCAGAAAACAAAAGCATAAAAATAGGGATTTCAACTCTGTAGAGGGTTGTTTCAAGGGTGAAAAGGGATAGATCCTCCCAAGGTGGTGAATGAGTCCTAGTATGGGCTTTTCTCATAATTTTAAGAAATTTTTGAGTGATATTTATGGTTTTTGAGTGCTATGATGTAGAACTAAATGAAAAATGAAATTTTTTAGAAAAGTTACATGAAATTAGATGCCAAAAATGCAACCTAAATGCACTTTTTATGAATGCTTAATTTGAAACCTAGCATGCAAAGGAATCATGCAAACCCTAATGCAAGCTAGATCTATGATGATGAAGGAATCCAAATCAGTCAAGAAAGAATTTGAAAAGTAGGTTCACCAAAATGGAACGTAGATTTTTGTCACCCTAATTCTTTTTAGTTTTTCTAAGGTTCTTCACCTAATAGGAGAAAGATGGGCCAAAATATAATGTTCACATTCAAATATTAAAGCAATATGGATGGAATATGGATGAAATATACCTAGATGCAATGTTTTAATGCAAGAAACTAACAAGATTAATTGATTCATAAATGGAAACTAAGGGAATGAAGAATGTTAGAAAACACATTATGTATTTCATAAACACCTAGAAATGAATACAAACTATAACATAACTTGAAAAAAATGAAAGTGCACACCTGGAATAAGGATGGAGACTGGAAATGACATTTGAAATTTTTTTGATGCTAATTTTTAAGCCTGGTGGGATTCATTCGCCATTCTAGGTGAATCAGTCCCAGTTCTGCAAAATTGTGTCAGAACCTATTTCTGACAAAAGGGTATCTAAAAATGCAAAAAACTCAAAACTAACTTGGAAGTGGGATTCATTCACCACCCATGATGAATGAATCCACTTTTCAATTTTTGAATATTCAAAGGTGGAATCCAAAGCTCTCGGTTTGCACTTTGATTCTCTACAGGTGTTTGCTTATGAAACTTTGATTTCTAGACCTGGAAAATGAGTTTTTGTTGATATTTTGACTTTTTGAATGGAGAGAAGACCTAAAAAACTTTACAACTTGATCTTCAATGATTTCCAAGCCTCTAAAATTCCTAAATCTACGTACACAGAAGAGAAGAGAGAGAAGTGATGAACGTTAGGGCATGGGGGTTGGCCTTGGTCAAACCGCTTTTAGGTAATTAAACCAAAATGATGAAATAATGAAATGAAACATGCAATAATTGAGTTGATTGCCTTGACATGATCTTTGGTCTTGAAATTCTACAACAAAACATGAAGGATCTTCCCTTGAATGTATGCAAATTCATGTTGAGTGACTTGTAATGTTAAAGCCCTAAGTTGCTTGACTTGAGATGGAAGATTGGTGGATGAATGAATGATAAGAGATGTGAATTAGGGTTAAAAGACTTATATTTATAGGAATTTCACCTATTTTACCTGTTAATACCTCATCATAGGCTGACATGAATAAATAATAAACTTAAATTTCACTTTTTTTCTCGCTCAAAGGAAAAAAATGAGCCAAATGGGACTCTAATTCGCCACACATGGTGAATGGGTCCCACTTGGATGGGATTGATTCTCCATGGATGGCGAATGGGTCCCACAGGGGCCATTTTCCTAGTTAAGATGCAAAGAGATAAGGAAATAAGGTTTAAATTTTCAACTTTGTTGGATGTTTTATCAAATATTGCCTTAAGATGCACAATACGGGTTAATAGGGGCCTATTAGTTATGATGTAAAGGTCAATTATGGCTTGGGACATAGAATTCAATGTGAAAGTGTGATTAAATACACTTTACAACACTAAAATGTGGTTCACATAGCCTAGAAAGGCACAAGAACCAATGTGAATGTGCAAGACACATTACAAAACTAGTTTAACATTAAGTTTAAGTTATAAGCCTTCTAGATTGATGTAATAATGTTATTAAACACATTTTATAATGTTCAATTAGGGAGAAATAGGTTCATTAATTCTAGACAAGCGTGAAAGTCCTTTACAAGACTTTACAACACCTTTACAAGACCTTGATAAAAGCATGTTATTCAATTTGCAAGGGTCCAAGACCTAGCGTGGATGCATAAAATGCCTCACAACACCTGAATCAAGGCCTCATTAAGTCCAATTTATCATTTATTAGTCTCATGTCAAGAACAAGGTCATTTTTTCTACTGTACAACATCAAACACCATAAAGTGATTATCTCCATAATGCATTCATAATCTTCTCTTCATTTGTGGGGTTCGGGTCCATAAAGTGATCTATAAATAGTAAGCATTGGTTCTTCAAAACATGGTTAGAATGCATGATATCCCATACATAGTTTTATTCAATCTAGATGAGAAAATTAGGAAACTTCTTAGCAACATTAAATCATCCATTGGTGTCCTTTAATGTTTGCAAATCAGCATAGGAAACACTAAGCTCATTTTGATCCCTTGGTGCATTTTGAGTGATGCTTTCTACATGCATGTGTGTATTATGGAATCTAGATAAAAATTTATTTTATTTTCAGTAGACACAAAGAATTTTCTTCCACAACTTCCCTCATGCATGTCAAGTCTTTGCAAATTACAATGCATGCCAAAATTAAAATATTCATATATATGTCACCAACAACACTATGTATGTCCCAAAAATCATAGACATATATTTCACCAACCTAATTGAAATTTGTAGCATCGAGTTGAGGATCCACATCAACAAGGATACTATGTCTATTCTCATTAACATGGCTTCTACATTTTTTCTAAAAAATCAAGGTTGTTATATCTTGGTTCAAAATCAAATTTCCCATGTCTTTTCTCAAAATCAGTATTAGGAAATTACAAATCATATTTTTTATCAATATAATTAACATACCATGTGGCATTAGCTCCATCAATGCCATCCTCCATGCATGATGAACTAAAAGAAACATTAGAATGAAAGGGAAACTCATCCCAAGATATAACCTCATCACACTTATATTTTGGCACACCTGGATTTAGAGTAAAAGAGGTTTGATTGCTATGATAAAGGTGTAAGTATTCATTGTGCTTCTCATGTGTTATTTCCTTTTTGAGAGATTAATGCTCCATCTTCCTAGGACTGAAATCTTCATCAACAAATTTCTCCCTAGGATTGGTTTGGAAGCTGACCACAAAGCCACCTAAAATCTCATCAATGAAATGATATGAGTGAACATTAAAAGATAATTTGGAGTTATCATCACCTTTGATCCTTCATTCCCATATTCTGAAAGCAGCTTAGAGAACCCATCATCAGTATCTACTCCACTAAAGACATCAAGGTATATATTATTTTTAGAATCTTCAACAAATGAATCCAAACTAGGATTCAATGCTAACATTTTTTATGTTCTTTATGCACCACCTTATCCTCCATTATTGCATGCATGTCCAAGGGGTCATCTTGAAACTTTGTCACACATTAATCATTCTTCAAATTATTTATTGCATTAGACTCTCTTGCTATGAATTCTTCTAAATCTACCTGATCCTCCTCAACCTTTTGTTGAAATCTACGAATCAAATTTTGATAAAATTCATCAAAATAATCTACCTGAATATGGACTTGGATGTTCATACTTTGGTACCACCAATTACAATAATATTCTTCAAGATGTAAGATCACATACTAAATGGAAAATTTCTCCCCCATATAACTTGAATAGTAACAATACCAAATCTCAAATAACCAAGCTCTGACTGAAATCTTGTCTAGTCCATCAAAAGCGAAAGCTAAATATTTTGTGACTTTTCTCCTAATATTTCTTCTATTAGAGTCTAAATGTTTTCTATGACCCTTGATGTCCATCATGCTCTGCATTTGAGTGACAATCACTTATAGTTTAGTAAAATGCATCCCTTTACATTTTCACACCTAATTTGGAATTAACAACTAAAATTAACTTAATTATGCCTTAATTTACTATTGTAATATGTATTTTATATATTCGCATTAAGTTTAGGGCCTTATTAATTAAAATGGACCTAATTTTTCCTTTATCTAGTGTTGTAAAGTTCACCTCTTCATACTTTCACAATAATATAGGGCTCATTTAATTAATTGAGGTTAATTTTCCTTAATTTCCCCCCTTAATTAAAATCCAAGCCTAATTAAGAATACATATCTATAACTATAAGGTAAATTCACTATGTTTACCCTAGCAATTCTAATCTAGGCAATCTAAAGAATTTTTATGAGACTTCAAGAGCACCTTGAAGAGAAATTCAACAAAAAAAAAATTGAATAATTATTGTGGCAATCTTGAGATCCAATTGTCATGTCAAATTCTTCTTGCATCATGCATGTTATTGGACCTAATATGATGATGTAAGTTTCAAGATCCATTCAAGCATTCAAATTCATTGTCTCGAGTCAAGTTTCAAGATCAAGATCCACATCCATTGAAGCCATTTCATACAACTTATAGATCTACATTCCAAGGTTTATCCACGGGTTTTGTGAGTTGTGATATTAGGTTGTTCATTCATCATTCCTTTCATGATATTTAATTTCATTTTAATGTTTGATTACCAAAACTGGGTTTGACTAAGGAAAACCCCCATTCACCAAAAATAAAACATTTGTCCCTCTTGATTTGTGTGTTTTCAAATTTAAGTGGAAGATCTCTTGAAGAGAAAAATTGGAGAAGTTGTCAAAGTTACAAAATTTGTCATAAAAGTTGTCATCTCATGAAAGCTCATCTATAGCAAAAGTTGTATACAAACCCTAACCTAGGACCCTTTTTCCCTAGCATGAATGAGTTCGTATATAGCTTTAGAAACTGCCTCATGGTGACGGATATGCATCATATTTCCCTTCTCTGATCTATAATCTGATTTTTGGTCCCATCACTATTGAGCTTAATCTATTATATTCAATTTGTATATTACATTTTGGGTTTGATTTTCTATTTTTAATCTTTCTCCCCAAAGTGTTGTTTAATCAGGACCCCAATCCTTGCAAAAAGGAAATCTGAAGATTCAAACTTTGACTTGACTCACCTAAAGATTGATAGTCCTTTTTTTTTGTGGATCTCATTTCCTAATGAAACATGGTGAGAAATAGGCCCTAATTGGGTTATCAATCCTATTTTGACTTCGCACTGTAATTTTCATCATTTCATTTTGGTGAACCTGAGTTTGATCATTGCATTTTTTTAATTTTGGAGTTCATTCTTCACCCTATATTTATATATTCATTCATTTTAATTGAATTGCATTGAATTGAATATCATTTAGGGTTGTTTAGCTTGCATTAACTTTGTGTTGCATTTAGGGGTTTAAGATTGCATGTTTGCATTCTTTAAATCTAAAAAATACCAAAAACAATCAGTCATTTTACAAATCACTTACATAGCATTGCATCATCATTCATTTTCATTGGAAAATTGAATCAAAATTTCACATAAAATTATGTCTCCTATTTTGTCATTTTGCAATATTTTTCATTTGCATTCAACCTTAATTGCACGGAAAATTCAAACTATAAATAACTATTTTAAATCAAACTCTAAAAACCACTAGAATTGACTTAGAAATCTATAAAAAAAAAAATTACAAACCTAAACTAGGACCCATTTTCCCTAGCATGATTGAGTCCTTGATTAGTGTCATTTCTTGATTTTCTGAGCTTTAAAACATTTATTTCTATGTTCTACTTTGCTATTTTTAGATCTTTGTTCCAGTTTGTAGAATTTTTGTTACTTAGAATTGATCATATTTAGCTTCATTTGATACAATTAGTGCATCATTTGATTTCAAAATTACATCTACAAGACATCATTTTCAAGTTTTTTACTTAGGATAATCAGAAAAATATCTTGCTTAAGATCTAGAAATTTGTATTTCAATTCATTCTTTCATAATGGATATGTGCATTTGTAATCTTTGGAAGTCTTTAACATCTTTATTTGATGTTTCAAGTTGTTTTTTTGGAAATGGTGTTAATGCAATAGAACCTAATCTTGCTCAATCAACTCCTAATGAATGTCCTGATGAAGTTGACATCATTAGAGAAGATGATGACAACATGAACAATTTCATAGATGATTTCCTTAACAATATTGAGAACAATTCATCCTTTTACCCTTACATGCAACAACCAACATCCCCTATCATCCCACCACTTGAGATGTTTTCTCTTTTATATCCTGAAATTGAGTCACGAACTAAGCCTAAACCTCAAAAAATGAGTGAGCCCAGGTCCTCTAACCAAGCACATACCTATCAATCTTATGTTATAAAAGTGACCAACACATCCATAAACCTCGAAGAGATTTATGGCCAAGGCTTTAGGATTTTAACTCAGAAAGGATGTGACATAGCTAATGAGCATGCAATTCATAAAATTTTAGAGAAACTTCCTATTGAAGATAATAAAGGACTCGAATATCCAAATCCTTACTCCCCACATCTTCTAATGATAAAAATTTCCTCCCTCAAAATGATGAATTATTTTCTCACAAGGATGATAAGATCATCTTAGGTCTTCTACCTCAAAATCTACCTCAACAAATTGGTCAGTCAAGCAAGGAAAAAAAAGCCTTACAAACTCAAGAAACTTAAATTTCCTTATCCTATGACTGGAAGCAAAAAAATATTGCATAGAGTTTTTAATCAAGGAATCATAACAAATTACCACCTATTAAAGTAAATCATAAGAAAAAAAGTAAGAGTACAAACCTGTGTCACTGTCAATATCATAAAACTCTTGGGTATAGTACTGATGAATGTCATTCTTCAAAAATATATTTAATGAGTTTGATATCATAAAAACAATCCCTTAAAGCATGAACCCAGTTCACTCCTTGCCAGGCAATAGTTGTAGGATTATATCATGCTCACTATTACATGTTTAAACATTCATTGCAATTATTTTATTTATCACAAGGAGATCATTCTCATCACCTATCTCAGCTCATCCTTGTCTTGCATTTGGTGGGGGCAAGGGGTTAGATAGCCTTTTCCTAGTTTGTTACTTGATGTTTTCCCTTTAGCTAGTTATCCATCTTCCACATATACTAAACAAGATTTTGATGCAAAAGACCTGCTATAGGTTGACTCGCATGTCCCTTACTAGTATTTTGCTTTTTTTTCATGTTCTTTGTGTGATTGTATGTCTATAATGTGATCTCCTAATACTGTTTTATTTTTTGTGTTTCTCTCTTCATTTGCATTCTTATATTTGTATCTATATTCTTTTGGGTATGTGCAGGATCATGATGGGCCAACAGTGGCAATATGATGGGTATTTGTAGGGTATGTGGTGACAACTTTTTTTTAACCCAAAATTGATGAAATGAAAAGGGTTTTAAAAGGAGATTCTCATCTTTCCACCAATATAAATTATGTTTTACTTTGAATTTAAAAAAAATTATTATTCATTTTATTTTTGAATTACGACTAAAGTCCTAATTGATAGGCTGATTGAAAAACATCTATAGCTTTCAAACGGTATCACATTTTTGGAATCCAAAACATGCATCACATTCTATGCTTCGCATACTACAGGATTAACAAAATAAGAATTGAATTTCATGAACTTTTGACCAAGTTATGGTGGTCGACATATGAATTTTTATATTTTTAAAAATTTGTAATAAAAAATAATAATTAATTATTTACTTGGAAAAAATTACAAAAAATATGCATCACATCTGGACATGAGTCCTCTACTTATGTCTAAAATATTATAAAAAAATATTATCATTTTATTGTGGTTAGGGTGGTTAGACAAACACCTACTTATTTTTTCCTTGAAATTTAAGTACTACTGCATTAAAATTTCAAATTTTCACCAAATATATATATTCTTTTTAAAAATAAACCTAGTAGTTTTGAAACTAAATTCAATTTGTTACAGAGTATATTCTTACATATTTTTGAAATAATATAGATAACTTATTCAAATTTTACATCAAGTTGCCTAACTCTGATTTTTCTAAATTTTTTGCCACTTAAGGGCCTATTTTTTCCATGATGATCTTGCACATACCCTTCTATATGTTGTCAAAATTTATCTTATCTTTTCCTTGTGTGTTCCTTTTAGGGATGATACAAGGTGTGGAGATATTTAGGTCTCTTCGATGTTGAACCAAAATAGTTTTCTTTGTTTTCACTCTCTATGTGTCATTTTTCCTATTCTATGAGTATTTGGGGAATGATCACGTTTCCTAGCTCTATAAAAACATTGTAGAAAAGATATACTAACCCTAAATTTTTGGATCCCTTATGTGTTTTAGGATTTCATTTTGGGGCCAACCCCTTCTTTTTCATGAGGCAGCTTCATTTGAGAACATATGACTTGGCATAGGGCTTGTTGAATAAGCTCTGATGTCTTCCTTATTGATTAGCATTGAATATTGGCTAATTTAAAGAAAGTTTCTCATAGAAATGGTGCTAGAAATTTATTTAAAGTGGGGGCATATATTGGCATTAATATTTGAATTCATTATGCTTCATTGTGTGATTTTATTTCTTCTTGTGATGCGTCTTTTTCTTGGTGGTGTCATTGGGTTTAATGTCCTCTAAGAGCGTGATACTTCTTGGCATATGAATTTCCTCTTAGTGGTGATGTTACAGACTGCATTCCCTAAGTTGTGATTATTTTATCCTTGTCTTGTCCTATCCTAGAGACAATAGGAATGATGTTCCCTAAGAAGAGACCTTAAATGAACTAAACAAAGTCCCTTTGTACAAACCATTACTTGCATTTTTTTTCATAAGTGTTTAGCATATTACAACATGTTAACCTTGTGAATCTCAAAACCAAAGTTCTATGGTACCCTATTACAGTTATCTGAGGTATAGCTTTGGTATGGTTAGTACAGTGAGAGCCTGTAGACCTAGCATGACTTTCTCACTGAGCCACTTCTCAAGGGGCTCATCTAATGGACAACTTGAGGTTCCATTAGTCTAGAATGGGTGTGCTCATCATCGAGTTCTACTTGTGAATGTCTTGGAAAAATAGTTGATAATTGTTCCACATTGTGTTGGATAGTTAGGGCTTGATCCTTCCCTTTTCTTTTGGAAAAATAGTTGAGATGTGATCCACATTACATTGGAAATTCAAGGCTTGATCCACCTTTTTTTTCCTTTTATTTTTAGGTCTTTGATATTGTATGATTGAGTATCTTTGTCATTTTTGCATACATATGTCTTGAATGTCTACTTTAGTGTGAGTTTTACATGGGGTCATCCTCTCACTGAATTAGGGGCTAAATGTAGTGTAGAAAAATGTATCCCTTTACATTTTCACACCTAATTTGTAATTAATAATTAAAATGAACTTAATTATTGCTTAATTTAGTGTTGTAATATGTATTTTACATATTCACATTTAGTTTAGGGACTTATTAATTAAAATGGATGTAATTGTGCCTTAATCTAGTTTTGTAAAGTGTAACTCTTCACACTTTCACACTTTTCTAGGCATCCTTTAATTAATTGAGGCTATTTTTCCTTAATTGGCCCCCTTAATTCAAATCCAAGCCTAATTAATCACATTTTATGAAGAGGAAACCAAAAATTATTTAATGCCTAAGCATAACACTTCTCATTGAGAAATGTGTGTCTTAGGTGAGTGACTTAGGACCCATTCACCCATGGGCGAATGTGTCCTCACTTAGACTTATGACCTAAATTCAGATTATGTTTTTGGTAGTATTTTAACATATTCAAATCTTGATTTAGATATCAGCTTGTGATATTTAAATTTTAGTAAATTAAGAATACATATCTATAAATATAAGGTCAATTCACTATGTTTCACCTACCAATTTTTGATCTAAGCAATCTAGAGAATCTATATGAGACTTCAAGAGATATTTCAAGAGCATTTCAAGAGAAATTAAAGGTATTCAATAGTAGATTTATTCAAGAATTATTGCAGCAATCAAGATCCAATTGTTATGTCAAAGTATTATTGCATCATGCAAGTTATTGGAGCTAATATGATGATGTAGGTTTCAAGATCCATTCAACAATTCAAAGAAATTATCTTAAGTCAAGTTTCAAGATCAAGATCCACATTCATTGAAGCCATTTCATGCAGTTTCATATCTACATTCCAAGATTTATCCAAGGGTTTGGTGAGTTGTAACATTAGGTTGTTCATTCATCATTCCTTTCATGCTATTCATTTCATTTCAAGGTTTGATTACCAAAATTTGGTTTGACCAAGGAAAACCCCCATTCACCAAAAATAAAACATTTTTCCCTCTTGATTTGTGTGTTTACAGATTTAGGTGGAAGATTTATTGAAGAGAAATTTTGGAGAAGTTTCCAAATTTGCAAAAGTCATCATAAAGTTTTCATCTCATGGAAACTCATCTATGGAATTTATTTCTAGCGTTTTGAACCCAAAACTTAAGAAAATTAAGAGAACTAAATCTATAGCAAAGGCTCTCAAAAGTTGTAGACAGACCCTAGCTTAGGACCCATTCACCCTACAACTTTATAAACTACCTCTTGGTGACTAGTACACATCATATTTCCCTTCTCTGATCTATAATATGATTTCAAGTTCCATCAGTATTGAGCTTAATCTATTAGATTCAATTGGTAGATTGTATTTTGGGTTTGATTTGCTATTTTTAATCTTTCTCCCCAAGGTGTTGTTTAATCAAGACCACATCCTTGCAAAAAGGGAAATATGAAGATTCACACTTTTACATGACTTACCTAAAGGTTGATAGTCCTTTAATTATGTGGACCTCATTTCCTAATGAAATAGAGTGGGAAATAGGTCCTAATTGGGCTATCCATCCTGTTTTGACTCCCATCCCTAGTTTTATTTATTTCATCACTATATGGGATTGCATTTCTAAATCCTTTAACTTATTTAATATATGTTTATCTGATGGCCACTAAATCTCTAACCAAATCTTCAATGTGATTAGCCATCTTTTAACTACTCTTTTCCCTTTCAAAAATTTGATCAAACTCTTAGGCTGGCAAGATTATGGATTTGATATCACTGTAATGTCCCTAAATTAAAATAAAAGTTAAATATGATTAATCTTATAATATCCCACAACAATTATCTTGAATCTAAAAATCTATTTTCTTATCAAACTTAATCTTGGACAAATTGAATAATCTAAAATAAACACAAGCATGCACCAAAAAAAAGGGTAATGTGAAATCAAAGATAATTGATTTATTATATATCCCCACTTGGAATTACATCATTTTTTCTACTAAATATAATCAAATAATAGAAACTAACAGCAACAAAAAATATTGAATTTTTTTTAAATCTTGTTTCTACCAAATTGAAAATAAATGGAAAATGAGTAGGATAAAAACCTCACCAAAATTTTCTAAACTAACATAAAAAGATGTGAAAATACTATAGAATGATATATGACTAATAATAAGATGAAAATTATATCAATTTTCTATAATAAAAACTGATAATCGAAAGATACAACTGCAACAAAATACCCAAAGAGATCTTTAAATCCAAGCCCAAAACTCATCCAAAACTAGTGCAATCTCCACACAAACTCACTACAATCTTCAAAAAAAGTTTACAATAGAAAATTAAATATATAAATAATATAATAACATATAAATATGTTGCTCATAGCGAAAGTAGAATCTAAAACCCAAAAACCACACTATACACTCCAAACTACACCAAACTCCTACAAATAAACTAAGAAAAATTATCCAAATTGAAGAGATTTTGCACAATGAAAATATCTAGATGAAGGTGTACTATTGTGAAAGTAGACCTCCATATTATGGGTTGGATCCCCTTTTGATGTCACCTAAACTAATGATTTCTTGAGGAAAAGGATAAAAAGATGTATGAAAATGAACTTAACTAAAAAAATTCAAAGGGTGATACACCAAAACTAACTAAGACCTACAAAAATATCCTATTCACATTCAAAGCAGTGACACAAAGCCTTGTTCACATAGCTCATTTTGCATGCATTCTTGCACAAGTAATTTATAAGGAGGTTTTTTAAGCAGGAATCTTAGAAGGAAAAACTTCACAACTAACAACCTTTTCATTTACTAACATAGCTTATAACCTATAGAAAATATATTTTCTACTAAACAGGTGCCTAACAATGAGACAAGACTATAAGGAAAGAGATAAATTTCACAAATAATCTGATTAATCACTAATAGCACACAATAAAACATGAAATCAGAAGGTAAATATTCAATTTCATTGATTCAAAGTACTCAACTAGTATACAAGTCTATCTGAGTTACAATACTACTCCTGCTAGAAAAGATAACTCCAAAGCCAAGCTATCACTCTACTGGAAAGAAAGAGCTCCCTAAAAACCTCTAGCTTGAAGATACTTATGCCATTTTTCAACAACTATCCACACAAGTCCCTCTAGAAGGTTTTGGTCGGATGCAGCATAAAGGAAAAAAAAAAAACCTTCTCAAACTCCTCCAAAATGTAGAAAATCCAAGATCTGACCCAATCATGCCAAAAGCATGACAAAAATGCCTCCAAAATGGTCCCATTTCCTCCAAAACAGTCAAACACAACCCTCATGCCTTTCACATGTTGGTCAAGCATCTCCAAATCTGTCTCCAACTGCTTTAACCCATGACTTATTCCTATCAACACATGTTTCTTTTCATTTTTCATTTAAAAAGCAACATTTAATTAAATGGTTTATAATTGTACCATTTAACTAGATGTTTTACATTTGAAAGTAAAATACAAAAATGAAAAAAATTGGGCTCAAACCCCCTGTCTTACTCTTTGAAAACACATCAAAATTTGCATTATAAATATCATTAAATAAAGTGATTTGCAAATCACTTAAATAATTCTTTATAATCTGAATAAATGTAAAACTAATAATAAACCCCGAACCATTCCTTAAGACTTTCAAAAATAACTCCAATCCATATCCTCTAAATTTAATGGACCTCTTTGTTATTTGTTGAAAATTCTTCCACCTCGTTTTGCATTCAAAACAACACTTAATTAAGTGGCTTATACTTATACCACTTAAGTAAATGTTTGACACTCTTTAAATTAGATGCAAAAAGAAATTCATGGGTTGGCCACATCAGAAACACTAGAAAGCATAATTCTAAAGAACTAGCACATGCAAATTAAAAGGAACAATCAATTTGTGAAAATCATAAGGCATGTATGACAAAGGTCATAAAAATTCCACTAAGGAATAGTCCTCAAATGAAAACAGGGAAAAAATTCTTAAGCTTGAAACTTTATCTCCTAGCCCATGTAGCACATTAATTTGTGCTTTGCAATTTTCAAAACAAAGTTAAAATTACCTTTGATAGTCGGCCTCAACTAGGGTATCAAACCCTAAAAAAATCAAAGGAAAAAAGAAAAAGTTTATCATTTTCTCCTTCAAACTTCAAGAGCTCCACTTCACCTAGCTACCATAGGGTTCAATGGGTAGCACTACAAAATGATGTTCTAACTAGATTTTGGCTGATTCCTTGATTGAATTTTTTGTGGCTTATGCTTGGAAATGAGAGTTAAAGCATTTTTTGAATCAAAATATGGGTTTTTACATCTTTTGCAAGCCATTTAACTTTGAATTTCATGGATGTAAGTGTCTTTCTAATCACTTTTATTGCTTGATTTTCTCTTTGTGGGTTTTCTACTTGCTCACAGCTGTCATGATGTGACTTTCAAAAGAAAAAAAATGGAAGCAATCTGCATTTTAATGAAAAATTGAGCAATTTTTTTCCTCAGGTAAGCTTTGGTTAAACTCATTCCTTGATTTCTCTCCTTTTATATTTAGTGAAATAAAGCTCATTTCGAGCTCTTTTCCATGCAAAAGAATGATGCAAAAATGTCAATTTTCCTTTGTATTTGAAGTTGAATTTAAAAACCACTAGTGTATTCATGATTTTGTGAAGGAAAAATATTTTTTGGCCACGACCATGAAGAATAGACTAGGGTTTTTGAAAATTCATTTCCTATTCATTCTTGACATCTACATGAAATCTCTCTTTTACCATCATTGAATTTGCAATCTTCAAAACAAACCCAGATGGGTTTTTTTATGGAATTTCATTTTTCGAAAGAGGATTTGAAACCCACATGTATTTTGTTTTCATCAGAAAAGAGTATTTGAATCTTACTCAAAACCCCAAGTGGTTTCCTATTATTGTAAAATAAAAACTAACCTTTTCCAGGCCGTGACCATGATTGAACAATTGGGCTTGTTGCATCTTCTATGGAAAAATAAACACATGGGATCTTCTTCTTTGCTTGACTTTGGTCAGGGCTTGATATATGGTATAGTTCTTATTCAACACTATGTTGCTCACCATTACCACATTTTACTATCCTTCTCCACTTGGTATTCTACCTCACGTTCGTACCATTTTTGGATGGTAAGTTGTCCATGTTTACTACTTAACCAGATTGAACTAGCATTGAAGCATTATAACCTGTATTCCAATCCAAAGATATCGAGCAATAAAATATAGAATAATAATGAACTTCCCCAAATTCTACATTTACATGAAACACATTCTTCAATTTTTCTCCCTTAAAAAAAAAATTGCTTCCTTTTATGACTATTGTTGTCATATACCTAGCACTTCCCTCTATCATTGGAGTGCCCTATTAGAGGATATTTTTCAAAGATCTCTAGATTTGCAATACTGTCTTCCTTGTTTATAGCATGTATCATTGTATGAAATGACTGTCCTCATAATTTGATGAAACCACTGAAAAAAAATAGCACAACAACTTCATATTGTTGATTGACATGTATGGTTTGTGCAAGCTTCTGACAATTGTTGCATTTTCTAGAAACCTCAACTACATTGTAGGAAAAAGTTGTCTTCTCACTAAAACCTTCAAACCATCTTCTTGAACTGCACAAATTTTTTTTAAAGGGACAAAGACACCCACTTATGAATAATGGCAATGAAGACTCTAAGAATCTGAGTTAGTGGACTAGAACGAGGCAGTTTATGATGGTAAGACTTCATTCCCCAAATGGAAATGTTGAGATCTACTCGCATGGATACTATTAGAATTCACCATATCTACCACAATGATTATCCTTGATTTGATATAATATGTCCCCTGTACTGCCATACATGATGTGTCCCTATTGATTGGTGGTTGTCTTGATGATTGTCCCATAATAGCATTGTGAATACCTTCTAAACTTTTGTTGTCATACACAACTATTATGAAGATGTTTGTAACCAATTCACTGTCCTTTAATTGTCATCATGCTTAAGTGATTTTTCTTTTATTCTTGATAGCACGGTTTGCTTCATTCTCTTCACTTCATAGATCATGAAAACTTACACAATTTTGTAAAAAGTAGACATATTCACCTTGTATAGTGTTTTTTATGGCTATTTGGTTGTCTTCTATGCATGGTTTCCTTGAAAACTTCCTATCAATAGTGATTGAACACTTGTGTTCTCATTTCTTTTCCTTGTATCATATGGCAAAGAACTGATTATTGAACTCTAACAACTGCCATACTGCCATGAAAATTGAGGCCATGTGTTGTTTCAAAATTGGTATTTATTGCTCCTCATACAGTATATATTGCAACTCATGCTCACAATATGCTTCCATGGATAGCTCAAGCCTCATAATGTGTTTGACCAATTTCCCATATGCACTTTCATCATGTAAAAGACTATTTTCTACAAAGGGCATTATGAAGACTACACTTATTACCATTAAACTCACAAAACAAAGGATGATTATCTGCTCTTAACTGTCAAAACAAGCCTATAGATAACATTTCCTTTCATTTTTCTTTGACATGACTATCACTTAAATCCATTGCTTACTCTGAGAGAATGCCATGCATTATACCTATTTAGATTTATCTTTGAAGCTTGTCACTTCTAAATGTCTTTGATAGGACTAACATCTCCCTTTCTATTTAACTTTCTTCATGTGCAGAGGTAAGCATGTGAATTGGCCTTTTGGAATTCTCTTAGCATGATTGCATTCTTTAAGACTGCATAGTTATCATCATAGTTTTTCCCTTTAGAGTTGACCAACCCCTAGCTGTCCCGTAGCATACATTCTTTGTTGTTGATCCTTTCATGTAGAATGCATTGTTGTTGTCCTAATTATTCCCTTAGGACTACCCCTTGTAGACTCATAAAAGTTACTGTCATACTCACTTGGCATGGTGATCCTACCTTCAAAAATGAGTTTCATCTTGCACTGTCTAATTGCTTAATGAAAATCAGCACTCATTACCATTCCTTTTTCTTTAATCCTATTGTGAAACCATGTGTCATTTATGGCGGTGACCATAAAGCTCACTATTCTAGGTGATGTTTGGTTGTCCAATAGGATTAAGGTCAGATGAATTGGACAGTGTCTTTCATGCAACAATGTATGATTATCTTGGATCCTTTCTTGCTACCACATATGACTCATGATGGCTTCAAGCATGACTTGATGTATTTCATTATTTTAATAAATGGGTATGTGCAGAATCATGATGGGCCAAAAAGTGGTAATATGATGGGTATGTGGCTGACGACTTTTTTTACCCAAAATTGATGAAATGAAAAGGGTTTTTAAAGGAGATTCTCAGCTTTCCACCAATATAAATTATGCTTTACTTTGAATTTAATAAGTAATTATAATTCATTTTCTATTCAAATTATGACTAAAGTCCTAATTGATAGACTGATTGAAAAACATCTATAGCTTTCAAACAGTATCACATTTTTTAAATCCAAAACATGTGTCACATTCTATGCTTCACATAATAGAGGATTAAAAAAAGAAAAATTGAATTTCATGAAGTTTTCACCAAGTTAAGGTGGTTAGACATACGAGTTTGTTATATTTTTTAAAAATTTTAATAAAAAATTCATAATTAATTATTTACTTGGAAAAAATTACAAAAATATGCATCACATTGGGACATGAGTCCTCTAATTATATCTAAAATCTTATAAAAAAAAATTATCATTTTATTGTGGTTAGGGTGGTCAGACAGACACCTACTTCTCATTTTTTCCTTCAAATTTAAGTACTACTGCATTGAAATTTCAAATTTTCACCAAATAGATTTTTATTTTTTTAAAACAAACCTAGTATTTTAGAAACTACATTCCATTTGCTACAAGTTCTGTTCTTACATATTTTTGAAATAATATAGATAACTTATTCAAATTTTTACATCAAGTTGCCTAACTCTGATTTTTCTAATTTTTTTGCCACTTAAGGTTCTATTTTTTCTATGATGATCCTGCACATACCCAAATGCATAATTATGCTTGATTCTTCTTTAATTGAACTTGATGTATCACAAAATCATTTACTTCTTTAAGAAAATGGATCTTGGATCCACTTAAGAAGATTGAAAGACATATCCAGCCAAATACACCTTCCTTTTGACATGATGGCTGCCTATTTGATTGATTCTTTATGAAAAGATGAAGTGTGATATTTCTTGAAGTGATAGTTCACATTATGTGTTGCATCTTTTGAATCTAATAATGAAATTTGATCAACTGGTGTGATTCCATATTGATTTAATGCATGAAGAATATGTTTATAATTGATTTGACCAGGTTTCTCAATTTCCTATCCCTCTTAAAACATCATAGGGAAGCATCCTGGTCACTACCCTCGTGGTAGCCACATTTCACCCCACATGTTGTAATTAGCTGAATCAAAATAGTAACAAAGACTTGTCCTAAATCTGCACAAAGAATAAACCAATTAGATAAACTAAGCAAATCATAGGTTTGTTTGATTACTCCTTTGTTGTTTCCATGGACACTTATGGTATGCGGTTATTTTAATGCTTATAGACATCATATTACACATTTATGGATGTTGTGCATATATTTTGATCAGGGACCTTTCATTGCTCTAATAACACTATTTTTTCAGATGTAGGAAAACTAGAAGCAACGAGGAGGGCATCAAAGAAAAGCAGGGCAATGGGAAGGATCAAGATGATGATGAGCTTAAAATGTGCTCATAGTTTGGATGTTATGATAAACTTTTAATGCCTTTACTTTTGTTATTTTATAGTTGTTTAAACTCTATTGAAACCTTTTATTGGGATATCCTATAGCAAAATACTTTCATATTCCTACAGCTCATTATGTTGACTTGATTGCATTTATTGCCCCATTGACTCCCTAAATGATTGGTATATCATATACAGTTTTTGAATGATGAAATAGATTTAAATGTGTGATTAATGAATAGATATCGTGTATGTGCCATACGGCTTTTCTTTCGCATCCGTTACCTTTTGTTTCGTAGGTTGTTGAAGAATGATCGAGTCAAGCGCAGCCAATCTCAGCCTTGCAGTAAAGTCCATTTCCTGCATGACTTCGAGGAAGCTTCGACGAAGACTCTTTGACCGAAACCATGGGAAATATTTTTAATGATAGTCAATCTGGAAAGAGTGGAGTGCTAGATTCTCTCCGGATCAGGTTAAAGACATAAATTCATTATGAATTTTGTTCCTTGATTCTGGGATACACTTTACTTCCACGTTTTTCTTTGATAGGGTTACTTAGTTAGTTGCTCTCCTGATTTTAAATAAAGTTCTCCTCCTGTGCGAGAGAGAAGAGGGAGATGATAGCTAGAGTAAGATAGAAACAGAGTAGCAAATATCATGTAAGAATCAATATGATAATGAAAAGCAGAATCTGTTTGACAAGAGATAGAGTTTGTTGTTAGTTTCCATATCAACAAAACAATGTATATTATTATGTTTTCATGAATAAAGTTCAATGAAGTTCTGAGTTTAGCACCTGTGTAATCAGTAGATGCTTGCTAAGGGGGCCCACTTAGTAAGTATCTGTAGCTAGTTAGTTAGTTTTTTTTTTTGATTTTCAGTTAGCTTTCATCTTTGAAGTTTTCATACAAACTCAGTCTTATATTGCTCCTACAGCATAGAGAGTCCATCCTTGTGACTGTTCCTGCAGCATAAGGCTAGTTCATAGTTTGTGTTTTAGCCGTAGTTGTTATGGTTTCTGTTTTAATCAAATCATAGTTGAGTTAAAGAATTTTGCATTACCTTCCTATGGTGTAGATAGAATTCCTTTCCAATATGTATTTCTGCTAAGATTTGACCGAAACTAGTTCCTAGTGCATATATTTTGCCACGCCATTTAAAGTATACGTCCCCTAGTTTGACAAGTAAATGAACGTCCACAGAGAGATATTAGTCACTTGTCAGAATGTCCAATTCCCAAGAAAGGTTTTACTATGATTTTCATATCTTTTTGTGGGCACGACCATTTTTGGCACTGTTGCTAGGGATGGCGTCCAGCTAGGAGTTTGTCAGAAGTCATTTTTAGCATTAGTTTAGCTTGTTAGTCAAAAAAAATTTAAATCCTTCTAGCCACTATTCACCGTATTGCATGCATAGAAGAAGAAGAGACGCACTGGGAAGGTTCATCCCTGAAAACCTATTTGTTGAACTACCATTTGAACCAGCTGACGACGAACCTGAGGAAAACCCATTCACTACATTATTCCAGCAACCCAACATGGCAAATAACCCACCTAATAATCCACCTCCTTTTGAGTTTCCTATTGTTCCCCAACAAGATACTGACAATCTTAAGAATATACCTTCTTCACTGCTTTCAAATTTCTATGGCCTAGTCATAGAGGACCCAGAAACTTTTCTGTTTGAATTTGATGTTCTCTGCCGCAGTTATGACTACAACACAAATGCTCATAAACTGAAGCTATTTCCTTCCACCTTGAAGGAGGGAGCTCTCAAATGGTTCATGAGTCTGGGAAGAGGCGTCGTTGATAGTTGGGCGGCCATGCAGACGAAATTCCTTGAAAAGTATAAGGAATATTGTAAGAGTGCCAGCAAAGGTGATGACATATTCTGAATTCAGTAGAAGGACGACGAAAGTCTAGAAGATTATATTTCTAGATTTTTGTTTTCACTAAAGAGGAACTCAAACCATACTCTCAACGAGGACTCCCAGAAACTAATTTTTTTAAGGGGAATCAGTGATGCCTGTATAGACACCCTAGACCTGATGGGAGGAGGTGATATAACCCAACTGCCTTAGGATGACATAAAGAAAATATGTCTTAACTATTCTCGAGCAATAGTTAAGAAAGGTCGAGGTCATCATGCTACAATGGGGAAGTCTTCTTCTGGTGGAGTTTCCTGGATGGAGATAACAAATTTGCTATATGATTTCAAGCAGGACATCATTAATAAAATGGCTACACAACTGGACACTATGCAAGCTCAGAGGAAACATGAGGAGGCTGAAGCAATTTTGGCCGAGTTCTGTCCATACTGCAGATAGAAGAAGCGTGACTGCAAATGCAAGATGCTAGCTAATTTGGAAGCCAGACAACTACCTACTGACTTCAAGCCAGTAGAAGGTGATGATGATCAAGTGTTCTTTGTTGCACAAAGGAGATCATGGGCCCAAAGACAAGGTATGCCTCAAAATCCTTTAACTTTTGGTAATCCTTATTCTGGCTATAATAACCAATGGCAATATGCATATGGACCACCACCACCCTGGAATCCTCCTCAACTGAGTTGGCCTAATTATCAAACCCCGCAATGGCAATCTCCTTAAGGAGGTTGGCAGCAGCCACAAGGGCAATGGACCCCACCTTTAGGAAATTGGTAGAAAAATCCTCAATGGAGAGGCCCTCAGTAATGGCAAAACTAGTCCCCTACATTCCTGCAGCTTCCACAGCCACAACCATAGGCCCTCATGCCACCTCCTGTAACAACTGCCATGAATCTTGGACCTCCAAAACAAATGCCTATGCCTGCCCAGCCATTGCCAAATCTCAATAATAAGCAACAGGAGCAGCCAAGGCAACCTGTGTATCTTGCCGAAGCACCCCAATATCAAGCTTATTCCTTATAAATTAATGACATCCATTTGAGGTCTGGAACCACTTTACCTGCTCCAAAACCACCTCTGATTAATGAAATACCAGATTCTCCCCTTGAAGAATCTACTGCACCTGTTGTTCCTGCTGAGCATATACCCATAACTGATACGGTTTCTAAGGAGCCTGTTTTGCAAAATCAAGACAACCCACCTTTTCCTCAAAGGTTGCAAATTATTGCATCTAAATCCATGGAAGAACCCACTTTTGACATTCTGGATCAGCTCAAGAATGTACAGATTCAAATCCCTTTATTTTAGGCTATTAAAGATATTTCTATTTTTGGAAAAGTTATTAAAGAGGCCTGTTTAAAGAAGCCTGGACGGAAGAAAAAGAATCCTCAAACAATTCATGTCTTAGGAAAATTGGCTAATATAATATTGGGAAATGTAGTCATTCCAAAGTATATTGATCCTAGAAGTCCTATAGTGCAGATACATATAAATGGCCAAGTTATAAAAAATATTTTGATTGATTTAGGTACTACCATTAATGTCATGACAAAGCATACTATGGACTCCCTGAACATTTCAAACATTAGGTCTACACCCACAATTCTACAGCTTGCAGACAGCTCCACAGTTAAACCTGATGGGATAGTGGAAGATGTAATTGTCACTCTTGAATCTTGGGAGTATCCTGCTGATTTTACAATATTATCAGTCAAGAAAACTTTAGGAGGGTATCCAGTTATCCTTGGTAGACCATGGTTAGCAACTGCTAATACTTTTATAGGATGCCATTCTAAAGATATGACCATTTCTGATGGACAGTCCACAAAGAAATTGGCTCTGTATCCACCTGCTAGACCTCAACCAAATTTGTCCCAACCTGTTTGGCCATATGTGGGGGAAGAAACTAACGAAGCCAATTCTTTGGCCCAATTAATGATGATTCAAAATGATCCATTCTCACAACTTCAGAGTGAGAATGCTTTGCTTTTTCAAATTCTACAGTACAACTCTGATACGGGTAGTTCATCTAATCCAAATGGTACCCATTTACAATGTTTCCTACACCAACCAGATTCTAAAAGTTCACTGCCTAAACTTCTTACAATTTTTCATAATTTACTTCCACAAGAGGTACAAACATCACCTGTAGATTCTATGAATAATCTCACAGAGCAGATAGAATTGTCTCCAGATCATTGTTTGAATATCAATAGCAAGTTGTCATAGTCTCAATAGGCTGACTTATTAAAAATGCTACAAGAATAGCATAAAGCTTTTGCATGGGAATATGGGGACATGCAAGGAATAGATCCTCGAGTTTGTACTCATAGGATATATATCAAAGAAGATTGTTCACTAGTTAGACAACCTCAAAGAAGAGTAAATCCAGCACTTAGAGAAATAGTTAAAAGTGAGCTTCAAAAGTTGCTTGATGTTGGTTTTATTTATCCAATCTCTGACAGTCAATGGGTTTCTCCATCAGTCATTGTCTCCAAGAAAGGTGGAAAATTGAGAGTGTGTGTAGATTACAGAAAGTTGAATAGTGCCACTAAAAAAATCACTTTCCACTACCTTTTGTAGACTTAAGTACTAGACTCACTGTCTGGCAAAAGATATTTTTCTTTTTTGGATGGTTACAGTGGGTACAATTAGATAAAAATTTCCCCTGAAGATCAAGATAAGACCACTTTTACCTATCCATGGGGAACATTTGCTTATTTGGTCTTGCCTTTTTGTCTATGCAATGTGCCAGTAACATTTCAGAGAGCAGTAATTAGTATCTTTGCTGATATATCTCATGAATGTATGGAGATTTATATGGATGATTTCACTATCTATGGAGTCACATTTGAAGAAGCACTGGTGAATTTAGAAAAGGTATTGAAAAGGTGCAGAGAGAAACATTTGTCTCTAAATAGTGAGAAGTGTTTTCTAATGATGGAAGAAGGTATTGTTCTAGGTCATCATGTTTCAAAGAATGGAATTCAGGTCGACCTTGCTAAAATTGAAGTTATTTAGAATTTGCAAACTCCTGCAAAACAAAAAGATGTCAGAAGTTTTCTTGGTCATGCAAGGTACTATAGAAGGTTTATAAAAGACTTCAGTAAAATTGACAGTCCACTTTATGCCTTATTAACTAAGGATTCTCAATTTGAGTGGACAGAGGCATGTGAAAAATTATTCCTGCAACTAAAGGACTTGCTTACTAAAGCCCCTGTTCTTCAAGGTCCAAAATGGAATTTTCCTTTTCACATACATGCTAATGCCTCTAATTTTGGTATAGGAGCAGTTCTAAGTCAAAAAGAAAATTCAATTAAACATGCTATTTACTTTATCAGCAAGAACCTTCAAGGTCCTGAGCTCAACTATACTATCACAAAAAAGGAGTTGCTTGCAGTAGTGTATGTTTTGAATAAATTTAGGCATTATGTCACAGGTTATCAGATATTCGTTCATACTGACCATGCAGCAATCAAGTATCTGATGAACAAACCTGCCATCTCTGGTAGGTTGGCACGATGGCTCATGTTGTTACAAGAATTTGACATTACAATAATTGACAAACCAGGAAGAGCTAATATTGTAGCTGACTTTTTATCAAGACTTCAATTAGCTGCACCTATTGAACACGAGGTCATTGATGATAGGTTCCCAGATGAACACTTGTTTTCCATTGTTGCACATACACCCTGGTATGCAGGCATTGCAAATTATCTAGTAGCAAACAGAATACCAACTCACTTTTCTCCAAAATAAAAGAAATTGTTAATAGAGAAAAATTTTAACTTTTCTTGGATTGCAAATTATTTGTTTTATACTGGACTTGATCAAGTAATGTGAAGATGTGTAAAAGAAGATGAGACTTATGACATATTACATGCTTGCCATGATGAACTATGTGGAGGAAATTTTGCAGCAAAAAGAACATCAATGAAGGTTCTTACAATAGGGTACTACTGGCCAACATTATACAAGGATGTTGTGGCCTATACAAGAAAATGTGATAAATGCCAGTGTATGGGAAAACCAACTAAGTCCGATGAAATGCCACTATATCCGTAGATAATAGTCAGCCCTTTTGATAAATGGGGGATGGATTTTGTGGGGCCAATTGATCCACCATCAAATGGCAAGTCATACATTCTAGTTTGCACAGACTATGTAACAAAATGGGTCAAAGTAAAAGCTATGACTCATGCCCGAGATAACAAAGTTGTTGAATTTTTGTATGAACAAATTTTCACAAGATTTGGAGTTCCCAGAGAGCTTGTCACTGATCAAGGAGTTCAGTTTACGTCGAATCTGATCACTGCACTAATGAATGACTATAAAATCAAACATAGGAAGTCCAGCCCCTATCACCCTCAAGTCAATGGTCAGGCAGAGGTATCAAACAGGGAAATTGAAGCAATCCTCACAAAGACAGTGCAGATCCATAAAAAATATTGGAGCAATAGATTTCCTGAAGTAGTTTGGGCCTATAGAACTACATGGAAGACAACAACTGGGTTTACACCTTTTGAGCTGCTTTATGAGAAAACAGCTATGTTACCCATAGAATTTGAGCACAAAACTTTAAAGACAACTCTTGAACTCAATATGGACATATCTGAAGCACAGAAGGATTGTCTCCTATAGCTAAATGCTTTGGACGAAATGAGAAAAGCCGCCCTGTAGTATACAGAAGAAATCCAACAACAAAGGAAGAAATGGCATGATCAACACATCAAAATAAGGAAATTTTTTGCTGGTGATTGGGCTCTGTTATATGATTCTAAATATCAAGAAAACTAGGGTAAGCTCACAACACGCTGGCTTGGCCCCTCTGAAATTGAAAATGTGTTAAAAAATGGAGCTGTACAGCTGGTGACAATTGATCAAGTCTATTTCAAATTGCTAGTTAATGGCCACCGACTCTGGTTGTACCATAAACCAGTCTCAAAGGAAGAATTCATGCAGCAGTTTGTTCAGGTTCCTCTCGCTACTCTTCCTGCAGCTGAAGGCTTTAGCCTTTCTCCTACAGCTTTACCATAATTTTCAAAAAGCATGCCCATAATAAAAAAAAAAATTCAAAAGGAAACCCCTTTTTCTCCATTTTCATTTATCGCCCCCATCTCACTTCTTTATCTTCCATCCACCCATCCCATCCATCCATTCCATCCATTCATCTCGTCTGCCCACGTCACCCATCCACTTCATTCGTCTGCATCAACCTTAATTAAGATATCTTTCTCACTTGTTAATTCATGCAGACGTCGTCATCTTTCTTCACACGTACGTGCAATTATCAAAGGTACGCCATATCTTTTCTTATCGCATATTTGATTTATTTTATTCTATTTATTTACTACTATACATGTACCGGTCATTATTATCCGATCTTCACCTATTCTTTAGTACATGTGAGGACAAATGTCATACTTTGAGTAGGGGGCGGGGTAATCCACCTTTTAAAACCTGTCTTTTCACCGCTGCCATAACTGAACAAATAATCTTTCTTTAATAATTTTCTGGTACTTTCCAAATATGATCACATGTCCTTCTTTATTGCATGTTTTTCTTGTAAACTACAATTAAGACTGCTTGTTCAAAAAGTTCATTTTTGGAAAAAAAAGAAATGTAACGGCACGACAGAAGAAAAACTAGAGCAGAAAGGGAAACAGAGAATTTGAATCTTCAGTAAGGAATTGAGTTTAGCTAAGGGAAAACTATAAATATGGGTGGTCAGTTGGTGTGACATGAGCATGTAGCTCATGAATTATTATTGAAAAATCCTCAAATAGTCCACGCATTCAGGCTTTGTGGATGGTTAAACTATTTCTTGAGCTTAAATAATTTTGATGAGGAGGCTGCCAGAGAATTTTTGAGAACCCTTTCTGAAGGGGAAGCTACTGTATGGGGTCTAATGGTTGTTGCAACCGAAGATAGAATTGCTGAAGTAACTGGGCTTCCAGCCGTTGGAGAAAACATTTCTTCAGACGCTACAGCTACAAGGGCTGATTTTTCAATGCTGACTGATGGACCTCTGGAAGTCTCCAAGCAGGGATACAAGCGCGTATCATTTTCTCCTCTTTATTTAGAGTATGTCGCTTATATAATCAGGTATTTAACCTATAAAGGTCGTTTCTCCTACCTGCATTCTTATCATTTCAAATTATTAAGCCATGTGAGGCATGGGTTAGTTGTAAATGTTCTAAATTTCTTGTTAAAATTTTTAGAACAAAATACCCACGGAACTCAATAGGGGAAAGATAATTCTGTTGCTCATCATGGCCTTATCAAATTATTGATTGAGTGCTCTTTGAGAGATGTCTCACCTCTTTCTTGGCAACAATTTGTTGCCCAAAAGAGCTTGCAAATTCCACAACCCCTAGGGTACTTACCTCATGGCCTCAGAGAAAGAAGAAAGAAATTGCATCTACCAATAGAATAGGGCAAGGGTCATCTACTCCTGTAGCATCTGATCTTACAGCTTTCACACCTGAATCCTCTGCTAGGGTATAAACTAGGTCTCTCACTAGGAGAGAGAAGGGAAAAACAAAGGTAGAAGGGTCCCTAGAATCTGACCCTCGTTCTCAGAAAAGGCAATGCTCTTCTCCTACAGCACCTTCCTCTGCAGCCATCTCTCCTATAGCAACACCTGTTGCTATCACCAGTTCACCATCATCCTCTGGTAGGGCAGAGCCCTCTGAGCAGACAAGAAAGAGGAAAGCTACTAAAACACCTGTTGCAGCTGCATCTGTGCCAAGAAGGGTTTCCACAAGGAAACAATCTAAGACCTCCCCTGCTTCACCTCAACCAGAGGTGATTTTAATTTTAGAAGGGTCTGTTGAGTCTGAATTTAATGTTTCTCAGAATGTGTCCAAGAATGCTGCATAGAGTTCATTCGTTCTTGAAGAGGAACAAGTTGAGACAAAAGAAATAGGGCATAATGAGCAAGGGTTACCAAATCTTGATGATTTGGCTACTACTGCTATGCAATTTTTGAAGGAAGCACATACTTCTCCACCGCAACAACGAGAAGAATTTATCTTGTAGCAAGAGCAAGAGCAGACTGAACAATTGAATGAACCTAGTGAAGTTATATTTCACCTTGTAATTTGTAAAGCCATTGTTGTGTATAAGAGGACATTTTTAATTAAGTTTCTGAAATATGTTAAAGCTAATTGGGAAATAGTTACATTGCAAACCTTGACTTTCCGACACATAGCCTAGACTGACATGCAACAAAGTCTATGGGAAATAGAAAAGAAGAAATTGAAAAAGGAAATTGAAAGTCAGAAATAGGAAATTGCTGAGTTGAAAGCAAAAATGGACGAAATGTTAAAAGTAATTGGTCAGATTATGGAATGTAGACCACCACCTAGAGTTTATGCTCTGTGCCTTAAAGAATAGTTCTTATGGTTCCAACTGATGAGAATTTTGAGAAACCAAGATCCTATACTCCATACTGCCAAAGAATTTTATGAAGCATACCAGGCAGCCCCTAATTGGTTAAGGAATTCTCTGTGTGAATTCTATTTACATGGCTTTTTAATTCTATTTGAAACATAATGGAATCCTCTTCTGTATATTGGTGATATTCATTTGAGAGCATTTATGTCATGGGCAGCAAATGAGGTGAATTATGGCAGGCAGTGGGAAACATATGAGGAAGCTGAGAAAACTGAGCCTGTTCCATTACGCTCTCAAAGTTCAAACCCCCATGCAATGTTGAAAGAATGGTTTGCTTTAAAATATGGTATTAATAATGTTACAGCTAGAGAGAAAATATTTGATATCAGGAAAAAAGTATATGATGAATTCCAGGCACAACCATATTCGTTTTGGAGACTGCCATACACTAGAAGTGAAAAAAGATGGGAGAGATTAACTGATGGGTTAAGAAAGTCAGAACCATAAGGTCCCCTAAATTTCACCATAGCTCTCAAATGAACCAGCAGATATATACAATTGGAACTTCAAATGAGATTTGAACTGTGGTTACCATTGACATTCAGACCCCCTGTGCTAGTGTGGCCCCTCTATCCTCACCAGGCTACAAATCTTAATAATGAATTAGAAGACCGAAGGTATGAAAGGTGTCTGGATTTCAGAGGATTTTATTACAGGTTTGGAAATCCATTCCAGAGTCATGCATCCACCACTTACTTCAGAGAAACCACCAAGAAAGTTAATGTTGGACAACCAGCATTGGGCTAAGTAGGGGGCAGAGTGATGAGCTTAAAATGTGCTCATAGTTTAGATGTTATGATAAATTTTTAATGCCTTTACTTTTTTTATTTTATGGCTGTTTAAACTCTGTTGAAACCTTTTATTGGGATATCCTGTAGCAAAATACTTTCATATTCCTGCAGCTCACTGTGTTGACTTGATTGCATTTATTGCCCCGTTGACTCCCTAAATGATTGGTATATCGTATACAGTTTTTGAATGATGAAATAGATTTAAATGTGTGATTAATGAATAGATATTGTGTATGTGCCATATGCCTTTTCTTTCGCATCTGTTACCTTTTGTTTCGCAGGTTGTGGAAGAATGATCGAGTCAAGCACAACTGATCTCAGCCTTGCAGTAAAGTCCATTTCCTGCATGACTTCGAGGAAGCTCAGGCGAAGACTCTTTGACCGAAACCATGGGAAAGATTTTTAATGATAGTCAATTTTGAAAGAGTGGAGCGCTAGATTCTCTCCAGATCAGGTTAAATGCATAAATTCATTATGAAGTTTGTTCCTTGATTCTAGGATACACTTTACTTCCACGTCTTTCTTTGATAGGGTTAGTTAGTTAGTTGCTCTCCTGATTTTAAATAAAGTTCTCCTCCTACACGAGAGAGAAGAGGGAGATGATAGCTAGAGTAAGATAGAAACAGAGTAGCAGATATCATGTAAGAATCAGTATGATAATGAAAAGTAGAATCTGTTTGACAAGAGACAGAGTTTGTTGTTAGTTTCCATATCAACAAAACAATGTATATCATTATGTTTTCATGAATAAAGTTCAACGAAGTTCTGAGTTTAGCACCTGCGTAATCAGTAGATGCTTGCTAAGGGGGCCCACTTAGTAAGTATCTGTAGCTAGTTAGTTAGTTGTTCTTTTCTATTGATTTTCAGTTAGCTTTCATCTTTGAATTTTTCATACAAACTCAGTCTTATATTGCTCCTACAACATAGAGAGTCCATCCCTGTGACTGTTCCTGCAGCATAAGGCCAGTTCATAGTTTGTGTTTTAGTTGTAGTTGTTATGGTTTCTGTTTTAATCAAACCATAGTTGAGTTAAATAATTTTGCATTACCTTCCTGTGGCATAGATAGAATTCCTTTCCTGTATGTATTTCTGCTAAGATTTGACCGAAACTAGTTCCTAGTGCATATATTTTGCCGCGCCATTTAAAGTATATGTCCCCTAGTTTGACAAGTAAATGAACGTCCACAGAGAGATATTAGTCACCTGTCGGAATGTTCAATTCCCAGGAAAGGTTTTACTGTGATTTTCATATCCTTTTGTGGGTGCGACTAGATGATGCAAGAACAAGACAACATGATTCATCATTCCACCAAGCAATGACAGGTCCCTTTTTATTTTATATGCAATTTCTTTTCTTTTCTCTGTAGGTGTATAGTCTTTTTTTTTATAAGCATTAGAATAGCTAGTCCCTTGGCTTGTGAGGGACATTATACGCTCATGATTATCAATAAAGATTACATTTACAATACATGTTGGTTCTCTCTCTTATTTGTATGTAATTGCAAAACTTGAATAAATGCAATCTTTTTTGACAATCTCCTTTATGCACATGAATGAACTTAGCAGAACATGATGTATCTTTTAATGTTTAAATGAAAACACAAAAGAATAAATGATAGGTTACCTAATTTTAGTTGGAAGAAAAAATCAAGTAACATTTTTGGAGACATATGCTATATTTTTTCCTGCTAAACATCGTGACCAATTTCCTGAAGCTTATCCATTGGTTACTGAGTCATCTAAAAGTTGATACAACTTAAAAAAACATTGTATGTGTTTGATACTCACTAGACTAGCATGAGACACTTTGAAACTTATTCAAATCACACTAGAAAGAAAATGAACCCACTTAACTATGCAAAACATCACTTAGGGAATTGAAAAGTAAAACTAAACTAAAACTTATTCTAACCTACTCTAGCCAACAACAAGGCTTAGTCAAACAAAACCATTGACTGGATCTATGAAATAACTACCCTTTCTGACCAACAACTGATGCGTTACATGATTATGTATTGCTGAAAGAACATGAAGCACATACATATATTCAATAGACTATTGCAATGTTTTATGAAAAGTGCAAATAAACTCACTTGCACCTTGATAACGATCATACCTATTGTTGTCTTGGACTGAAAAAGTGAGCTCAATCTAATCACGTTTAGCTGCAACTCAAAGATCAGCTTCTTTTTCAATTGCATCTTCATACTTGGGTGCAAGCATGACCTTTGGTACTTCAGTGGCCTCTGAACTAGCTAAATATATAATTGGTAGCCCCTAGAATGAACAAACTTTGAACTACCATTAGTGGCTACTTCTCTTCCTTCTTTTCATGGTTGTCCTACCTCGTGGCTTCACCTTGCATAATGATTTTCCATGTTGATTCTTCCTCCAAGGTTAATGAACAATCACATTCCACCAAGGTATCTAATAACTTATCAAAGTTGTCAACTCTTGGAAGGCTCTTAAAATCAGCTTGTTTAGCCTTAAAATCCACATTATCACTCAAAGAGAGGCACTCCAAACTAGGCTTTTCTTCTTCAATGAAGGAAGACAAGTGTTCAAACAATGAAGTATCCTCTTGAAACAAAATTTTAATTGGTATATTAGCTTCCAATTCTTCTATATGACAAAAAGGAAGCTCATTTGACCAAAAAGGACATTGCACATCAGGTTCATGAGAAGTTTCTTGTTAAAACTTGTGAACCTACTGTTGAATTTCAGCATGAGTGTCAAACTCCTCTAGTAGATCTAATTTCTTGTCATCCAAGTTTGAACATAAAATTTCAATTATATTAGTGCACACCTCTTCATTAAGCTCAATATTATCCCTTTCATCCATAACATGCTCAAAAATATTCAATCCGGTTGTACACTTCTCTTCTTCAACAACCACTTTCACTTTCTCCTCTTGTTTTCTAGTCTAAACTATTAAAAAATTTAGCTCAATTCTAATAGGAGGATCATTAGCTAAAACAAAGGAATGTACATCTTGAGAAACCTTTTCTTGTTTAACCTTTCAAATGATGTTGTAGCATGTATTGCTCCATAGCCTAATGCAACAAGTTCACATTTGTGGCCTCCTCATTCTCTTGTATAGAATATGCTGGAACCTCACAAAATAGGGTAGATGGCCCTTTCCAACTTGGAAACTTACGGGTAGAAGGCTCCTTGGTAGGCTCACTCAAGGGCTCAAAAGGTTCTTGTCTAAAGCTAGGGAACTTGTACTTGGGAACCTCTTCATTCACAGGATGATTCAACATTGTACGAGGAATTGAGTTGAAGCTAGGAAAGGAATGGATTTCCTGGGTTTCATACCTTAGTTGGCATTCCTCTACAACTATTTTCTTTGCAAGACATTCCTCATGTTGTCTCCTTTGAATCTCCATCTCCTTCTCTTGAATGTATTGCTAGTAGGCTAACTCCTCCTGATGCATGCCAACCTCATGCTGCTAAATTTGATACTCTTGTTCTCTATTTATTTCATCCAACTACCTATGTAAATCTAGCAATATACTATCAATATTACTAATACCCATATCATCAGCATTTTGGGGTTGCAAATGAGAACAAGACTGTTGTTTTGGAACAAAATATCCTTCTTGAGATTGGTTCTAGGAATATATAGGCTGATATTGAGTTTGAGCAAGAGTGGAAGGGTGGGAAACATAATGAGAATGTTGGTAGCTTGCTGTCATAGGGTTATTTGAAATAAAACTGGCAAGTTGTTTGGTGTGATATGGCTGGTAAGAGGTCATACATGCATGATTTTCATGGAATGGTGGGTAATTGGCATTTTCATGATATGTTGGGTGATATGACATGTTTCCATGGAACATAGACATGTTTATTCATTTAGAAGCTAGAAAATGAGAAAAAATCATATTTACTTGAATCTAACTAGCACTTGATCATACTAAAACCAGTAAAACTTCTCAGAGTTACCATGCATGTATTTGGAATACCTCAAAAGAAAATAATCAGCTATTGTACACACCAAACAATAGTAGTAAAATACATAAAATGGACTGAGAATTAGTTCGCAATCCCACCAAGTGTGCCAAAACTATTAGTTGGCGAAATTTGCACCCCTTTGCGAAGCTATGAAAGCACTCAACAAATTTGGACTAACATGGGACTACTTTTAGGTTGTGGGTGTCCTATTGTGGAAGCAGACCTCTAGATTATGGGTTGGCTCCCCTTTTGATGTCACCTAAACTAATGATTTCTTGAGGAAAAAGATAAAAATATGCATGAAAATGAACTTAACTGAAAAAATTCAAAGGGTCATACACCAAAACTAACTAAGACTTGCAAAAATTGACTATTCACATTCAAAGCAATGACATAAAACCTTGTTCACACAACTCATTTTGCATGTATTCTTGCATAAGTAATTTACAAGGAGGTTTTCTAAGGAATCTTAGAAGGAAAAAGTTCACAACTAATATCCTTTGCATTTACTAACTCAACTTATAACCTATAACAAATACATTTTCTTCTAACAGGTGCCTAACAATAAGACAAGACTATAAGGAAAGAGAAAATTTTCAAAAATAATCTAATCAATCACTAACTGGACACAATAAAACATGAAATGAGAAGGTAAATGTTCAATTTCATTGATTCAAAGTACTCAACTAGTATACAATTCTATCTGAGTTACAATATTGCTCTTGCTGGAAAAGATAACTCCAAATCCAAGCTATCACTTTGTTGGAAAAAAGGAACTCCATAAAAACCTCTAGCTTGAGGGTATGTGCAGGATCATCATGGAAAAAATAGGCCCTTAAGTGGCAAAAAAATCAGAAAAATTAGAGTTAGGCAATTTGATGTAAAAATTTGAATAATTTATTTATATTATTTTAAAAATATGTAACAATAGAATCTGTAGAAAATTGAATTTAGTTTCTAAACTACTAGGTTTGTTTCAAAAAATAAATCTATTTGGTGAAAATTTGAAATTTCAATGTAGTAGTAAGTAAATTTTAGGCAAAAAAAAGAAGTAGGTGTTTTTCTAACCACCCTAACCACAATAAAATGATAATATTTTTTTATAATATTTTAGATATAAGTAGATGTCTCGATGTGATGCATATTTTTTTGTAATTTTTTTCCAAGTAAATAATTAATTATGAATTTTTAATTACAACTTTTAAAAAATATAAAAAACTCGTATGTTCGACCACCTTAACTTGGTTAAAACTTCATGAAATTTATTTTTTCTTTTTTTAATCCTATAGTATGCAAAGCATAGAATGTGATGCGTGTTTTGGATTCAAAAAATGTGATATCGCTTGGAAGCTATAGATGTTTTTCAATCAGTCTATCAATCAAGACTTTAGTCATAATTTGAATAGAAAATGAATAATAATTACTTATTAAATTCAAAGTAAAGAATAATTTATATTGGTGGAAAGTTGAGAATCTCCTTTAAAAACCCTTTTCGTTTCATCAATTTTGGGTTAAAAAAAAGTCGTCATCCACATACCCGTCATATTGCCACTTTTTGGCCCATCATGATCCTACACATACCCTTGAAGATACTTAAGCCATTTTTTAACAATTCCTGACACAAGTCCCTCTAGAAGGTTCTGGTCGGATGCACCATAAAGGCCAAAAAAAAACCTTCTAAAACTCCTCCAAAATGCCTCCAAAATGTAGAAAATTCAATCTCTAACACAACCATACCAAAAGCATGACAAAAATGCCTCCAAAATGGTCTCATTTCCTCAAAAATAGTCAAGCACAACCCTCATGTCTTTCACATGTTGGTCAAGCATCTCCAAATTTGTCTCCAACTACTTTGACCCAAGACTTATTCCTATTAACACATGTTTCTTTTCATTTTTCATTTAAAAAACAACATTTAATTATTTAATGGTTTATAATCACACCATTTAAGTACATATTTTACATTTGAAAGTAAAATGAAAAAATAAAAAAACTTGGGCTCAAACCCCCTATTTTACTCTTTGAAAACACATCAACATTTGCATTATACATATCATTAAATAAAGTGATTTGCAAATCACTTAAATAATGCTTTATAATTTGAATAAATGTAAAACTAATAATAAACCCCTAACTCTTTCCATAAGGCTTGAAAAAATAACTCCAATCCATGTCCTCTGAATTGAATGGACCTCTTTGTTATGTGTTAAAAATTCTTCCAGGTTGTTTTGCATTCAAAACAACACTTAATTAAGGTGCGTATACTTATACCACTTTTAACTAAATTTTTTACACTCTTTAAATCATATGCACAATAAAATTCATGGGTCGGCCACATAAAAAACACTAGAGAGCATAAGTCTAAAGACCTAACACATGAAAATTAAAAGGAACAATTATTTTGTGAAAACCCTAAGGCATGTATGAAAAAGGTCATAAAAATGCCACTAAGGCATAGTCCTCAAATGGAAACAAGACAAAAATGCTTAAGCTTGAAACTTTATCTCCTAGCCCATGTAGCACATTAATTTTTGCTTTGCAATTTTCAAAACAAAGGTAAAATTACCTTTGATAGTCAGCCTCAACTAGGGTATGGGTATGTGCAAGATCATCATGGAAAAAATAGGACCTTAAGTGGCAAAAAATTCAAAAAAATCAGAGTTAGGAAACTTGACATAAAAATTTGAATAACTTATCTATATTATTTCAAAAATATGTAAGAATAGAATCTATAGAAAATTGAATGTAGTTTGTAAACTACTAGGTTTATTTTTTTAAAAATCTATTTAGTGAAAATTTTTAATTTCAATGCAATAGCACTTAAATTTCAGGGAAAAATAAAGTAGATGTGTCTGCTGGCCATCCTAACCACAATAAAATGATAATATTTTTTATAAGATTTTAGATATAAGTAGAGGACTCATGTCCCAATGTGATGCATATTTTTGTAATTTTTTCTAAGTAAATAATTAATTATAAATTTTTATTGCAACTTTTAAAAAAATTAAAAACTCGTATGTTTGACCACCTTAACTTGGTAAAAACTTCATGAAATTCAATTTTTTTTAATCCTATAGTATGCATGGAATTTGACACATGTTTCAGATTCAAAAAATGTGATATCACTTGAAAGCTATAGATATTTTTCAATCAGCCCATAAATCAAGACTTTAGTATTAATTCAAATAGAAACTAAATAATAATTATTTGTTAAATTCAAAGTAAAGCATAATTTATATTGGTGGAAAGATGAGAATCTCCTTTAAAAATAGTTTTTCGTTTCATCAATTTTGGGTTAAAAAAAAAGTCGTCAACCACATACTCTACACATACCCATCATATCACCACTTTTTGGCCCATCATGATCCTACACATACCTGTATCAAACCCTAACTAAAATCAAATGAACACAACAAAAGTTTATCATTTTCTCCTTCGAACTTCAGGAGCTCCACTTCACCTAGAAGCCATAGGGTTGAATGGGTAGCACTGCAAAATGATGTTTTGGCTGGATTTTGGCCGATTCCTTGATGGAATTTTTTATGGCTTCTACTCTAAAATGAGAGGTAAAAAAAAAATTAATCGAAATCTGGCTTTTTACATCTTTTGGAAGCCATTAACTCTGAATTCCATGGTTGTAAGTGGCTTTCTAATCACTTTTGTTTCTTGATTTTCTCTCTATGGGTTTTCTACTTGCTTGCAGCCACCATGATGTGACTTTCAGAAGAAAAAAAGAAGGAACCAATCTGCATTTTAATGACAAAGTGAGCAATTTTTTCCTCAAGTAAGCTTTGATCAAACTCATTCCTTGATTTCTCTCCTTTTATATTTAGTGAAATAAAGCTCATTTTGAGCTCTTTTCCATGAAAAGAATGATGCAAAAATGCCAATTTTCCTCTGTATTTGAAGTTGAATTTAAAAACCACCAGCATATTCATGATTATGTGAAGGAAAAAGAATTTCTGGCCATGACCATGAAGAATAGACTAGGGTCTTTGAAAATGCATTTCCTGTTCATTCCAAACAACTACATGAAATCTCTCTTTTACCTTCACTGAATTTGCAATCTTCAAAACAAACCCAGATGGGTTTTTTATGGAATTTCATTTTTTGAAAGAAGGTTTGAAACCCACATGTTTTTTGCTTTCATCATAAAAGAGTATTTGAATCTTACTCAAAACCCCAAGTGGGTTCCTCTTATTGTAACAAAAAAACTAACCCTTTCCAAGCCATGACCATGATTGAACAACTAGGCTTGTTGCATTTTCTTTGGAAAATAAACACATGGGATCTTCTTCTTTGCTTTACGTTGGTCGGGGCTTGATATATGGTATAGTGCTTATTCAACACTATGTTGCTCACCATTACAACATATGACTATCCTTCTCCACTTGGTATGTTGCCTCATGTTCATACCATTTTTTGGATGGTAAGTTATCCATGTTTACTACTTAACCAGATTGAACCAGCATTGAAGGATTACAACCTATATTCCGATCCCAAGACACCAAGAAAGAAAATATAGAATAAGAATGAACTTCCCCAAATTCTGCATTTACATGAAACACAATCTTCAATTGATGTCCTTTAAAAAAAAATTGTTTCCTTCTATAACTACTGAGTTGTCATCTACTTGACACTGCCCTCTAACACTGGAGTGCCTTATTAGAGGAGATTTTTCAAATGTCTATGTCCATTTGCAACATTGTCTTCCTTGTGCATACCATGTAGCATTGTAGGAAATGACTGTCCTCATAATTTGATGAAACCACCTAAAACAAAATAGCAAAATAGCTACATATTGTTGATTTCCATGTGGTTTGTGCAAGCTTCTTACAATTGTTGCATTGTCTAGAAACCTCAACTGCTTTGTAGGAAAAAGTTGTCTTCTCACTGAAACCTTCAAACCATCTTCTTGAATTGCACAAAGTTTCCTCGTGTGAAGGGACAAAGGAACCCACTTATGAATCATAGCAATGAAGACTCTGAGAATCTGAGTCTGTGGACTAGCACTAGGTAGTTTATGAGGGTAATACTTTATTCCCAAAATAGAAATGTAGAGAGATACAACCATTTTTACTATTGGAATTCACCATATCTTCCATAGTGATTATCCTTGAATTGATATATGTTGTCTCGTGTACTACCATACATGGTGTGTCCCTATTGATTGGTGGTTTTCTTTATTACTGTCACCTTATAGCATGGTGAATACCTTCTAAATTTTTTTTGTCATACATGGGTGATCCCACAAATCTTGTTTATAATTTCTAGGAGATTCTATTTTTTGTTGAAATCACATATTTTTAGAAAATATAATGATTTAAGCCTTAAAAAGTTCCATTTAAAGCATTCCAATTGAAGAGGGTTTGATCAAACTACCTTAGATCAAACACCCTTGGATAGAACCCCACTAGTTTTAATCCATACCTATAATGGTGATCCCACAATGATGGTTTACAATTTTTGGGCAAACTAGACACTAAAATAATCTTTTCTAACTAAATCTTCACTTTCGGGCACCTATAACAGCTAAACCGTGAGGAATTTGGAGATGATGCAAACTAGAATTTATTGAAATTTTGTTTGTAGATTCTAAATATATTTTTTTCAAAAATTTTGGAATTAGATTGCACTTCTTTTTCCATCTCCCTTGAAAACTAGTTTTTTCTTCAAAAACAACACTTTTAAGGAGTGGCGCCCACCGTATAACGCATAATTTTTTTTCCATGAAGGATAAAATTATAATTCTTTCAAATTTAGATTTGTAACTCTTATATCTAGTGCTTCTACTTGGTTAGATAGTGTTTGATTAAATATTTTTTCCTCAATCAAGTTTCAAAGTCAAACCAATTACAATTCAAACATAGGTGGACCATATAACGTGTATATTTTTTTATATGTATCGAAATTCATTTTTTTTTGTTGGATCAAGGACTTCAATATATGGTACACTCATATTTTTCAAAACAAAATTTGATAATCTTCTATTTTCACACATGTGCAAAATAGAGAGCTTCATTTTCGATGAAAAACCTATATTTAATAAAACTAAAAAAATAAATAGTTAATAAAACCAAAACATATTAAAATTAAAGTCACTGGATAGCTTGTTCTAAGGACTACCTAATTCCAGTTGGGTTTGTGAAGTCTCTTCCATTTCATCCTCAACCTAAGCTTCGAAGGGAAAAAAATTTGGCTTTTTTGTGCTAGAGAGTAGGGAGGTGGGAAAAGGGGCGTTCGCTCGAACCAGGGGGGTTCAAACAAACCCCTAGGGGTTCGAGAAAACTAGGGTTCATTCAAACTCCCTTTCAAAAAGGGCTTTTCATTTTTTTTTTTGGTGGGATGGGGTCCACCTTGCATTAAACTAGTTCACACGAACCAGGGTTCATTTGAACCCTTTTTTGGTTCACTCAAACCAAAGGGTTCATTCGAACCCCAAAAACCATTTTTTTTAGTATGGGGTCATTTTTTACCACTTTTCCTTCCTCACTCAAATTGTAAACCACTTTTGTGGGTTTACCCATAATAGAGTCTCCCTTACACCTATCAAAATGCTGATAAAAAACCACTTTTGATTTAACTTTTGGGGGATCAAATGAATTCATTTAAATTTTAGTTTTTTTACAAGTATGTAGTCCTTATTATAAGATTCCCAAAAAGTGTAATTTTAAATAGAATAATTTATTATTATATTTATTTTTTATTTCTTGTGAATATAGGTTTTTCACCAAAAATCAAGCTCTTTGTTTTGCACAAGTGGAAAAATAGAAGATTATAATATTTTTTTTTTTTAAATATGAGTGCACCAAATATTGAAGTCCTTCATCCAACCAAAAAAAAAATTTGAATTTCGATACATACAAAAAAATTATGTATTATATAGTCTTCCTATGTTTGAATTGTAATTGGTTTGACTTTGAAACTTGATTAAGGAAAAAATATTCAATAAAACACTATGAAACCAATTGGAAGCACTAGATAGCATACTTACAAATCTAAATTCAAACAAAATAGAATTTTATCCTTCATGGAAAAAAAGTTGTGTTATACGGTGAGCATCACTCCTTAAAAATGGTGTTTACTGAAAAAAACTAGGTTTCGAAGGAGATGGAAAAAGAAATGCAATATGATTCCAAAATTTTTAAAATATATATATTTAGAATCTAAAGAAAAAATTTCACAAATCACTAGTTTGAGTCATCTTCAAAATTCCTCATGGTTTAGCCGCTATAGGTGCCTAAAAGTGAAGATTTAGTTAGAAAAAATTAGTTAAGTGTCTAGTTTGGCCAAAAATAGTAAACTAGTATTGTGGGATCACCAACACAATTGTTATGAAAATGTTTGTAACCAATCCACTATCCTTTAATCATCATCGTGCTTAAGTTAGTTTTCTTTTATTCATGATAGCACTGTTTGCTTCATTCTCTTCACTTCATAGATCATGAAAACTACCACAATTTTGTAAAATCTAGACATATTCACCTTTTATAGTGTTGTTGATGGCTACTTGGCTATCTTTTATGCATGGTTTCCTTGAAAACTGCAGCCTTATCAATAGTGATTGAACACTTGTACTCTCACTTGTTGTCCTTGTCTAATATGGCAAAGAACTAATTCTTGAACTCTAACAACTGCCATACTGCCATGAAAATTGAGGCCATGTGTTGTTGCAAAATTGGTATTTATTGCTCCTCATATAGTATATATTGCAGCTCATGCTCACAATATGCTTCCATGGACTTCTCAAGCTTCATAATGTGTTTGAATGATTGCCCATATGCACTTTCGTCATGCAAAATGTTCACTATTTTCTACAAAGGGCATTATGAAGACTACACTTATTACCGTTAATTTCACAAAACAAAGGATGATTATCTACTCTTAACTGTCAAAACAGGCCTACAAATAGCATTGAATTTCATTCTTCTTTGACATGACTATCACTTACAACCACTACTTACTCTGAGACAATGCTATGCATTATACCTATTTGGATTGATCTTTGAAGCTTGTCACTACTAAATGTCTTTGAGAGGCCTAGCATAGACCCCTTTTCTATTTGACTGTCTTCATGTGAAAAGGTAAGCATGTGAACTATCCTTTTGGAATTCTCTTAGCATGAATGCATTCTTTAAGACTACATAGTTATCATCATATTTTTGCCCTTTAGAGTTGACTATCCCCTAGCTGCCTTGTATCATGCATTCTTTGTTGTTGGTCCTTTCATGTAGCATGCATTATTGTTGTCTTGATTATTCCCTTAGGACGACCCCTTGTAGACTCATAAAAGTTACTGTCATATACACTTGGCATGGTGACCCTAACTTCAAAAATGGGTTTCATCTCCCACTATCTGATTGCTTAATGAAAATCAGCACACATTACCATTCCTTTTGCTTTAATCCTATTGGGAAACCATGTGTCATTTATGGTGGTAACCTGAAAACTCACCATCCTAGGTGATGTGTGGTTGTCCAATAGGATTGAGGTGAGATGAATTGGACAGTGTCTTTCATGCAAGAATGTATGATTATTTTGCTCCTTTCTTGCTACCCTATATGACTCATGATAGTTTCAGGCATGACTTGATCTCTCCTTCATTATTTTAATAGATTCATAATTGAGCTTGATGCATCTATAATTGAACTTGATGCATCACAAAACCATTTACTTCTTTCAGAAAATGGATCTTGGATCCACTTAAGAAGATTGAAAGAAATATCCAGCAAAATATACCTTCCTTTTGACATGATGGCTGCCTATTTGATCGATTATTTGTAAAAAAATGAAGTGTGACATTTCTTGACAGTTCACATTATGTGTTGCATCTTTTGAATCTGATAATGAAAGTTGATCAATTGGTGGGATTCCATATTGATTTAATGCATCAAGAATATGTTTATCATTGATTTGATCAAGTTGCTCAATTTCCTATACCTCTTAAAACATCAGAGGGCAGCATTCTTAGCTCTATCCTCATGGGAACCACATTTCACCCCACATGCTGTAATCAACTGAATCAAAATAGTAACAAAGACTTGTCATAAATCTACACAAGGAACAAACCAGTCAGATAAACAAAGCATATCATAGGTGTGTTTGATTACTCCTTTCTTGTTTTCATGGACACTTATGTATGTTGTTATTTTAATGCTTATAGACATCAAATTACACATTTATGGATGTTTTGCATATATTTTGATCAACGACCTTTTATTGCTCTAACAACACTATTTTTCCAAATGTAGGAAAACTAGGAGCAACAAGGAGGGCATCAAATGGAAGTAGGGTAGAAGGAAGGATCGAGATGATGTAGGAGGGTGTGTGTAGGATAATGAGGGGCTAAAAAGCGGTGATATGTAAGTGATATGATGGCCCATGTGGCTAACGACTTTTTTTTACCCAAAATTGATTAAACAAAAAGGGTCTTTAAAGGAGATTCACAGCTTTCCACCAATATAATTTATGCTTTACTTTGAATTTAATAAATAATTATTATTCCTTTTTCTATTTGAATTATGATTTAAGTCCTGATTGATATACTGATTGAAAAACATCTATAGCTTTCAAATGGTATCAATTTTTTTGAATATAAAACATGCGTCAGATTCTATTCTTCGCATACTATAGGATTTAAAAAAAAAATGAATTTTATGAAGTTTTGACCAAATGAAGGTGGTTAGACATACTAGTTTTTATATTTTTTAAAAGTTGTCATGAAAAATTCATAATTAATTATTTACTTAGAAAAAAATTACAAAAAAATATGCATCACATCAAGAAATCAGTCCTTTACTTATATGTAAAATATTATAAAAAAATATTATCATTTTATTGTGGTTAGGGTGGTCAGAGAGACGCCTACTTTCTTTTTTTCCCTGAAATTTAAGTACTACTGCATTGAAATTTCAAATTTTCACCGAATAGGATTTTATTTTTTTAAATAAACCTAGCAGTTTAGAAACTACATTCAATTTGCTACAGATTCTATTCTTAATTATTTTTGAAATAATATAGATAACTTATTCAAATTTTTACGTCAAGTTGCCTAACTCTTATTTTTTTGAATTTTTTGCCACTTAAGGGCCCATTTTTTCCATGATGATCGTGCACATACCCAGGACCAAGACAACGAGATTCATCATTCCACAGGAAATGATGGGTCCTTTTTCATTTTATGTGAAATTTCCTTTTTGTTATCTATAGGCGTATAGTCTTTTCTTTATAAGCATTAGAATAGCTAGTCCCTTGGCCTGTGAGGGACATTATACACTCATGATTATCAATAAAGATCACATTTGCAATACATGTTGATTCTCTCTCTTATTTGTATGTAATTGCAAGACTAGAATAAATGCAATCTATTTTGATAATCTCCTTTATGCACATTAATGAACATAGTAGAACATGATGTATCTTTTAATGTTTAAATGAAAACACAAAATAATAAATGATAAGTTACCTGATTTTAGCTGGAAGCAAAAATTAGGTAACAAAACCATTGTATTGGATCCTCAAAATACTTTTTTCTACTGTCCTTTGATAGTCATCCTTTACCATTTTCTAGCCATTGAAGAATCATCACAATCTATGAAGAAAAGTAATGCATAGAATGATTGAAAATGAATCCCAAATTCATGTTTTATTGAAAATTATTGAATTTCCAAGTTAGGGACCCAAAATTCATGACCAAGGAGATATTTTATTTTTCATGTATTGCATGTAACCTCCAATTCCAAGTGTTCATTGATTTCTTTCACTCCAATGCAAGCTACCACTTGTCTTGGCTTGTCATAAGCCACTAAAAGCTAAAAACTAGAAATAAGAAGATACCACACCCAAATAGAGATAAATATTAATTTAAAATATATTTGGTTGTAAAGTAATATTCTATTCATGAGAAATTCACCAAATTTTATTATATTTTCAAATCTATTGAGCGCTCTTGATTTTCTATTTTGAGCTTGCCAACTTACAATTTTTAGTAAGTTGTTATTTTTAAAAAGTTTTGAATTTAAGAGATATGAATCTATGAAATTTTAAAGTATAATGAAATAATTTATTCCATAGACCATGTAGAAGAAAAAAATACTCCTTTAACAACTAAGATGGACAAAATTTCTAGTCTTGTTGTTATGACTTATCCTTCCAGTAATGAAAGCCTTTAGAATCTATAATTAACATATCTCAATAAATCTTGAATGAATAATCACTTGTTAATTTGAATAGGATCTAGTGTGAAAATAAAGGAAAAATAATCGGACCATAAAAAGGATAATGTGGTAACAAAACGTAACAAGGACACTGCTCTCATTGGGAAATTCAATCTAGAGAGAATACTAAAGATGTGGAAATACCTAGAAACATAGAACATTGAAAAGCATTTCATATACTAGGAATTTTAAGAAATTAGCTTCAATTTTTTTTTGGGGGGTTATTATTCCCCCTTAGGTACTTTTTATTAGGTGATAGTAAGGTGATTCTAGTTGTAAGTGATCTATTTTTTGTTAATTTCCTCCTAATAATTATTTCCTTGAATGTTCAAGGATTCAAAACCCCTCATAAATAATATATTGAAAAGAGATTTTATTATTGATATAAATTTTGGTACCATTCTTATTCAAAATGTTAAGATAGTTGATTCCAATTTTTCATAGATTTCTAGTAAAAAAAATGTATTGTTAACTATAATACCAATCCCTATGAAAGGTGCCTTAGGTGGGATAATTATTGTGTGGAACCCTACTTTAATTTTTAAATGGATGGTTTAGATTTTTATAAAAATCCTCATGATTTATTTTTCCAATTTGAGAACTTGTGAAAATTTGATGCTTATCAATATATATGATCACAATTTGAAAATAACTCAGAAAAAACTTAGGGTCAATTTGCCTAATATTCTATGTTGTATGTTAGAGAACAACTAGATAATTTTAAGTTTCTTTAATATATGTCTCTTTCCTTTAGAGAAGGGATATGATACTGTTGAATATTTTGCTAGTAGTGATTACCTAATTTAATACAGTTCCTCCATTGTTTTGATTGATGTTGATGTAACTGATACTCATTTCAATTGGTCAAATAGACTAATGGGAAATAACCTCATCAAACTAAAAATTGATATTATTTTTATCTCTAATTATAATATTCTTTCCAATATCAACCTCATGATTGTTCTTAGGGATGAATAATATCATAATCCTCTTCTCCTCTAGTGGGCCAATAATTATATAATAGAACCATATAATGTTATATATAAAATTGTGTTGCCTTCACATGTAGATTTTATAGATTTGATGATGGACTAGTGGAATAACCTTGTTCAAGGATATTGTATGTTTCATATGGCTCAAAGGATTAAATTAGTGAAAAACAATGTTATAGGATGTGATGAATTAACATTTGTTAATATTTTCTAGAAAAAGGAATAGATCTCTAGTAGGATGAAACATACTCAAGATAAAATGGTTAGTGTTGTTGTTGATGTTGAGACTTTACAAATGAGAAGTATATGAGGGAGTATTGATACAAATTAACTCTTTTGGGAAAAAAAAAATTAGAAACAAAAGTCTCATACTAAATGGCTCACTAAGGGAGATAGGAATATTTATTCATTTTTCTAGTACACTCTCAAACATAAGAAGACAAAAAACTATTAAGAAATTGATTAATGAATATGGGAGTGTTGTAATTTTTTATGATCATATTGGTGGTACTATTATTTCCTTTTGATAGATACTCTTAAAGAAAAAAATTGTAACTCTTATTTTCTATATGATATGCTTGATGTTTTACCCACTATCCTTACTATAATGAAAAGTGATAATATGGTTAATGATGTTACAAAAGAATAATTTTGTGCTACGATATTGTCTTTTGGATACTTTAAGGCTCTTGACCTCCTAATTAGTTCCCTCCCTTTTTTCTCTAATATTTTTGATATTGTTTGAAAAGACATGGCCACTTCTACTAGAGATTTTTTTAGGCTAACAAATTTTTTGAAGAAATTCAACTCTAAATTTATTCTTAATTAACCTAAAAAGGATGATGTGGCCACTTTCTCTTATTTTATACCTATAAGCTTATGCAACACTACTTTTAAGATTATATTTAAGATTTTTATCTTCAATATTAAATATTGCATACATATCCTTATTTCCCACAATAAAGAAGCTTTCAGATATGTGAGCTAGATCTTAGATTCTACTCTCACCACCAAAGATATTGTTGACTCAATGAATAATAATAGGAAATCTAGTATGAAACCTTTATTAGATAATCTAGAGCTTATGATAGAGTTTATTTTTCATTTTTATTTAATTTTCTTCAAAAATTTAGGTTTAATGGTATAATTACTCATATGATGAAAGAATATGCCTCTATACCTAATTTTTTCTTTTTAGTTAATGGCATTCCAAGTATATTTTTCAATAAAGGAAGGGGATTACAGTAAGGTGGTCCTATTTCTTTTTTTCATAAATTTTTTACTCTTATGACTAAAATTCTTAGCTAAAATATCAACAAGATCATTGATTCCTATATCCTGATAAGGGTTAAAGTTGTTTCTTATTTTCCTCCCTTCTCTCATCCATAATTTTTGTATAACAATATTATTTTTTGGACTTACTTTATTGTCAAAGATAAGCAATGGAAAGACCTCTTTAATAATTATTTTGAAGCTAGGGTCATCAAAGATGAACCCTAAAGGTGTAGGTTTGGGCCTAGGGATGAATCTAATTATGGGAGCTTTATACTTTTGAGTAGGGGCATATAAGTGGTGATGTAGAGTTATTTTCACGATGGTGAATGAAGAAAATTTAAAATCAATAATTCTAATTTAAATGAAATATGCTTGGGTGGTTAAGTTTGTAGTTATCATTATTTAAATTTAAAAAAATTATGTGATCAATAGGTGGATTTTATATAATAGGGTTACTAAAATCACTAGAATATTCACATTTTTAGGAAATATAATTTGCATTAATCTGAGGGATCAATTGAACTCCTTGATGGCTCCAACAAATTTAATTACCTTATTACTATTCACTGAGAAAATTTTTGATATATTCTAAGGATTATATTTGAAATTAAATGAGATGAGATTTAAGATTTATTACTATTTAATTTCATCGAGAATATCACTTAAAGATGAGATGATCACTATAGGAATATAGACCCACTTTTCCTTTGAAAATTCAAGGCCAAATACAACATCTAAAAACTTTTACTAAATGAATTTCTACTAACAAAATCACTTTTATGATCTTTATTGATTGTTTAATACAAAAATCTCAATTGTTTTTCAAGAAAAGAAAGACTAATGTAAATAAAAACCCTTGAATCAAAATATAGAGCTAAAATACATTATCAAAATTTAGTGAATAGAAAATATAATACAAGTTTGATAAAATTATTCTTTTTAAACATATATTTTGAACAAAACATAATCATGAATGAGGTAAACGCGCTTGATGCAAATGAAAGAAAATATAATATTTTTTGGTCATTGTTTATATTTTTAATAAGTATGAAGGAGTCTAGATATTGACAAGAACATGTAAGAAAGTTAGAAATAGAAAAAATACTTTAATGTAGTGCTCAAGGTAGATGGATACATAAATATTTCATATGTTTAAATTGATAAAATAAAAAAACAAATATAACTCTAGAGTAGAGTCCACATGACTTCCCTAGAAAAAATAATCCACCTTCTATCATCATACAATTTATAAACATACCCATTTTTTTCCTTATAACAAGGCGACATGATTCTATATGGTTTGATTTAGCAGAGAATTTGTATGCAAATAATATTTTTCCCACCAAAAATCTAACATCAAAATTATTAATCAAAACAATAAGTATTCATCAAGTACTTTTTTATTTATTTTGCTATTGTGGTTATTGTGTTTGATTCAATTTAGTCTAACTAATAGAAAGAGTGTCCATCACCAGACATAAAATCTAGAACACCTTCAATGAAATGATTTTGGAAGTAATGCATTTCACTATCATTAAGTGCAATGTTTTGAAAGCCTAGAAACCTACAACTATAAAATGTATAGTTGTCTCCATAAATTTTAATTGCAAAAACTTGGTTGTTAAGATGATATAGATTTACATAGATTAATAATACTACACACAAAAACAACTACTTTTCATTATAAAAATAATTAAAACTTAATATTCAAGTAAAAATAAAAATTATCAGACATGATCAAGTGGTGGTCAATAAAATGATATATTTTCTTTACAACATAATTGCTATTCTTGAAATATTTAAACAATGATAGAAAATAAATTATTATTCATTTGAATATCAAATCTTTATGTGCACATCTATCTATAAAATAAGAAAACATTATAGTAATTGTTAATCAAAAAGATGTGGTTTTAGTTATTTTACATTTCCCCCAAATCACTCTCACTAAAAGACAGGGGAGAGAGGCCCATAATGGAGCACTGTCTAATAGTGGAGATAGAAGTAGTCCTTAGTGGGTCCCATAGTGGAGCACTTTAATATCCAATTGCAAAACAATTTTTATCCATAAAGTATGCAAAGTGACAAATCATGTGATGCCACATCAGCACACCAATAAAACATGACTTAGTGCACCACTATCGGTGTCACTTTTTTTGGGGGGCCTTTTGGATACCTCAACAAAAAGCATGTTGATGTGGCATCATATTTGATGATGTGGCCCTAAAACGAAATATAGAAGCACATGAGTTGCCAAATAAACTATTGTATAGTATTGGGAGTGATTTGAAATTTCCAGGTAAAATTTTGAGAAACGCGAAGTTAGAGTGCTCCACTATAGGCTTTACTCCCCTAGTCTAATAGTAATGTGTATGTGACAAGCATGAGAATACATTGTCAGCGACACAATAATTTCCATTGCTTAAGATGGCCCATTGCACAAAATTCCAAGAAAATATTCATTGCTTTTTATACAAATCCAATTCGGGATTCAATAAATTTATACAAATCCAAAATATGTCAATACTTATTTGCCAAAGTTGTAATAAATTAACTTCTCTCTTACAAAGCTGATGGATTGTGTCAACCTTTTTATTGTATAGATGAGCTGTCGACTACGAAAGATAACAATAATAATATTTATGTCACTTCATATATTTTCTACTCCAACCTTGAAAACAATAATCTGTGGGGGAGACTGCAATTGACAAAACTTTAAATAGACATTGAAACCAAATAATAAAAAAGTAATTAATAAAATCTATAACATCTTCACTGTACCTGTGGCTACAGTGAATAAGAATTTAGAATAATAATTCGAAAATTTCATTGGAAGAAAGTATAAACCAGTCAATGCATGGAATCACAGATTTGAATGGTGTCCGAGCAGTTGCAATCGATTCTAATAAATTATCCTTCTCTGCGTACAATGCTGACTCTTGAAACATAACACTACAAATCATCTTTTGTATTATTGACGTCACTTTAGATACTGCTGTCGGAGTATCAGATTTGTGAGGAGCGGACATGGAGCAATGGTAATGTGAATCCAACAAAAGATTTGTCAGAACATAAATGTCTTTTGGGAAAATATTCAGGATGACAAAAGTTTATACAAATCCAAATTATGTCATGGTTTTTTGGCCAAAGTTGTAATAAATTAACCTTCCCTTACAAAGCTGATGGATTGATTTTGTCTCAATTTTCGATTCCATAAGACATTTTATTGATAAAGATAAAAATAAAAGCCAAATTTACAGTAAATACTTAAATAATCTCCTCATAATATTTCTTTAAATTATTAAGTTTTTAAAAAGTTTAATTAATAAGAAAGAAAACAATTTTACAAACATAAGGTTGGTTACAAATTTAGAATAATTGTTATCTAGTGGCTAGTATTTGTCTTTATGGTATTGTAATTATTGTTTTCTAGATTTAAAAAAAATTAAATGCACATTTTATTATTGTGAATAAAAATTAATGCAAGTTTTGTTAATTATAGTCTTTTAGTATTATTAATTAGTTTTTTGCATAACCTAACCCTAACCCTAAGACACACCATAACTCTAATTCTATCCCTAACCGTTATCCTAATCCTAACCCTTTCCCTAACAATAAATTCTAAACTATTATCCTAATCGTAGACCTGTCTGTAACCCTAACCATGGTCATAACACTATCCATAACTATTGTAGATGTATAAACCAAATTGATCAATTAAATCTAAATTAAACCAAATTAATAAAAATTTGATCAATCAAACATAAAAATCTCAATGAAATTGTTTGCAACACAAATAAACATTAAAAACATGAAATATTAAACAAAGATCAAATTGAAAGCTAAATGAAAGCTACTCTAAGTGCACACCTTAATCCCATTGGAGGATTATGTCCTTCGTGGATGTGGAGTGCTACAATCTAGACAAAATCCATGATGTGCAAAGCAAATTAGATGAATTTATAAACACACCCAATTTTTTCCTTCAAGCAAAACTGCATGATTCGATATGGCTCCATTTAGTAGAGAATTTGTATGCAAATAATATTTTCCCCAACAAAAAACTAACATCAAAATTATTAATCAAAACGAATAATATTCATCAAGTACTTTTTTTTCCTTTTGCTATGGTGGTTATTGTTTTCGAATCAATTTACTCTAACTCATATAGAGATTGCCCATCACCACACATAAAATCTAGAACACTTTCAATGAAATGATTGTAGAAGTAATGCATTTCACTAAGTCCAATGTTTTGAAAGCCTAGAAACCTATAGCTAGAAAATGTATAGTTGTCTCCATAAATTATAATTGTGAAAACTTGGTTGTCAAGATGATATTGATTTACATAGATTAATAATTCTCGACACTGAGACAACTATTTTTTATTATAAAAAAAATGAAACTTAATATTAAAATAAAAAGAAAAATTATGACATGTGAACAAATGCTGATCAATAAAATGATATATTTTATTTACAACATAATTGCTATTCTTAAAAATTTTAAACAATGATAGGAAATAAATTATTATTCTTTTGAATATCAAATATTTATGTGTACATCTATCTACAAAATAAGAAACCATTATAATAATTGTAAAACAAAAATATGTTGTTTTAGTTATTTTCCATTTCCCTTCAAGTCACTCTCATTAGAAGGTAGTCTAACAGTAATGTTGATGTGACAGACATGAGAATACAACGTCAGCGATTATGTCAAGTGTGGACACAATAATTTACATCGCTTAAGATGGCTCATTACACTAAAATCCAACAAAATATTCATTGTTTTTTATACCAATCCAATGCGGAATTAAATAAGTTTATACAAATCCAAAATATGTCAGACTTATTTGCCAAAGTTGTAATAAATTAACTCTCTTACAAAGCCGATGGATTGTGCCAACTTTTTTATTGTATGGATGAGCTGTCGACTACGAAAGATAATAATAATAATATTGATGTCACTTCATATATTTTCTACTCCACCCATCCAAACAATAATCTGTGGGGGAGAAGCCAAAAGACCAAAATATAAATATTCTTGGCAGGCATTATGCAAAATGCTCGTAATTAATTTATGAGTGACAATGAAACCGAATAATAAGAAAACAATTACTAAAATCTATATCATCTTCACTGTACCTTTGGCTACAGTAAATAAGAATTTAGAATAATAATTCGAAAATTTCATTGGAAGAAAGTATAAACCTGTCAATGCGTGGAATGACAAATTTGAATGATGTCCAAGCAGTTGCAATCGATTCTAATTAAATATCCTTCTGTGCGTACAATGCTGACTCTTTAAACATAAGACTACAAATCATCTTTTGTATTTATGCACAACATGCCGTCCCGTCAGATATTATTGATGCGAAATTGGCGTCACTTTAGATAATGCTGTCGGAATATCAGATTTGTGAGGAGAGGATATGGAGCAATGGTAATGTGAATCCAATGAAAGATTTGTTATAACATAAATTTCTCGAAAATGTTCAGGATGAAAAAGTTTATACAGATCCAAATTAGGGGAGAGAGCCCGATAGTGGAGGGGTCCAGGGTAGTGGAGACAAAAGTCATCTTCAATGGGGTCTTATAGGAGAACTTTAATATTCAATTATAAAATAATTTTTATCTATAAATTAAACAAAGTCTGTCCAATCACTGTAGAGGTAAATACTGTTTTATAAATGGTTTATATTTGTACCAAAAACAAATAATTATTCACAGCCTTATATGTAGAGAATATTCAATACTCATTTGACACAACCAACATACAATTCAAGTTGCTCTGGTATGACCAGTAGCATTAAAACATGCAACCAAAATATAAAAACAGTATAACTCGCATTCCCATGCATATCACCCATTGCATTACACCACCATTAATATTTTCAATGAACTAATGCCACATGAACATCTAAGAACCAAGACTATCTCATCTCCAAATCCAATTGAACCCACTTGCCTATCCCACTTTCCAAGCAACATAATACTCAAAGAAGATATATCATTCAAATGTGTACCATTAGTCAAATTTCATTGCACAACTATTGGTATCTTCTCATTTACCACCTGCAACCATCGAAAAATTGTATAAGGCCACCAAAATCACCTGAGAAGCAAACAAGGATTACACACCATAAATACATACAAACTCTGCAATTAAAGGCACCGAAACAAATTTTCAAATTTTGAAAAGGATAGAAATTAAAGACTCCATAACAAACCAGAATTGAACGAGATTTACAAATTAAAAAATGCATTACTCAAATCTTTGCCAATTTCCATTTAGAACGTCTCACTTTGATACTCATATCTAAATTTTCCTAAAGGCTATCCTAGAAAAAGTAGCACTAGCAGCATCACACTATAAAGTACCAGTATTCTACTACTATTAATTATTTATCCCTAAGAATGCCAATCTGTTGTATGCTATGCAAATATTTTTCACAAACCTATAACTCAATATCTAAGGTTTCAACCTGATACTATCTACATTGGGTTTTTCATTTCTATTGTTTATGCCTAGGAATGCCAATCAGTTTTATACAATGTAAATGTTTATCACAATAACCTGTAACTCCATATTTGGGGTTTCACATTATACTATTTACAAATGTCAATGCATATATGTTGTATATACAATGTGATTTTTGTAAGGAAATCTATGGAGCACATCTAGTGAAAACTCCATACAATAGTGCCTTCAGTTACTTTCAATTCGATTAGTACCTCAAAGACATGTACAACTATGTCCAAATACGAAACAGGCACAGTTAATTTCCTCCATTGATCTATCTAAGAGAAACACATGTAAAATTCAACAGCAAGTAATGACAGATTCTTGAAACAGAATCAACACAGATGAAAGATAAGACAAAAATCAAAACACAAATATTTACGTGGAGAAAATCCTCTCAGATAAAAAACCCCACTCCAAAGATCGATCCATTGTATTATTCAGCAATAGAACGGTTACAATACAAATTCTAGCTCATAGCCTCTTCATAGATTCATCTTGTTCATCTGGATACAACTGGTAACAACAGATCAACCCATCAGACTATACAACCTTCGCACTATTACACTATCCTCACAGTATACAGTGCAGATCAACACGAGAGAGATCTATCATGATCCATGATTAGAAGAGATTCCATCCTCATGGCCTCGGCCTTTCAACCAACCACTCGATCCTTTCTTTTTCACTCTCTCTCTGGCTTATCAACTTCCTTCTCTATCATCACAGAATGTCCAATGCATACATATGCATTCATTCTCAACAGTCATAAAGAAATCTCCAACCCAGCATCATCATCGTCACGAAAATGTTTCCACTCTAGTGTAGATTTTTCCTTCCACAGAGAAATGGTTGCAATGGTTCACATTCTGCCATCTTGGGTTGGTCCACATCACACAACGTCGGATAGTCTTCACTCGGTCAACAGCGATCAACTTGTGTCGCATGTTGGTTAGACACAAGAAGTGTCTCCCCAATGCCACAAGACCCATTTACACGTTGTCGCCAAGAGTCGCCTCCATTGGCAAGAGATTCCACTGAGCTCACAAGTCATACCGAAACCCATTGTATTTCTATCAGCATCCATCTATCGAAAAAAGTCATACCAACATCAGAATTTCCATCGGCAAGACAATCAAGTTCGCCAAGACATCACACAAATGTCTTCAAGTCACATAGATGTGAATTTTCTCATCGAAAAGAATATCGTCTTTCGCTGAGACCTCACACCGAGCTTCATGTTATACCGAACTCCGAACAATAGTCACCAAGAGTTACACCGAAGTCAAGATTCCATCGACAAGACTATTGCTCTTTCGTTGAGACATCACATCGAGCACTCATGTCTTACTGAGTCAGCAAGACATTTGACCTTCGCCAAGACCTCATGCCGAAGTCTCTAGGTTACCTCGAGCCCACCTTTCGCCAGGAGTCATGCCGAACACATCCCACACCGTCAGTGAGACAAACGCCCATTGCCAAGACTTCATAGCGAAGCCTTACGTTACACCAATGACCCCTAACACTGTCGGCAAGACATTCCCCAGTCACCAAGACTTCATGCCGATGGGAACAAGTCATACCGATTTATTTATCAGCCAGACAAACCAAAGGTTGTGTTGATATTGGCAAGACTTCCTATCATTGTCGAGACTTCTTCTCGAGAGTTCAAATCACCCTGAACCTACTTATCGATGAGACTTCTCCTAGTCACCAAGACTTCTTGCCAAATCCTTTTTTTTATCCTGAACTGTCTTTCATCGAGAGTCATAGCGAACCCGAAGACCATACAATCAGCAAGACATTCATATCGGTAAGACCTCATACCGAAACATAAACCTTTCGGCCAAGTCTCCCCGAAAACATCAGTCGCCATGAGTCTCCCCAACATCCGATAGACACCAATTGTCAGCCAGACATCTCCCAATTGGTAAGAGATCTCCACGAGTCTCCATGTCATAGTGATAGGTCCATTTGGCAAGACAGAAGTATTGTCTCAGCGACATGAGCAATACACAAGTTTAAACTGCCAGTCGGCCAGACAACTTGAATGTCACAGCGACCATGCTTTCTCAGAGATTTCAGCCTGTGAGATTGAGGCATATTTTTCAACATTTTTTTCACCCAATCTACTCTATGTGTCCAATATTAAGTGCTTTTAGTTCAATTCCTAGGTTTTCATTTATATTCTATATGCATGTGAATGTTAATCTATTGTATGCAATCTAAATGTATCATCCACTAACTTTTAACTTGTTGAAAAGTACTGCCTCAAGTGTACTAGTGTTTAGGTGAAGTTACATTGGTCTAACAGCAAGAAGTCGATGAGACCATGGGATGACTCTCCTCGACATCCTGATTGCTTGGTGTATTCAAAGTGTTGCATTGGTGATAAAGCTTCATCAGCAAGATAGGTCAATGTCAAAGGGAGTCTCTTGACATTCCCATCAATATTTTGATGACTGTCAAGAAGCTACGTTAGGCTAACATTGCATTGTGTCAGGGAGTCTCTAAGTTGTCCCCTAGATAACCTGATGCAAGGCTTTGTATCTTTGTTGAAGTGACAATACATTATCACCAGGATATAAATAATAGTCTCCTTGATGTGTTGATGGAAAGAGACCCACGATGTACTGATAAGATGGAATTGACTGACATGGAGGATAAATGTTAGCTATGTGGTGATGTGGATGGACAGAGTACATGGTGGGCACCATGGTCAATGCTATATCAATGAGACCTCTCTGTTTCGATTGGAGTTGTTAAACCATCTCCTTGACATCCCAATGGGATGGAGTATTAAGTGATAGACTTGTATCAAGGTGACATTGAGTGTTCGAAGAGACATTGTCTCATGTCTCTTCAACACTCTGAATGATTGAATGAATTGGCGGGTAGTATGCTTGTCAAAGTGACATTGAAAGTTTGACAAGAGACTGTCTCGAGTCTCTTTGATGGTCTAATACACTTTTAATGATGAAAGGCAATGACAATTACATGTGGTTAGTGATTGTTTGGTTCGTAATGGAGTTGTAATGACATGTTCTTGGTAACAGTTCGAATCTGTAATGTGAATACTATAGTGCATGGTATGGATTGTAACATAGAGTAATGAAATTTTGAGAGGGGTTATGCTACTGAATTCTCTCTAGATGGAACTAGATGTAAATCTCTTGTAAAGGCTTAGAGCCCATAATTGTATTTGTAACTGTATTTTGTTGTTGAATAATACAATGGAGATCTATGCTTTTGGAGTGTGTGGTTTTTTACTCATAATGGTTTTCCCCACGTAAATTTGTGTGTTCATATTTTTTGTTTCATCTTTCATGTTTAATAGCTCTAATTGATTGAATCTATTTAATGTTGTTGTTGGAAATGGTTAAATTTGCATGAGGTTTTCTCAAAAGGTTAATCTGGGAAATGAACTATCTAATTCTACTTTGTGGTATAGTAGTACATTTTTTTGATGCAATCTAATGTAATAAAAGTTACTAAAGGCACCTACTACTCTCAAATGCTCTCTATGAGATGAATAAATTTCTTTACATAAGTCAATATCTAAGGAATCAACTTATACTCTTTAAAATGGATTTCAATGTATTTCTCTTCCATACAATGTGATTGTTACACCTTGTAGCAATAGAAATAGTACCCCCCACCTTCGAGGAATGGAACACAAGGGTAGGGTTCCTATTTTACACTTGCTACATTTAAGGAAACCTTAGAGGTCTCAATCCAATGAAGAAAGATGAAAGAGATTTGACAATAGGGTATCCTAGGGTATGGTTAGAGATTAATTTAGGCTGAATGAGGATTTCACCATCAAGCTAGGGCTTACAAAATGTATGAAATGCAAGATCTAATGATTGAAATCAATGATGCATAAAACCTCACTAAATGAACAATAAATGCAAATAAATCAGAACAAACTAGAAAAGTACAAAGGGTCACCTAGAAACTTGAGAGAGCTTTAATGGAGGCCTAAAATTTTGAGTAACATAAAATTTAGACCTACTGGGACTCATACATTATTTTGTGTGTATGAGTCCCAAATCTAGGTTTCTGGGCAAGAACTAATTTATAGAAAAAGGGTATCTGAACTTGTTAGAATTTGAAGGATGACCTAAAATAGTGACTCATATTCTAGGACTAACATATGACTCCAATTAGGGTTTCTAGGAAAATCAAAGTCTAAATTTGTTCTCCAATGTCTACTCTTTCTATTTCACTTTGTTTCTAGATTTGAAACCCTGATTTCAGGGCTATAGTTGACTTTTTAGGCAAGATTACAACCTTGCAAATGAGGGGACAGTTCCAACAACTTTCTCCAAACTTGTAACCTAATATTCAATGATCCTTCAAGCTCCAAGACACCTAGATCTGCAATCACACATGTAAATAGGAGAAAAAACTTGTTGATTGTTAGTGAATAGGGGTATGCCATGGTCAAACCCCTTTTAGCTTATTAAACGAAATGATGAGATAATGAAATGAGGGTATGAAACATGAAACATGAAAAATGATACTTTGAATGATTTCTTGTAAATGACGCTTTGTAAATATGCAATCTAACATGAAATGGCCATGAAGGATGTAGATCTAGATCTTGAGATAAGTGTAGAAAAATACTTGACCTTGAATCTTGAATGGAACATCACAACATTGGCTCAATAACATGCTTGGTTCTTGTTAATATTGACATGATGTTGGATCTTGAATTGCTACAACAAATGATGAATAATTTTTCTCATGAATGCCTTAGAAATGCTCTTGAATGCTCTCTTGATGATCATGTAAAGTCTTGGAATGCTTAAATATTGAGCACTTGACTTGATATCATGAATGATCAATGAAATAATTATTTAAGACCTCATTTATATAGGCAATCCATCTAATATCCCATCAATTGGATCCCACTAGCCAACATTCATGAAATTTGAACTTAAAGACCAATTTTCCTACTCAAAACCTTTAAAATACGCCAAATGGGACTCATATGCTATTTTTGGTGTATTTGTTCCACCTAACTAGGACTCATATGCCAAAGGTGGCGTTTGAGTCCCACAAGGGCTTTTTGGAGAGAGAAAGTGTCAGTGAGTGAAGAAATTAAGTCTATTTGATGTCTATGTTGGGGTTTCAGTTGTAATATACCTTGGGATGCACAATATAGGGCCTTAAGGGACTATTAATGATGATATTAAGGTCATAAATCCAATAGGGCTAAAAATTCAATGTGAAAGTGTAAATAAATATACTTTACAATATTGAATTAAGGAAAAATTAGGTGTATTTAGCTCAAAAGTTCCCAAAATCCCATGTGAATGTGTAAAATGCATTACAACACTAGATTAGGTCCACTTAATTTAAAAACCTCCTAAATTTAATGTGAAGGCATAAATAAATACACTTTACAACACTAAATCAAGGAAAAGTTAGGTTTATTTAGCTTTAAAAGGGCCCAAAACCTAATGTGGATGTCTAAAACACATCACAACACTAGATCAAGATGATATCAAGTCCAATTTATCAATAATTATTCTTAGATTAGGTGTGAAAATGTACATGATGACATTTTTTGATACTACACACCCAATCTTCTCTTAGTGCACAAGATGAAGTGATTTCAGTTTAATTCTTAATGCCCAATAATGCTTATCTCTTCTATAGGATGTTATTGTCTCACCCACTCCATTGTAAGTTCTCAAGTAAATATGATTTCATTTATATTCTATATGCAAGGGAATACCAATCTATTGTATGCAGCATAAATGTGTTTGTGTCACCAAAAAGTTATACTTCGCTTGATATGGGAATAATTGATGATAAATTGGACTTAACAAGGCCTTTATTTGGTGTTCTGAGGTTTTTTACACATCCACACTAGGTCTTGGGCCCTTGAAAATTGAATAAAATGCATTTAATGATGTTTTTCAAGAGTGTTGTAAGGTGTTGTAACACATCTTCCCACTTTTCTAAGACCATAATGTTATAATTCACCTAAATAACCTAACCAAGACCTATTTCAAAGTGTTGTAAAGCCTTGTAACATTCACACTTTCCTAGGCTTGTCATCAATATTTACACCTTTCTTAGTTTTTAAATGGCCCCTTTATGCACTTACAGGCCTTAATTGTCTTGTTGAAGAACTAAATAAACAAAATTTAATACATCTTAATCTCCAACATCCACTCAAAATTTCCTAGGTGGACTAAGCCACCACCTTGGGAAACTTAGTCCCATGTGACACAAAAATCAAATTTAATTCAAATTTCCTTCAAGTTTTTATTCTTTAAGACCTAAGGTCGGCCTATGATGAGGTGTTTTTGAGAATTTAGATATAATTGTGTATAAATAGGGGTTTTTCCCCTCATTTTTCAATCTCCTAACTCATCTCAAGTCATAACTTATTATCTTTCATCACTCATCATGTTCTCAAGTCAAGCAAACTAGGGTTTAATTAACACCATTATAGCATGCTCCATTCCATTCCTTCATCATTTTAGTTTAATTACCTAAAAGGGGTTTGACCAAAGCAAACCCCCATGCCCTAATATTCAACATTCATTCTTCTCTTCTTGTGTGTTTGTATATTTAGGACTCTTGGAAGCTTGGAAATAATTAGAGATCAAGTTGCAAGGTTTATCAAGTCTTCTTCTCATTCAACAAGTCACCATAACAACAAAAACTCATTTTCAGGTTTAGAAAATGGAGTTTTAGGAGCGGGAACCTGTAGGAAACCAAAGTGCGGGCCTAGAGTATTTGTTTCCACTTCTGAATTTTTAGAGATTCAGAAGTAGACTAAGTCACCACCTTGGGTGACTTAGTCCCACTAGACCTAATTTTTAGTGCGTTTTACATATCCGAGCACCCATTTCATAGAAATTGGATTCTGTGAAGTTTTTCCAGATTTGGCACTAAGCCATCCAGACTAGCACAAGTATCATAGTTGACTTCTGCAATAATTTTATCAAGATTTCAGACCTTCATGATATCCATTTTTAGTCTCCAGGTGCACACATCCTGTTTCATAACTTTATATTTAGTTTTGTTTGCATTTCTAGGTCATTTATCACATGTTTTCATATCACAATGTATTTTCCAACACTTTGTATTTCTTAGTTTTTCCATTAATAATCATCTTTCTTTTTTAGTTTATTGCACTTAGGACATTGGGTGATCCCACAAAGCTAGTTTACAACTTTTTGGGAGATTCTTATTTTTGCTAAAATCACATATTTTTAGAAAATATAATGATTTAAGCCCTAAAAAGTTTCATTTAAAGCATTCCAATTGAAGAGAGTTTGATCAAACTACCTTAGATCAAACCCTCTTAGATAGAACCTCGCTATTTTTAAACCATACCTAAAATGGAGTCTCCTATACACCTATCAAAATGGTAATAAAAAACCACTTTTGATTTACCTTTTGGGGGGTCAAATGAATTCATTTAAAATTTATTTTTTGTAAGTATGTAGTCCTTATTATAAGCTTCCCAAAAATTATAATTTTAAATAAATTTAATTTTATTATTATATTTATTTTTTATTTCTTATGAATGTAGGTTTTCACTAAAAATCAAGCTCTTTGTTCTACACGTGGAAAAATAGAAGATTATAAAAAAAAAATTGAAAAATATGAGTGCAATAGATATTGGAGTCCTTGATGCAACAAAAAAAAATTGAATTTCAATACATACAAAAAAAGGTTGTGTTATACAGTCCACCTATGTTTGAATTGTAATTGGTTTGACTTTGAAACTTGATTAAGGAAAAAATATTCAATAAAACACTATGAAACCAATTGGAAGCACTAGATATCATAGTTACAAATTTAAATTAAAAAAAAATGAATTTTACCCTTCATGGAAAAAATTTGTGTTATACGATGAGCATCACTCCTTGAAAATGGTATTTACTCAAAAAAAAAACTAGTTTTCGAAGGAGATGGAAAAGCAAGTGCAATCTAATTCCAAAAATGTTAAAAAATATATATTTAGAATCTATAGACAAAATGTCACAAATCACTAGTTTGTATCATCTTCAAATTCCTCATGGTTTAGCCACTATAGCTACCCGAAAGTGAAGATTTAGTTAGAAAAAATTAGTTTAGTGTCCAGTTTGTCCAGAAATTGTAAACCAGTATTGTGGGATCACCCCATTACATTTAGACACATTTCATCCCTCATTGTATTAATATTCAGTGTATACATTATCATTTTGTCCCATCTCTCTCCTTTTAGGTTAAAAACCCTAGAAGTGTTAGAGAGCATTAAGGAGCCAAAATCATCATTTACTTTTTGGTGAACCTTCTTTTAGAATACCTTCTTTTCTATTTTGGATTTCTTCATAATCATAGATCTATATCATATTAGCCTTGCATTAAGATTTGTATTGCTTAATTTGCATCTAGGGTTTCAAATTTTTGCATTAGTAAAAGTGCATATAGGTTGCATTTTTGCATCTCCAATCATTGTATATCATTGAAAAACTATATTTACATGTTAGGTCTACATCATACAGTACATGAATCATCAAAATCCATTCTAAATTCCTAAAAAATCCTAAACAAATCCCTTACTAGGACTAAGTCACCAGTTTGGACGAATTAGTCCTTGTGCTGATTTTTCACTATCTATTACAACATCATAAACCTCATTTATATGCTTCCTAAGCCTCCTAGTACCATATAATATAATTCTATAAATTTTTGGGATCCTTTTTTTATGTATCTAGCTCAAAAAAATCAATTTAGAGTAGTCATTTTTAAATCATCTTAGTTGCAAGCATTATTAGATCTGAAAATGTTCACATTTTTGAAATTTTGCATAACATGGATAAAATTACTTTTCAATTTTGCATACAAAATGTTTTTATTCATAAAAAATTTCATAAGTTTGATAAAAGTTCTTTTCATTCTAGCATATTCATTGTTTGCTTTGTTAAATATTTGCATATATTGGATAAAAAAAAATTGCATCAATGCATATACACTGTTTATAATGCTAAAATATTGCATGCAATGGTTACATGTGCTTTTCATTTTTGTTCAAATTTTTTTTGTATCATACATATTTAGACATGCTAAGAAACATTTACTATCCCCTCCCTATGAGAGTATTTTTTTGAAAGAGACTACAACCTTGGACATTCTTAACGATCATATTTGTTCCTCTACTAATATCTCTCATATTGGTGACGAAGATATTTTGGTAGAAGAACCAATCCATTAGAGTTTTGATAATCCTAGTTGTTTCTCTCCTCTTACCTCTCTTAGTGGACAAGACATTGATAAACAATACAAAACACCCCTAGGTAATCATGATACTAACATTTTTTTTCTCCTAGTATCTCTCTTAGTTGTAAAGAAGATACTTTGATGTTAGAAAACATAATCAATGAAGATCATGAATATCTTCATTGTCCCCTTTCACCTAGAAAAACTCTTCTTGAGCACGAACATTCAACCATTGATCATTCCCTGACTTGCGATGAAGTCCTTTTAGAAGAACCAAATCATGAATGACATGAACATTTTTCTTGTAGTTCTCCTAAAAAATATCCTCCTAAGGAGAATATCATGGTGTTAGAAAAAAACAACAATCATAATGTGTCTTCCTTAGATAGAAAGGTGACTCTAGATTTCCCTTCATTAGACATACATCAAACCAAGACCATTGAGGTTATGAATGTGTAATTTTCCATTAGATCCCCCTTGATCAATGGACCTCATACATACCCCATGGGACATCCTAAGAACCCTCTAATTCTCTACCCACCTTCAAACAATTACCAAACTCAACACCAACTTGAACTCATCCTTTAACCACCATCACATCAACCTCCACCTAAAACCAATTTTACCCTTTACCCTCCTAATCATGATGTTTTTGCATACACAAACTACACTAGAAATAATCCATCACCTCAACAACCCACCCCAACATCATTACCTTTTCCTAATCCCATATTACCTAGTGCTCCTCAATTAAATTCACACATTAGGGTATGATCTTGTTGAACAACTTAAGAATACTCCTGCAAATATATCCTTATGGGATTTACTCCAAAATTTACCTACCTATCACACTATGCTCCAAATGGCCTTACAACAAGTTCCTATCCATTCTAATGCGCAACTGAATGACATAGTAACCATAATTCAAGGATTGAATGCTGAAATTGTTTTCCATTAGAGTGAAATCTCCCCTTTGGATGTGCAAAAATAAAATGAAGCTTTGATGATCATTGCTCAATACAATACGATAGGGATAAAGTGAACCATTATTGACAATGGCTCAACCCTTAATGTTTGTAGCATAAACCTCTTCGATAGGCTTTGTGTGGATAAATAAAAAATTCAATCCAATTCTTTATCTATTAAGGACTTTGACAATGAAGAAAAGAAGCCACTTGGTGTGATCACTTTACCTATTACAATTGGAGAAGTCACATTGAATACACCAATCTAGGTTATGCCTCATGCTCTTTCATATAACCTTCTTCTAGGTAGGTTGTGGATTCATGAAATGAATGTTCTGCCTTCCCCTCCCATCGAAAAAATGAAATACATCTACAATAACAAAGTGTGCACAATTGATGCTGATTATGAGCCTTATAGTGTCTTGCAACTTGAAAAAAATAAAGAGAACCCCTTGAACACCTTAACACCAACCACAAAAGTGGAACCTGTGCAACAAAAAGATAACCAACAACAATTAGATGATGATTGGGGTTCCTTGGATTTCACACCACCCCTCATGGACAATCCTTCAAAAGAATCCTCCTCAACTCCTTTAAACCAAAACATAACCAATTACACAACAACCTTTGATAAACACAATAATGGAAACCATCTGATTCAAAAGCAATGAAAAAGATTTATGGAAAACATTATGAACTTATGAAACAACTTGGATATAGTGGAAAATTGTGTGGTTCTAAGAAACACAAAATATACAACCCTATAGATCCTATTACACAACAAACAACACATGGTCTTGGTTATTTTCCTTTGATAGAAATCCCCAAGCCTTCACTCAACATCAATGCATCTTTTCTTAATATGAATTTTGTCACGTGGGTATGTGCAGGATCAAGATGGGCAACAAAGTGGTGATATGATGGGTATGTATCGGGTATGTGGATGACAATTTTTTTTTACCCAAAATTGATGAAACGAAAAGTGTTTTTAAAGGAGATTCTCAACTTTCCACTGAAATAAATTATGCTTTAATTTGAATTTAATAAATAATTATTATTCATTTTCTATTTGAATTATGAATAAATTCATGATTGATAGGTTGATTGAAAAACAACTATAGCTTTCTAACAGTATCACATTTTTTTAATCTGAAACATGCATTAAATTCTATGCTTCGCATACTATAGGATTAAAAAGAATGAATTTCATGAAGTTTTGACCAAGTTAAGGTGGTCAGACATACAATTTTTTTATATTTTTTAAAGTTATAATAAGAAATTCATAATTAATTATTTACTTGGAAAAAAATTACAAAAAAATATGCATCACATTGTGACATGAGTCATCTACTTATATCTAAAATCTTATAAAAAAATATTATCATTTTATTATGCTTAGGGTGGTTAGACAAACACCTACTTATTTTTCCCTGAAATTTAAGTACTACTGCATTGAAATTTCAAGTTTTCACCAAATAATTTAAAAAAAAATAAACCTAGTAGTTTAGAAACTACATTCAATTTGCTAAAGATTCTATTCTTACATATAATTTTGAAATAATATAGATAACTTATTCATTTTTTTACGTCAAGTTTTCTAACTTTGATCTTTCTAGATTTTTTGCCACTTAAGGGCCCATTTTTTCCATGATGATCCTACACATGCCCCATGCAAAGCACTAATGAATTGCATTCGTTAGATTTTCCCTCCTCCTATAAGAGTGAAGACAAAATCTCACAATCTGAAGGGTCTTGTGTAGGTATGACAACTAATACTAAGCAAGATCTAACTTTGTCACAAACTATAGGACCACCTTCTCCCATTGATTAAGAGGGTATCTTGTCGAGACTTCTCCATTATCACTTGATCACCCTTCCTCCAAGAACTCAAAAGAAATTTTATTACAAGACTTCATTTTGTTCATACCGTAGAGTTCATGTTTATTCCACTAATGAATGCAACTCTTTGAGTAGTAAAATCCAACATCTTACAAAGTTTGGTGTTCTTTTTGTTGTGGGGGCATCTAATTCCTCTAATTCATATTGATTTTCACTCTAGCTTGCATCTCATTAATCCCTTTGGCTCACCCTTGTCTTGCACTAAGTGGGGGCAAGGGGTTGGGTATTCTTGTCCTCATCTGTCACTTTTTGTTGTCTCTTTGGGCTCATTGTTAACCTTTCATGAACACATAAGACCAAGCTTGGGATGTGGACGACATGTCTTAAGATTGACTCGTACGTGACATACTACCTTTCTTCATGACGTAGCTTATCGAAAAAATATGACTTGGCATTGTGCTTTTCAAATAATCTCTCATCTCCTCTTCTACTTTAAAGAAATTTCTCACAAAATGGTGTGTAGCACTTTCTTTAAAGTGGGGACATACATAGACAACATATTTTTTCAAATTTCATGGCGTGATTTACTCTTTCTTGTGACGTATCCTCTCCTTGGTGGTTTCATTAGGTTTGATTCCTTCCAAGAGTATATGATCAACTGAAATGGCCTGATGCGAATGAGGCATCCCATCGATAATGATCTGACACCTTGAGTTGTCCTCTCTTTGAGACATTAGGCATGATGCTCACAAAGAAGAATACCTTACATGAACAAAGCAAAATCGCCTTCAACAATTTTTTTACATAGCATTCAAAAACATCTACAAAAAGCATTTACATTGTGGTGCCTTATCATTTAGTTATCAAAATCATAACTTCGGTATGGTTTGTATAATGGGAATCCAACACAATGGCATAAATTTTTCATTATATAATGGGAAGTTGACACACTGGCATGAATTTCTCACTAAACCACTTCTTTGGGATAGCTCACCCCACAAACAACCTGATGTTCTATGGCCCCAAAGTGAGTACATATTTGATCTACCCCATTTTCATTTCCTTCTAGTTCTTTCCATTATATGATCATGTATCTTGTCTTCCTACAAATCCTTCACCTTGCATGTGTCCTTTCATGCTTATGTTGGCTTGACTTAGGATCTTGGATCCTGGGGGCTTGAGCAACCTCCTTTTCTCTTAATCATTCTTTGTCATCCACATTGGTACAATTGGACTCCTCTTGAATGGCTACTTTAGTTAGAGTTTGAAGCAAGTTCATCCTTTCACTAAACTAGGGGCTTAATGTGTCGCCAAAATGTGTATACTTTTCTTGATATGTGAATAATTTTATGATAAATTGGACTTAACGAGGCCTTTATTTGGTGTTGTGAGGTTTTTTACACATCCACACTAGCTCTTGGGCCCTTGCAAATTGAATAAATTGCATTTAATGATGTTTTGCAAGAGTGTTGTAAGGTGTTGTAACACATCTTAACACTTTTCTAAGACCATAATGTTATAATTCACTAAATAACCTGACCAAGACCTATTTCAAAGTCTTGTAAAGTCTTGTAACAAACTTTCACACTTTCCTAGGCTTGTCATCAATATTTACACCTTTCTTATGTTTTAAATGGCCCCTTTATGCACTTACAGGCCTTAATTAAGTGTCTTGTTGAAGAAGAACCTAATAAACAACATTTAATACATCTTAATCTCCGACATCCACTCAAAATTTACTAGGTGGAATAAGTCACCACCTTGGGTGACTTAGTCCCATGTGACACAAAAATGAAAGGTAATTCAAATTTATTTTGGGATTTTATAATTTAATACCTAAGGTCGGCCTGTGATGAGGTATTTTTGAGAATTTAGACATAATTATGTATAAATAAGTGTTTTTTGCCTCATTTTTCAATCTCCTAACTCATCTTAAGTCATAACTCTTTATCTTTCATCACTCATCACATTCTCAAGTCAAGCAAGCTAGGGTTTTATGATTGCAAGTCATCAAGATAGCCTCTAAGGACATTCAAAGGAAGATTATTCATATTTTACTACAGAAAATCAAGATCAAAAATCATGGCAAGGTAATAAAATCCATTATTTCATGTTCCATTCCATTCCCTAACATTCAACATTTCTTCTTCTCTTCTTGTGTGTTTTAAAATTTAGGACTCTTGGAAGCTTGGAAATAATTGGAGATCAATTTGTAAGGTTTCTAAATTATTCTTCTCATTCAACAAGTCACCATATCAACAAAAACTCATTTTTAGTTTTGGAAATCAGAGTTTTAGCAATGGACACCTGTAGGAAAACTGAAGTGCAAACCTAGAATATTTATTTCCACTTCTAAATTTTTAGAGATTAAGAAGTGGAATAAGTCATCACCTTGGGTGAATTAGTTCCACTAGACCTTATTTTCATTGGTTTTTTATAGATCTGAGCACCCATTTGCTAGAAACTAGTTTTTGGTAGTTTTTTCAGATCTGGGACTAAGTCGCACAGACTGGCATAAGTATCCCAATTGACTTCTGCATCAATTTTAATAGAATTTGAGACCTTCATGCCATCCATTTTTAGTCTCTAGGTGCACACATCCTATTTCATAACTTTCTATTTAGTTTTGTTTGCATTTCTAGGTCATTTATCACATGTTTGCATATCGCAATACATTGTTTTCCAACACTTTGTATTTCTTAGGTTTCACATTAAGAATCATCTTTATTTTTCAATTTATTTCACTTAGGACATTATATTTAGACACATTTCATCCATCATTACATTAATATTGAATGTAGACATTGGAATTTTGGCCCATCTCTCTCCTTTTAGGTGAAAAACCCTAGAAAAGTTAGAGAGCATTAAGGTGCCAAAATAATTGTTTATAGTGTCACCCACTCACCTATAACTTAAAATCTAAGCTTTCAACTTATACTCTTTATTTTTTTCAAGGCATTTTTGTTCCATACAATGTGATTGTTACACCCAATCTTCTCTATGTGCACGAGATCAAGTGATTTAAGTTCAATTCTTAATGCCTAACAATGCCTATGTGTTCTATAGGATGTTATTGTCTTACCCACTCCATTGTAAGTGCTCAAATAAATGTGATTTCATTTATATTCTATATGCAATGGAATTCCAATCTATTGTATCTAATGTAAATGTGTCACCCACTCACTTGTAACTCAATATTTGGGCTTTCAACTTATACTATTTATGGATGCCAATGCATTTCTATCCCATACAATATGATCTGTACACCTAATCTACTCTATGTGCACAATATCAAGTCATTTTAGTTCAATTTTTAATTCCTAGCAATTCCTGTCTATTTTATAGGATGTTATTATCTCACTCACTCAATTGTAAGTGCTCAAGTAAATTTTATTTCATTTATATTCTATATTCCCAGGAATGCCAATTTATTGTATGTAGTGAAAATGTGTCACCCACTCACCTATAACTCAATATCTAGGCTTTCAACTTATATTTTTTATGGATTTTAATGCATTTATATTCCATATAATGTGATTGTTACACCAAATATTCTCTAAGTTCACAAGATCAGGCCATTTTAGTTCAATTTTTAATGCCTAGCAATGTTGATCTATTCTATAAGATGTTATTATCTCATCCACTCTATTGTAAGTGCTCAAGTAAATGTGATTTCATTTATATTTGATATACCTTAGAATTCCAATATATTGTATGCAACCTGTAACTCAATATCTAGGATTTCATATTCTTCTATTTATGAATTTGAATGCTTTTATGTTGTATACAATGTGACTGTTACACCTAAAGTGTTATAAGTGCATAAGATGAAGTGATTTCAATTCGATAAAGTGATCTAAGTGCATAATATTTGGAAAGGGTATGTGCAGGATCATCATGGAAAAAATAGGCCCTTAAGTGGCAAATTTTTTAAAAAAATCAGTGTTAGGCAACTTGACGTAAAAATTTGAATAATTTATGTATATTATTTCAAAAATATTTAAGAATATAATCTGTAGAAAATTGAATGTAGTTTCTAAACTATGAGATATATTTTAAAAAACTAAAAATCTATTTGGTGAAATTTTGAAATTTCAATGCAATAGTACGTAAATTTTAGTGAAAAAATAAGTAGTAGTGTCTGTCTGACCACCCTAACCACAATAAAATGATAATATTTTTTTATAATATTTTAGATATAAGTAGAGGAATCATGTCACGATGTGATGCATATTTTTTTGTAATTTTTTTCCATGTAAATAATTAATTATGATTTTTTTATTATGACCTTTAAAAAATATTAAAACTTGTATTCTAACCACCTTAACTTGGTCAAAACTTCATGAAATTATTTTTTTCTTTTTTTAATCCTATTGTATGTGAAGCATAGAATGTGACACATGTTTTTATTCAAAAATGATACCGTTTGAAAGCTATAGATGTTTTTCAATCAACCTATCAATTAAAACTTTAGTCGTAATTCAAATAGAAAATGAATAATAATTATTTATTAAATTCAAAGTAAAGAATAATTTATATTGGTGGAAAGCTAAGAATCTCCTTTAAAAACCCTTTTTATTTCATCAATTTTGGGTAAAAAAAAGTTGCCAGACACATGGGCCATCATATCACTTACATATTGCCACTTTTTGGCTCATCATGATCCTGCACATACCCGGAACACAATTATATTGTTTGTGTTTACCTTCCCATGGTGAATTGAGAGTTGTGTTTCTCCACAAGTTTAGTTCTTGTGTTGAAGTTCATTGGCTATGAAAAAAGTCGCACAAGATTAAAGTATTCTTTGTTTCAAGTGGTTGTGGCAATGTTGCACAATATGTTGTTGAAATATTTCATTGTGTTGTGTGGTGTTGTCACATGGCCAACAAGATGTTTCTAGATCTAGTGAAGTATGAAGTTTATTTTTGTTAGCATCAATTTTGGTTTGGCCAACCTAGCGTGTTAGTGCTATGTGTGAAAGTGCTTCATTGATTGTGGATGTACGACAAAGAATTTTGGTGTAGATTTGGGTCCTAGTTAACCCATGGTGTGGTCCACCATCAATTATTTCCATTGTAGAGGTGCTTAGTGTTGACCTATTTTGGTGTTGCATGTTTGAGGTGCATACGTTTCATTGAGGCCAACCTTATGAAGTCATTTGAGTGACGAATTCTATAAATGCAGGGTGAATTGTTGGAGATGGAGACATGTGTTGTGATATGAAAATGTGATCAAGTGTGGTGATTTAAGTGCAAGCATGAACACCTATGACTATCGGATGCAGTGAGTAGGAGTCTACATTTTAGTGTCCCTAAAGTTACTAGAGGTAGTGAATCAAAGGTTAAGGATGGTGTAGAGTTACAGTGGTGGATCTTCCTATTTCTCTAAGATAGTGAATCTCTCTATAATATTTTCTTCTATGGGTATGTGTAGGATCATCATGGAAAAAATAGGCCCTTAAGTGGCAAAAAATTTAGAAAAATCAGAGTTAGGCAACTTGACATAAAAATTTGAATACATTATCTATATTATTTCAAAAATATGTAAGAATATAATCTATAGAAAATTTAATTTAGTTTATAAACTACTAGGTTTATTTTTTTTAAACAATTTAATCTATTTGGTGAAAATTTGAAATTTCAATGCAGTAGTACTTAAATTTCACGGAAAAAACAAGAAGTAGGTGTTTTTCTAACCACACTAACTACAATAAAATGATAATATTGTTTTATAATATTTTAGATATAAGTAGAGGACTCATTTCTAGATGTGATGCATATTTTTTTGTAATTTTTTTCCATGTAAATAATTAATTATGAGTTTTTTTATTACAACTTTTACAAAATATAAAAACTCGTATGTCTGACCACCTTAACTTGGTCAAAACTTCATGAAATTCAATTTTATTTTTTAAAATCCTATAATATGCTAAGCATATAATGTGATGCATGTTTTGTATTACAAAAATGTTATACCTTTTGAAAGCTATATATATTTTTCAATCAGCCTATCAATCAAGACTTTAGTCATAATTCAAATAGAAAATGAATAATAATTATTTATTAAATTCTAAGTAAAGAATAATTTATATTGGTGGAAACCTGAGAATATCCTTTAAAAATCCTTTTCATTTCATCAATTTTGGGTGAAAAAAATTTCATCAGCCACATACCCTATATATATGCATCATATCGCCACTTTTTGGCCCATCATGATTCTACACATACCCCTATTCTTCTTTCTTTTATACAATGAGTCCTTTGGGTAGTGATCCATTGGAAGTGATCCTTTCTTATTTTATAGGCATTAAGTCTTTCTAGTAATGAGCCTATTATATTTGATGTTTTTATTTATATATATGTGAGTTAATCCTTTCTGTAGTTTTCCCTTGATCGAGGTTTTCTATCTAAATTTGGTGTCATACTATGTATGGTTCTTTGTTCATTGTTGTGTCATATGCTTATGTTATACTAATGGTTAATAAGGGTTTAAAGTTTGATAAAGATTTGAAATTTAATGAGGTATTGAATGCTTTAAGGTATAACTAATTTGTACCCCCTCTCATTTTTTTTGTGTGTCTAACACTTATACTCTCTTTTGTCATCATTGGTTCCTTTAAAAGGACACTTAGCCAAAAAGTGGCCTATTTTACCATAATTTAATATTTTTAAGGGTAACATACCTTTGTACTTTCCAAATCCTTTCTTTAACTTCCTTACCAAATTTTCTTCTTCAAGATTTGATTCATCACTGGAGTCAAGATATTCATTTATATTTGATGCATTAGGGATTTATCATCCAAAATTCTCATCTCATATGCAGCGAGTATCCCATTTTTTTCATCCATTCATAGAGTGTTTAGATATTTAGTGTATTCAAGAGTATAAATTTTTGAATAAAATATTTAGGGAAGACATCTAAGTACCTTATTTACAATCACTAGTACTTTCACTTCTTCACCAATTTCTTTGATGTTACTGACAACTTCATCTACCTAGAGAAAGTATGCAAAAATATTCTCTTCCTCCTTCATCTTCAAACTCTCTTATTGTCCTCGGTAGGGTTGAATATTTGATTTCTTGACTTTGTGATCACCTTCATAAATATTATGAAGGTTTTCCTAAATATCCTTTGTATTCTTGTAGTTCATTATCTTGACAAACTCATATCGGCATAACCCACATAGAATTGTATTCTTCCCTTTAGCATTATTCTCACTAGATTTCTTTCTTTCCTGATAGCTTAGAGTATTTTTAAGAATTTAATAACAATCTATAATATATTACCAAACATCAAACCATAATTCCATCAAGTAGGCTTTCATCCTTACACTCTAAAAATTATAATTTGATCCATCAAATAGTGACACCTTGTTTAAAGAATGAACTTCTTGTCCTGCTATTTTTTACCATCCTAGTGTTAGAGTTATGGACAGACACTAAGAGGGGGGGGGGGTGAATCAGTGTCAACACTTTTTCAACTTCGACCAAGATTTTTCATTCTGATTTCCTTTTCTTTCAACAATAGAGTAGAGTAGTCACTTTTGAAAGCACTAGGATATGACAACATTAACTCAGTCTATTAGACAACTTATGAAGATATGATTTGAGTGAGATATCTTGCATTTGCCAAAATAGTTATGGCTGACATTGATTGACAATCAAGGCATCATGATAGTGCAAGTGCAACTCATAAGACTGAGCAAATGATGATCAGCATTATTGACTCACTTCTTAAACAATTGATTTGAATGCAACTTTACAGACTAGAAAGGTATTGAGATAACAAACACCTTTAACAATTCATAACAATTCTTGAGCAATGAATCAAATGAGAATTTTTTAGCTTCCTTTTGAATTTGACTCTTCAACAATGACTTGTGCAAGATATTTGAACTAAATAATTGTGGATATGAAGGAACTGTCATTCAAAGATGTTCATACTGATAAAATTATCAAAATCAAGAAACATTATGACATCAAAACAAAGAGATCATAAGATAAAGGATTTACTGAGTGGAAAACCCTCATGGGTAGAAAAACCACTCCTAAACTGCCTTTATGGCTTAATCTTCAAAAAACACTGTTTACAATGCCTTATAGGCTAATTTCTAAGCACCAACTCAAGGAGTACCAACCCCTCATTTAGAGACACCAATCTCAAGGAGCACCAACCCCTTACTCAGATTTCAGAATTACAATAATAATATTAGAAGATTTCTCTGTTTTCAATTAAGCACATATTTCTCTATTTTCTCATCTACAGAAAACCCTAAGGACAATATCCCAGAATTACATTTAGTGATCTCTCTCTCTCTCTCACAATCTCTCACACTAGATTTTCAATACTGGTTTTTATATACATTTCAAGTATGTAGTCTTCAAAAAGATTCGAGGACAAAGGAAATTGAAACCTCATACTATTTTTAGGAAGATGCCAAAATAATAAATGTTTGCAGGACTAACACCTATGCACTAGGCTGTCAATAAACAGACAATCATGAATCACAGTGAAAATAATTTTCCAATACAAGAGCCATTTCACCCAGCTAAGAGTCATCCTTAACACACTGTAAGCCATAACCTCTAATGCATGAAAAACCATATTCTATCAGGACATCATTTGCCACATTTGTAACTGAAATGCAGAAAGCCTCAAAATGATGAGAACAAACCAGAAGTGTAGTATGAAATGCATGAATATCAAACAGAATTGCTGCTCCCATGATTTCCTTCAACTATTGTCGAATTTCTAGCCAGTGAGGTGCACCAATCATAGCAACCATACCATTCATTCCTAAACCAATAATGAATTTAATTTTTTCCCTAAACTCTCCTTTTCATCACTGTAAAGTTATGTCAAAGGCAACTTATAATGTTGTCAGTCATCCCCATAGATATCGCTAAGACTCTGTGAATTCAGTGAGACATATCACAGAATACAAACTATTATATCAAAATGTTTATCTTTACGAGCTTTCGCCATAACCCATCAGAGTCAGGAAGAACACATAGCGAATACATCATGTCTCATCGATAGGCTTCCTTAGAGTATTATTCATTCGCTGAGACATCAGCAAGTCTCTCACCGAGATCCTTTCTTTTGTTTCAACACTGTCGTTGTAACCTAATGCTGTCGGGAAGACATTTCAAAGAATGGGCCCCATGTTTCACCAAAAGACCACATGATTATTCTAGTTTTCTGAGACAATTCAAAAACTATGCCGAAGGACTTTGTCATTTCCAAGTCGCTGTGACTTATCATTCTCGGGGAGACCTCATATAGATGATGTTTCATTATCCTTTCATCCTGTGTCGCTGAGACAATCCATAATCAAGGAGACATCTTGTAGATTGATTTATGTCATACTAAAACACTTATGTCATCAGTCGTTCCTTTGTCTCATATGCCTTCATCATGACTTTCCACTGTCGGAGAGATATTATATCGAACTCATTATGTTTCACCAAGAGCCCTTAATCTTTTCCATCAGCGAGACCCACAAGGTTTGTTATGACATTATACCGAAGAAAAACCTTTACCAATAAGACCTTTTTGTACATGGTCGGTGAGACAAATGAAACTCGCCAAGACCTCCCACTGTAGATCATAACATACGCCAAAGGGATCCCAAAGTGCACCCGTCGCTGAGACATCTTGAATTCAGCAAGACATTAGCCCGACCATCTGAACCACGTCGATGAACCGTTCCATGCACACAAGTTAGGGAGACATATAGAACTCAGTGAGACACCACCCCGATAGCCACAACATATGCCGATATGATTTCACTATGATCTCAGCCTGATGGAATAACTTCTACCAAAAGGGATCACCCTCTGTCGTCGAAACCATGTAGAAGTCCTACCGAAAGCTGCCGATGTATCTTCCTGCCACCAGTCGGTGTGACAAAGTGCAATCGTTATGACTTCACACTGAAAGCAACATGTTTGGCTGAAGTGAATCTTCAATGTGCCTATCACCAAGACACCATGAGATCACCATGACATCTTATCGAAGCTATAACTCTCACCAAAGCCTCCTCTTTTGCCAGTCGGTAAGACAATCCAAGTTCGATGAAACATTACACCGAAGTCCATTACTTTTTCCGATATGATCTTTCCATTCTCACGCTGAAAAGTGTAAGCCCGAATGAGAAACAACCAAAACCATTAGACAAATGAGATGTCAGAACCAAGGTAACTGTAAAGCCTTCAAAAATGTGAGTTCAAAGAATGTAAACAAATGGCTTGTAATCATGTGAAATACACTAGTGGTATGAAAGGAGAACCATCCTGACAAAGAAACCATCTGTCAAACTCTGTCAGTGAAATAAATAGCATTCATAACATGAACCAGAGATCTCATCACCATAAATTTGAATCATAACAAATAACTATCTATAATAGCCAAGAGACATCAAAGAAGTGCCATAATAAATCATATAGATCCAAACAGAGATTCAACATCAAAGATAACCAACTAAAGGGATTTTGACATCAAGGACAAATTATATGATCACAACTGAGATCCAACACCTAGATATAACTCTATTTCTTAAGCATCACCAAGGAGCTTAGATCTAAAACCAATTTCTAGACACACAAATATTGGTATGGGGTGAACCATTCTTTAATAATTTTAATTTAAACCACTGCATTTATAATATCATGAAAACATAATCAATGGTAATGTAAGTAATGAACACATCCACACAAGAGAATGTCTTATTTATGTGGAAACCCATAAGGGAAAAACAATAGTGAGAATATTTTCTTGGATCTACTATCCAAATCTAGCCTCACAAAAAATATGAAACTTACAAAATTTTATGGGCACCACCCATTGAAGAAACCAATCCCCTTATAATCAAATCATGGGAACCAACTCAAATTAAGAAGCTTCAACCACATACTATAATAATAAATATGGATATGCTTTCACTCCACCTAGATACACCACCACACTTTCATTAATGAAAATGATCAAGAATATATATATATATACACATTCCATCATGTTATTGATATCTTGGTTTTTCCTAGAACCCTTTAACACCATCTGTAATTATCCATGTCAGCCAATGATAAGCCTTAATTCAAAATGATAGAAAATTTTGGTTGGCTTAACCCTAAATTAAATACGTTACTGCTAGTGTAAGATGACATCATGAAATTCCTCTCATTATCTTAGCTTGTCATATTTTTCCTTCACACACTTCCTTTAGCATGGTGGTACTTATGAAATTTGAATGTTCTATGGTATTTAGAGTCTTTTGAAAAATTGAAATTCCTCAACTGTGCAAGCTAGGGTGTGAAAAGCACTTGTTAAGGGCTCCTAAAACCCTATTTTCTACCTAAAATCCTAGTGCTTGTCAAAACCCTTTCACTTTTGTTATTTTGCATCATTAACCAGTTATCAAAGTCCCCTACCACTTATGCCATAACTTGAGGGTGTCTTCCCATTTTTCAACTAGCCCCATGTGTTGGGTAATTGAGTGATCCATTTTCCATAAATATTTCACTGTATAGCTCTAATTTCTCAAGCCTTCCCAAGCCCCATGCAACATGTGTCAGCATATTGTATACCTTATTCAGTTTTGGGAAGCCCCTTTTTGTCATTTTCTCTCCATGTGAGTCCTTGAAATAATAGTGTATGTCTTGATATTGCTAAATAAATCACAAGCTAATGTTTGGTTATTAATGCTTTATTTTATCTCATTAAGCCCTATTTCATCATTCATAATCGAGTCCCCTTATTTCCTATTAGCCTTATGTTGTTTTTAAGGCACATGTAGTATATCCCGAGAGCTCTTCACTTCATAGAGCCCCTTCTATCTGACACAATCACCCTGTGAGTTAGGGAAATTTTGACATGTTCTCAAGAACATGATAAATTTCATTGCAAGAGCTATAGCCTTTGCAAAGTGAGGTGGGCCAACATTTTCCTTCCTGTGAAACCATGAAATGGTGCTAATTGTTGATTACATGCTTCATCATGGAGAGTTCTACTATTAAGGAGACTCTTATTTTATCTTCCTCTCCCTCCACAAGTCTCCAAAAAGGTGATGCTTGTCCCCATAATGACAAAAAAATGTCACTTCACAGAGGGAAATTTTAAATTTCTCCAATCATCAACAATCTTGAGGTTGACAATGAAAATTCAAACTTATCAAATTTCTTTCATTGGTCATGTGTTCAAGCATGCAAAAAAATTAATGGTGAATGAGATTGCTATCTATCAAATTAATGATAGTTTGGGGTAGGGACTGTTATTTTTGTTTGACACCTCACAACGCTTTGCTCCTCCTAGGGTTTTTCACCTAAAAGGAGAAAGGGGATTGGGTGGGGGACCAAAATGCAAGGGTTTACATTCAAGAATAATTTTAATGAGATGTATTATGCCTAATTTAGATGTCCAAACGCTCTAATTTGAAATTGAAAGGATTTAATGATGCAAAACTATGAAAATGTAAAGTGCTAGAAAACATAATGTGATATGTAGGAATGCCTAAGAAATGCAACTAAATGATGAAATAACAAAATAGAATGGAAGAGGTGCACCCAAAATCAAAAGTTTGATATTGAAAGATTTTGGAATCCAGAAAAATTGACTGAAATGTTGACCGAGACAGTTATGCCAGTCTGGGTGACTTAGTCCCAGTTTTGGGAAACTTTTCCAGAATGGGAATCTACCAAATGGGTATCCAAAAATGTCAAAATCAATTTTCAAGCCTGAAAGCGTGACTAAATTTCCACTAGTGGTGACTTAGTCCTCCTGCAAATTTTAGGAAATTCAAGACAAAATCTTGTAGTCCAAGGTCTGCACTTCCTTTTCTAATAGGTGTTCATACTTGATTCTGCAAAAAACGGGGCAAAAAGTCTCTCCAAACTTGAATTAGTGTTGTCTTGAGTTGATTAACTTTGTGCAATTTTGATCATTTTTCAACACCTATTACTTGACAAATATGCATACAAAAGTCACATGCAAAATGGAAAAAATGGTTGAGGGTTAGAGAATAGGAGTTTTTGTTGGTCAAACCCCACTTTGGTAATCAAACCCTAAACAATGAAATAGAATTAAAAGAGTATGATAAATAAATAACATGCAAGTGCAAATGTCATAAACTTACCACACCATGGATGCTCAAAATTTGAAGATGTGCAATGAAGAACTTGAATAGCTTGACTTGATAATGCTTGATTTACTTGGATTCTTATTTAGTGCAAGAGATTGTACGTGATTTGGAGATAGATGATTGCAGGAGATGTAAAATGAGGTGAAAAACAATTATTTATATTTTATTTTACTAAAATTTGTCGATAGTAACACATCACAGGCCAACCTGAAGGGTTAGAGGACAAAATCCTACTAGAAATTTAAAATTATTTTGAGTTTTGTGCCAAAAAGGACTAAGTCTCCCTTATTGGTGACTTAGTCCCACTTAAGAAAATTAAGTGGGTGTAAGGAACTTTGAGGCATTAAAAGTTTTCCAATGGGAATATCCTCAACAACACACTTCAAAATGGTTGAAAAGTGTATTAAGGGGTCATTTAGACATGAGAAAGGGTTGAATTAGTGAAATTAAGCCTAGAAAAGCTTGAAATCTTGTTACAAGACTTTACAACACTTCAAAATAGGACTTAATAAGTGATAAAAAGGTGATTTTTAGGTGAATTGTAATGAATAGAGTCTAGAAAAGTGTAGAAATATTTTACAACACTTCACAAAACCTTCACAAGACATTATAATTTAAATGTTTAAGCCCTAATGTGAATGTTTTAACCACATTACAACATTATGCCTAGGAAAAATCAAGTCAAATCCCATTAGAAAGACTCTAGTAAGCATAAAAATGTCAACTATACATTTTTTTTGACACATTAAGCACCCACTTTAGTGAGAGGATGAGCTTGCTTCAAACTCTCACTAAAGTAGCCAAACATGCACATCAAGAGGGATCCTAATGCACTTACGTTTGAAAGATGAAACAACAATAATCAAGAGGGATGATCAAGCCCCCAACATAAAAATCGCATGAAAAACCAAACATAAGAACAAAAGAACATGCATGATGATGATGCATGTTTGAAATCAAAGATGCATACTTAGTCTAGGTTGACAGAACTCATGGTGGTCCACTGGGTGAGAAAACCCAAAAAGGTAAAGTACATATGCTAGTTGGCATGCACTCACAAACACATAGGTGGTTATGGGGAAAGTTGTGCTATTGAATGGGCTTCCCATTCAATCATATCAAAGTTATATCTCCTAATAACTTTAACAAGGCACCACAAAGACAATGTTGATTCATGATTCATGAGACAAGAAAAGCTTCGTATGCTTAGAACTCATGAACTAATGCAAAAGGTACCATAGAAATGCAAGCTGGATTATGCAAGGTGGTAAAAATGTAAAGGTTAAAATGAAAAAATAAAATGTAAAATGCAAAAGGTGTTCAAAGGAGTCTTGTTAACTTCATGCAAGGTTTATCACTTAGGGAACATTGTGTCTAATGTTTCCAAGAGAGGACTGATCAAAGAATAGAAGATTCAAAACTTAGGGGATGCAATGTGTCCCATCAAGCCACTAATAGGAATATAATATGCTAAGATAGATCACACTTATGAAGGACATCATTCCCAATGTCGTCCATAAAGTGGAAAATGCATTGTATGAAGTGACAAGGCTACACTAAGAATGAAAGAATGTAAATGAAAATGATGCCAATGTATGCCCCCCACTTTAAATAAATTGGTACAAAATGTTCTAGGACAAATTACTTTAAAGTATCAAAGGAAAGAAGATACAAAAAGAAAAACAAGACATGAGAGCCAAATTGGAAAGCCCCTACGATCCGTAATTAGAGGTTTACAAAATTAACTTGTAAATTAAATCTAATTACAGTAATTTCCCGATCTAATACAGAATTGCGTGATTATGCTTTTTAACCATTGAAATTACAAAATAAGTAATTAGAAATTCAAATACTGAATTTAAACTAGAAATAAAATTGAGATAGAAGAGAGAAGAATGAGACAAACAAATAGAAGGATCACAATGCACAGATTGATAACGGAGTTCATCCAATGTGGACTACGTCTCCGAGTCCGCTTCTCAATGTTGGGACCACTTTATTGATATTGCCAAGCAAAATTATGTTTTTTTATAATACCCAAGCTCCAAGAACCTACAATAATCTCTCCACAATCTCTCTCTTTTACATTTTTTGGTGTACAAAATCACCTTGTAAATTCTCCTCCAAAGAATTATTTCTCTCAAAATTAACTTGAATAATTCTCCCAATTACAATTCTCTCCATGAAAATTCTCGTACAAAATTATCCACTCAATAATTTTCCTATGTCCCTTTACAAAAATCACCCCTGTATATACACATTTATTTGCTAATATGGCTTTAACCATATTATTTTGCAAATATTGCATATCTCCCGTATACAAGTTAAAATTCCAACCATTTCCCCCTTTTACAATAAAAATCACTAATATCCCGTTAGTATAACAAATTAATCTTCAAAAATAAATCCCCCTTTGGCTTTTATAATTCTAAGCCATACAATTAAAAAAAAAACCCTTAACTATGGGCCATTATAATTTTGGACTCACATTATAATCTTAAAAATATCTTTTAAAAGCCCCTTAATAATCTCCTTGGATAATCTTTAAAATAAATCCGTTAAATATGATAAAGGTTATTAAAGGGGCTAATTTGTTGAAATGTAAGTTTACGGGATATTTTCTCTCCTTGTTTTATGGGCAAGGGAAGAGGATTTTAAGGGATAAAATCCCACCAAATCCTCCTTGAAATCACAAAAATCTTTGAAATTTTAAACCATATGTGTTTTCTTTTAACAATATGGTTTAATCCATATTCCTTTTTCCACCATGTATGTGCCAACTCACCACTCCTTCCACGTCACCATCTTCCATGTCAGCTTGCTGATGTCATCAAAGTCAACCATAGTCAAAATTTTGACAAACCTTTGACCATCTGTAACTTTCACATACGAGCTCCATTTTTGAAACCGAATATAATTCCAAAATCAGTGCGACGAGCACTACAACTTGGTGTCATTTTTATTTCATTTTGATACAATCAAGTTTTTTGCCTTTTTGTACCCCTGATTCACTTGTTTGACTCCTTTTGAGCATAACTTCTGCATATGGACTCCTTTTGAGCCCATTAAAGCTGTGTCAGGATCGTGTCCACAACCTCTATGCATTGATGCTTCTTTGGATGAATTCTGATACTGTCAAATTTTTAGGTATTTTGGATCCACCCGGATCATTCCTCCCCATTGAGAAGCTTTTGGACCTCCAAAAGTCTATTTTTATGTACAATTTGAGTTAGGGAAATGTTACCCCACTTTCCCAATATCATCTATCCTTCCTGCTAAAATTTGAACATGTGACCCATCACAAACACAAAGAAATATGAGGTAACTTTGTTGATACCATCAACTGCATGTTCATCAATATTCACTGTCACATTCATCATCCACATAGAAATGACTAGTAGAATAACAAGCAATAGTACTGAATACACTGATGTGAAGGAAATAGTATCAACATTTTGGATCTCTTGAATAGGAACATTGCTAGAAAATGAAACATTCAAACCCTCTTTTACCACGTCTGGCTGAAGGCCTAATTCTACTTGCAACTAATCCTCACACTGTATTGTCTGTGACACCTTATCATCTTCATGCTTAGTATCACTAGTTGTTATAGACATGAGAGTTAAAGAATTGCTTGCATTTACATTCATTTTCATATGCCCTGTGTTTACAATAGATATATCCTTCTTCATGTGATGAGATTTTACAATATATTCAAATCCATCCTTAAACAAATGATACTTGTTATGTTCCCTATAGAAAATGGCCTTTCTATCATACAAATAAGGACTTCCCAAAACCATCCCACAAATGTCAAGTGGAATTACATCTAACTCTACCTCATCTTCAAACTTGGATGTGATTGTAAATCGGAGTTTACATTGTTGTGACACATTTAACTAAGAATTATCATTCACCCAACCCAATGGATATGGCTTAAGATGAGGTGTTGTTTTTAATCCCAATTGCTTAACAACTTGTTCAGAGATTAGATTTACTTGTGATCCACTATCTATGAGTGTATCAATCTTGCTTTTTTTAGCAATAGCCCTTATATGAAACAATTCATTCCTCTTAATTTCAACAGGTACTTCATTATAGCTTAGAGAAGAAGCATGAGAACTAGAACTGACAAAAGGAATATTACCTTTGATACCCACAACTGAAATCTTTGATTCATCACCAAATTCCATACCAAGGTCTTGCACGATAGCTGTGGAATTTTGCTTACCCTTTCAATCCTTGAACCACTTAGGCTTCTGATTAGGATGTAGTTTCCAACATCTTGCATCTTTGTGCCCTTCCTTCTTGTAATGTGAGCAATAAGGCTTTTCATCCTCTTTCTTTGTAGTAGCTATTCGTTGTGATTTCTCTTTCCCTTTCTTGCTTCCTTTCTGCTTTGAGTTCATCAATTGATTATCATGTCTATTCCTTGAGCTTATTTCCAAATGGATAGCTTGCACACTAACTTCATCAATGTTAGTTGGATTAAACATAAGTATTGTATGTCTCAAACTTTCATGTAATCCACCTATATACTTTAACAAAGTTTCTTGTGTGTATAAAGGAATGCCCAAAATTAAAGCCCTTTTCCTAAAGTATTGTGTATAATCTTGCACATTTTCTCCTTTTTCTTGCTTTAATGATTTCCAATTCATTATTGCTTTTTTCATGTGTCCTAATAGATAAAATTGTTTCTTTAATGCAGCAATAAACTCAAACCAAGAAGAAATAATTTTTCCATAACGACTTAGATCCTCTTGTGTTCTACTCTCCCACCAAATTAAAGTTGTGTCTCACAGGCGAAGAGTGGCTAATTGAATTTTTTGAGAATCCTCAGTAAACTTTTGAATTCTACAATAAACTTCAATTTTCTTAATCCAATTATCCAGTTTATCTACATCTAGTTCTCCATTAAATACATTGGCAAATCAAATTTAACATCAAGTTTTAACCAAGGTGAATTAACTTCAGATTTCACAGGTTATTTCTTTTTAGAAGAAGAGGTAGACAAAGAGGAAGAAGAGGATGAAGAAGAAGATGGGGATGGAGGTTTAGGAGGGTCACTACCACCTCCTACTCCTTTACCTTTATCATATTTTGAAGAGGATTCACCTCCATTCTTCTTTCTTTTCTTGAGTTCCTTTTTCTTCTATCGCTCTTGCCTCTCTTGGAAAAGAACTTCCACCATAGTCTTCATTTCGAGAAAATCTTTTTGAAATCCTATCTCATCAAGTTCTAGAACTTCATGTTCAACTGCCATCTCTGATTGTGGAAAATTCTTTCGTTTTCCGATCCTAGGATTAAATTCTTAAAGCGCACCTTCTCCTTGCTTCAATTTCAACCTAGTTAACATTCACTCTGCAATTTCCTACAAAAAGGGCTATGATACCAATTTGATCCGTAATTAGAGGTTTTCCCATTAAAGTTGCACTAGGATCGTGTCCACAAGCTCTATGCATTGATGCTTCTTTGGATGAATTTTGAGACTATGCAATTTTTAGGTATTTTAGATCCACTTGGATCACCCTATGCCAAGTCATATGTTTCTAAGTTAGGTTGTGTCATGTATACAAAAAAGAAAACAAAAGAAAAGTAGTTTCCCCCCAAGAAGGAACACACCAAACACATAAGGGATCTATGGATTTGGGGTTATTATATTCTTTGTTACAATTTTTTTATGAAAGAGCTCGAGATTGTCATCATTCCCCAAAGCACATAGAACTGGAAGAATGACACAAAGAGAGCAAAAACAAATGAAAAATGAAGTTTGTTTTGGGTCAACATGGAAGAGAAATTTCAGTCTCAATGCTTTGCATCATCCCCAAAAGGAAAACACAAGAAAAAATAAAACAAAAATCCAAAAGAAAATGGAAAGCTTTTGGGTCAACATGAAGGAGACATTGTGGTCTCAATACCTTGCATCATCCTTGTGTGGTAGAAAAAAGGACCCTTTGCTTGACATGAAATTAATTGTACTTAATGAGGCCTTGATTTAGGTGTTGTGAGGCATTTTATGCATCCACACTAGATCTTGGACCCTTGCAAATTCAACAACATGCTTTTAATGATGTTTTATAAAGGTGTTGTAAAGTCTTGTAAAGGAGTTTCACGCTTTTCTAGACTTAATTAATGTATTTATCCTTAATTCAACATTATAAAATGTGTTTTAAAACATTATTACATTAATCTAGAAGGCTCTTAACTTAAACTTAATATTAAATTAGTGTTGTAATTTGTGTCTTGCACATTCACATTGATTTTTGTGCCTTACTAGGCTATGTGGACCTTATATTAGTGTTGTAAAGTGTATTAAATCATCCTTTCAAAATGATTTTTGTGTCCCAAGCCCTATTTGACAGTTACGCCATCACTATTAGGCCCCTATTAAACCATAATGTGCATCATAAGGCTCTAATTGATCAAAAACTTGGCAAAGTTGCAATTTAAACCTTATTTCCTTATCTTCTAGCTTCTTAGTTGTTGGAATGGCCCCTGTGGGACCCATTCACCATGCATGGTTAACCAGTCCCATCCAAGTGGTACCCATTCACTATGTGTGGTGAATGAGTCCTATCTGGCCCCATTTTGACCTTTGAGCAGGAAAAAGTGAAATTTAAAGTTTAATTTCACTACATGTCAGACTGTGATGAGGTATAATCGAGATTCTAAGGCACAATTGTCTATAAATAAGTTTTTTTATCCTCATTTTACATCTAACAACTCATTTTTACATCTCTCATCACTAATTCATCATCTATCTTCTCATCCAAGTCAAGCAACTTAGGGTTCTATCATTGCAATTCATTTAGAAAGCTTCTAAAGACATTCAAGGGTTGAATCTTCCTCCATTGTTGAAGAAATTCAAGATCAATCATTATGGAAAGCTGATAAACTCCATTTTTTCTATTTCATTACTTTCTTTCATCATTTTGGTTTAATTACCTAAAAGGGGTTTGGCTTAGGTAAACCCCTATGCCCTAACATTCAACATATCTCTCTTTTGTCTTGTTTGTGTGCAGATTTAAAACTTTTGGATGCTTGGAAATCATTGAAGATCAAGTTGCAAAGTCATTCAAGTCAAAACATCAACAAAAGTCACTTTTAGACCCAAATCTGACAATTTCAAAAGCAGACACCTATATGAAGCAGAAGTGTAGATCTACATCCATAGAATCTACTTCTGATTTTACAGATTCCTGTAGGTGAAATAATTCACCACCCATGGCGAATGAGTCCCATCTATAGGCCTCAAAAGTGGTTTTTTTCAAAATTCAGCTCTTCACAGTCAAAAACCTATTTCCAGAAGCTTTTACCAAAAGTAGGACTGATTTTCCATCTATGGAAAATCAATCCCACTGGCCATTGACAATGACTTATAGAACATTCTAGAACCTTCTAGGAACAGTAATTTTCCTCTAGATGCACTATGTTTAGTTCCATCAATTTTTGTTTTTATTTGTTTAGGTTTCTAGTTCATACTTGCAATCAACACTATGTTTTCCAGCATCTTGTATTGCATTAGTTTACATTCATTTATTGGTATTTTAAAGCATTCAAACACATTATTTTATGAAGTAGAAGTGTAGATCTAGCTCCACAGAATCTACTCCTAATTTTATAGATTCCTGTAGGTGGACTAATTCACCACCCATGGCGAATGTGTCACATCTATAGGCCTGAAAGGTGGTTTTTTCAAAATTCAGTGCTCCGTAGTCAAAAACCTGTTTCCAGAAGTTTTCACCAGAAGCAAGACTAATTCGCCATCTATGGAAAATTAGTCCCAATTGACAATGACTTCTAGAACATTCTAGAACCTTCTAGCAATAGTAATTTTCGTCCAGGTGCACTCTGTTTAGTTTCATCATTTTTTGTTTTTATTTGTTTAGGTTTCTAGTTCATACTTGCAATCAACACTGTGTTTTCTAGAATCTTGTATTGTATTAGTTTAAATTCATTTATTGGTATTTTAAGCATTCAAACACATCTACAAAAACTTCAAATCAATATCCCATCCATCCTTACATTAATCTTGAGTGAAACATTGTGCATTTTAAACCCATCTTTCTCTCTTTTAGGTTAAAACCCCTAAATGAGCAAGGAAGGATATGGGTGCCAAAATCCTATGTTACAATCCCAAAAAGGAAAACACAAGAAAAAAATTGAAAAAGGACCTTTTGGGTCAACATGGAAGAGACATAGGGAATCTCAATGCTTTGAGGTCATCCCTAAAAGGAAAACACAAAACAAAAACAAAAAGGAACCTTTTGGGTCAACATGGAAGATACATAGGGAGTCTCTATGCTTTGTGTCATCTCCAAAAGGAAAACACAAAAAAAAAGGGGGACCTTTTGGGTCAACATGGAAGAGACATTGCAGTCTCAATGCTTTGTGTCATCCCCAAAAGGAAACACAAAACAAAAGCGAAAAGGACAATGCACGATATATAGAAGAATAGAGGTATGAATAGAAGAATTGTACAAATAGAACATCAAACAAATGGTACATGAGAACATGACATGCAAAAAATCACACTAGAGAAAATAAAAATAAAAAATAAAAAAGGCTAGCAAGGCGAATGCAAGTCAACCATCGAACAAGTCATCTTCCTCCCAATCATGTTCAGTATATTGTGAAGGTGGTTGACAGTCCAAAGGAAGAATTGCAAGTGCCGAACTAGGAGATGTGCCAGGTTCTTCACTTGGACAGTTAACTACCCTTGCAATATACTAAACATGATTGGTGACACCTCACTTGAAGAGTCAACCCCAAAATGCAAGGGTTAAAAATCTATTTTTTAACACTCAAATACTATTCGTTTGGGTTTCACCTAAAAGGAGAAAGGGGATTGGATGGGGGACCAAAATGCAAAGGTTTACCAAAATGTAAACTATTATTTTAGGGACATCTAAACCAAAATGTTCATGTTAGGTTCACCAAAATGTAAACTATTATTTTGGTTTGACCCTTCATAATGCTTTGCTCCTCCTAGGGTTTTTCACCTAAAAGGAGAAAGGGGATTGGATGGGGGACCAAAATGCAAGGGTTTACACTCAATACTAATGTTATTGAGATGTATTATTCCTAATTAAGATGTCCTAATTCTCTAATTTGAAATTTAAATGATTTAATGATGCAAAACTATGAAAATGTAAAGTGCAGGAAAACACAATGTGACATACAAAAATACCTAAGAAATGCAACTAAATGATGAAACAACAGAAAAATGAAAAAGGTGCCCCTGGAATAAAAAGTTTGACATTGCAAGATTCTAGAATCTTGAAAAATTTACTTAAATGTTGACTAGAACACTTAGTCCAAGTTTCGGGAAACTTTACTAGAATGAGAATTTGCCAAATGGGTATCCAAAAATGTCAAAATCATTTTTTAGGCCCAGAAGTCGGACTAAGTTACCACTAGTGGTGACTTATTCTTCTTGCAAATTTTGAAAAATTTGAGACAAAATCTTGTAGTCTTAGGTCTACACTTCCTTTTCTAACAAGTGTTCGTACTTGATTCTACAGAAAATGGAGCAGAAAGTCTCTCCAAGCTTGAAATAGGGTTCTCTTGGCTTGATTAAATTTGTGCACTTTTTGATCACTTTTCAACACCTATTGCTTGAAAAATTTGCATACAAAAGTCCCATGCAAAAGGGGAAAATGGTTGAGGGTTAGAGAATAGGAATTTTCCTTGGTCAAACCCCACTTTGGTAATCAAACCCTAAACAATGAAATAGAATGAGAAGAGTATGATAAATATATAACATGGAAATGAAAATTTCATAAACTTACCACACCATGGATGCTAAAAATCTGAAGATGTGCAATGAAGAACTCCAATAGCTTGACTTGATCATGCTTTATTTGATTGGATGCTTAATGAGTGCTAGAGATTGTATGTGATTTGGAGATAGATGATTGTAGGAGATGTAAAATGAGGTGAAAACCCCTTATTTATACTTTATTTTACTAAAATTTCCTGAAGGTAACACATCACGGGCCGACCTCAAGGGTTAGAGGGAAAAATCCCACAAGAAATTTAAAATTATTTTGAGTTTTGTGCCAAAAAGGACTAACTCGCCCCTATTGGCAACTTAGTCCCACTTAAGCAAATTAAGTGGGTGTCAGGAATTTCGGGGCATTAAAAGTTGTCCAACTAGAATATCCTCAACAACACACTTGAAAAGCATGATATCTTGTTACAAGAATTTACAACACTTCAAAATAAGATTTAATGAGTGTTAAAAAGGTGATTTTCAAGTAAATTGTAATGAATAGAGTCTAGAAAAGTGTAGAAATTTTTTACAGCACTTCACAACACCTTCACAAGACATCATAATTTAAATGCTTAAGCTCTAATGTGAATTTTTTTACCACATTACAAAATTATGCCTAGGAAAAATCAAATCAAAGCCCATTGGAAAGACTCAAGTGAGCATAAAAATGTCAACTATACATTTTTTGGTGACATAAGGTGAAATTATTTATTTAGTATCATTCAAACCATAATTAGTTGATAGGCTATTTTGTTTGAAGTTTCCACTGGAAATTTCATTAGCCCAGTCGTGAATTGGATTTGCTAATGCCAGAGATGTCTCGACTGCTGACGACTAGACAAGGTCTTTTTTGTGGCAACATGGAGCTTGATAATTATGTGGGTTGGAATTGGTGGAGTTGGTGTCCTCAAAACATGGAAGCTAAAATGTAATTTTTTGCTTGTGGGAGTGTTAATGCATTATGTCATTGTTGTACGATGGAGGTGGGGGTCGTAAATGCAAGCAGAAGAAGTAAATGCAATATTGAGTAATGCATTGTGGGAAAGTATACTTTGATTAAGTTGTATTGTCCACATAGCCATTGTGGTATTTGTTTCATAGCAAACTATTGTAAAAATTGAATCCTTTGGCTCCATGGCTATTTTGATAGCAGAGTATTCCAAAAATCAACAAACTATTGTTTTGTGGAATCTGTAAGTCATTTTACATGGGTATTTTGCATAGATGATTGATTTATTGTTGATGTCTTCTTGTGATATCTTTCTATCTGTGGTGTTATACCCATTTTGGATATTTCAAAGAGATTATCACTCTGTATGTATGGAGAAATTGCAATTAAATATTTCTTTCATCAAAAAATATGGTTAGGGTTAGTAATTTTTTTGCCATTGGTTTATTGTTCTAGTTATCTCTATGCATCTATATGATTAATTTACTATTCATGTCTTCTTGTTAAGTGTTTCTATCTTTGGCGTTATACCCATTTTGGAGATTTGTAAGACATTATCACTCTGTATGGATGAAGAAATTGCAGTTAAATCTCTTTTCTTTTGCCAAAAGATATGGTTAGGGTTTGTAACTATTTCGCCGTTGGTTTATTGTTTTAGTTATCTCTATGCATTTTTAGCATTATATGCATTAGCATGGGAGAAATTTTAGATTAACATAGGAGCAATTTTATTTTCACACTTTGTTTATTATTTTAGTTATCTTTGTGAATCTTTCATTTATTGTTTGTGGTTATCTATGTGTATCTTTGGCATTGCACCCATCACCATAGAAGAAATTGTAGTTAAATCTTATTTCTTTTATTAAAAAATATGGTTAGCGTTAGTAATTTTATCGGCCTCCATTTCTTCTTTTAGTTATCTCTCTGCATCTTTGTCATTGTACCCATTAAGATATGAAAAAAAATTAGATTAACATAGGAGTGATTGTGTGTTATCTCTGTGAATCTTTCATTTATTGTTTGTGGTTGTCTATGTGTATCTTTTATGGAGTAATTGTAGATTACCATAGGAGAAATTTTAGTTAAATATTATTTCTTTCATGCACAGAAGGTGAAATGTAAGTGTCATTTTACATGGGTATTTTGCATAAATGATTAATTTATTCTTTATGTCTTTTGTTCTCTACTCATTGTTCCTTTTGATAGCAAGTTGGAGGGTTTTAACAGTGATGTGTTGCAAAATGTACAAGAAAGTATATTGATTAAGTTGCATTTCCATTATGGTGTTGGTTTGATAGTAGACTAGTGTAAAAATAATCATCGCCTTCGGCTCGATTTGATAGTAGATTGGAGGGTTTTAAGACTATTGTGCTCCAGAACCTATAAGTCATTTTGCATGGGTATTTTACGTAAATGATTAATATATTGTTCGTGTCTTTTTTTGTTTGCTTATTGTTCCTTGTTATATGTTTGCATATTTTTCATTATACCCATTTTTGAAACTTCAAAGAGATTATGGCTTTGTATGGATGGATTTATTGCAGTTAAATCTTGTTTCTTTGGCAAAAAAAATGCTTAGGGTTAGTAGTTTTTTCAGGTTTCATTTATTGTTTGTAGTTATTGTGCTCCAACATTTGTAAGTCATCAAAAAATATGGTTATGGATAGTAACTTTTTCTCACTCCATTTATTGTTTGTAGTTATCTCTATGCATCTTTGGTAGTATTTCTATGATGAAAAATCCTATTCAAGGCTGGGCTGTTGAAAATCCCAATGGAAACTTCAAACAAATAGCCTATCGGCTAAAAATATAAAGTTGGACATAAAAGAACTATTAGAATAACACTTAAAAGCCATGAAACTATTTTTTTCCTACGTTGATACAGATTAACATAGGAGTCATTGCATATATATATATATATATGTAGAGGGTTAGTATGAAAGTTGTTAAGTGTTATTGTAATAGCTCTTTTAGAATTTCTCTATTTCTATGGAAGGTTATTATACCTATTATTTGTCGTGGTTATTTTGTCTCTATGGAACATGTTATCTCTCTTGTATAAATATGTTTCCTAATACTATTTTTGTGTGGACCATTTGAACTTCCCCATAAAAAACTATTCTTCATGGTATTGTTTTTTCTAGTTCTCCATAGCAAATTGCTCATTATCATAGTTTTCCTCTTCTATTCCCCATATTTTAAAGTTATACTTAATGTGGGTTTTCAAAAAAAATTCATATTCATGTGATTGTTAAGTGTTTTTGTAATAGCTCTTTTCCAATTTTCCTTTTTGTCTCAACTGTTTGAAGTTCCCCATAACAAATTGTTCCTCGTGATACTCTTTTTCCCAATTCCCCATAGAAAACTATTTATTATCATAGTCTTCCTCTTCTATTTTCCATATTTTAAAGTTCTATTTAATTTGGGTTTTAAAACATCTATCATTTTTAACACTTATTGGGTATTGAATATTATAGACAAAATGTAAAATTGTATTGAATTCCACAGTACATACACAAATAAATGTATGCATATATATATGTATTCAATTGTCTGATCTATATTTCGAAATATACATATAGGAAGATATATATCCATATATAAAGACAAAGACCATTGTGGCTCATTTGACAAAGCATCCAGAATATATATATATATATATATATATATATATATATTGTGGGGGTGTTAATTCATTTTTTCGTTGTTGTACAAATGGGGTGGGCGAAGTAAATGCAACATTGAGTGTTGCAATGTGGGAAATAATACTTTGTTTACATTGTATTTTCGAAACAACCATTTTTGTGTTGCTTTAATAGCATACTATTGTAAAAATCATCACCTTCAGCTCTGTGGTGGATATCATAGTAGGCTAGAGGCTTTTAAAACTCTTGTGCTCCGCAATCTGTAAGTTGTTTTACATGGGTTTTTTGCATAAATGATTTATTTATTGTTTATGTTAAAATTGTTGTTCTCTAGAATTTGTAAGTCGTTTTACATGAGTTTTGTAGTGTAGGAAAGTATAGTTTGAAATGTGCTAGAAAATATATTGATTAAGTTGCATTAAAGAAAGATCCATTGTGGTGTTGTTTTTCTTCAATATATATATGCGTATATGTATCTATCTATGTTTTGAAGGATTGATTTTCACACACAATTGACATTGTATGTAAATATATATGTATGTATGTATGCATGCATGTATGTATGTATGTATGTATGTATATATATATATATGTATATACATGTATATGTATATCTATATATATGTATATTTATATGTATATATATGTATATATATATGTATATGTATATGTATATATATATGTATATGTATATGTATATATATGTATATATATGCATATATGCATATAGGTATATGCATCTATAATATTGAGTGCAGCATAATGCAGTTTGAATTTAGATTTGACAAGGTAGCTGGTACATAGATTGTTTTTCTTGTATGAATATGTTTCATGATACTCTTTTTCCATCATTTGTTTGTAGCTCCTTGTAACAAATTATTCTACTGGTCTTGTAAAAATTATTGTTTTTAACTTTTTAAATTGTGAAATTTTGGGGTTTCTGATCATGTTTCACTTCTGTGTGATTCTTAAGTATTTTGCTATGATTTGGAATCTTTCCCCAAAAAATTTTATATGTCGACATATATGTATGTGGAAATGGTTACAAACAGCATTCAAGGTGAAGAATGTAGTTCAAACGAACACTCCAGTGCAAGTGAAGAAATTGCTCGTATAGCTTGTTGAAATACTGATAGAACTTTAGGAACACGTGAATATGCTCCATACTTACTCTTTCAGTATCTAAACAAGGCTTAACAACAATTTATTCACTAGGACCGGGTTCCTCATTTTCACTGGGCTTGACAGAATAAATGTGACCAACACCTGAGGCAGAAATATATATGCATATATATAGACCAAGATCATTGTAGCTACTTTCATAGTGCAACAACAATAAACAAATAGAGAAATTGTAAAGGAGTTGTTGAATGAAAAATCCTATTCATGGTTGGGCTAGCAAAAACACTGGTGGAAATTTCAAACAAATAAATTTAACAGATAAAAGATATATTGGAAAGAATAATACTGAACAGCCACCAAACTAATTTTACCTCCAATATGTTTAGACTTTCACACTAACCTTGTGTATATATATATATGCAATCACTCCTATGTTAATCTAAAATTTCTCCTATGTTAATGGGTGTAATGACAAAGATGCATAGAGATAACTAAAACAATAAACGCCATATATTTTTCTTACATAGATACATGTGTACACAAATTATTACTTTGTGTTTTGGATTTTAAAACCATATATTTTTTCTTCAATAGATTTATTCATTTATTCTAAGAATCCAAAAAAAAATTATTGTGTTACCACACTCTTCTCTTCATTAGGTTTTTTTACTTGTTTTTGATAGAAAATGGTCTAACTGAGTCTTCAATTGCACTATGAAGTAATTCATTAAAAATTTATATTTTTATTCTAAGCTGCATTACAGGAGGAATGAGCTTGATACACAGAGGATTTATGAAAAAATTGTTGTGATTATGGAGTAGGGTGTTAAGAGTGCAAAATGTTTCATGAAGCCTCTCTACATCAAGCTCATGCCATGTAATTGATAGACATGAAAGTATTTTTCCCAAGTGAGTGTGTTGTTTTTGTAGATAGAAATTTGGTCAATTGTAATCATCTGTTATGTAGTTCATTGGTCAAATATTTGTAGATTTAACTGCAATTGCTCCTATGGTAATGGGTATAATGCCAAGGATGCATAGAGATAATTGCAAACAATAAACAAAGCACAAAAAGTGTATGTATGTGTATATGTGTGTATGTGTATATGTGTGTATGTGTATATGTATGTGTATATGTATATGTACCAAAAGTTTTCTAAGTCAGTAACATGTTTTGGACATCCTAGTGTATTAAAATATGTACGAACATAGTGTTGAAACATTCTAAAAAAAATTGTATTGCACTTGAATAATAAGTTTAAAACTCTACATCTATGTTGGATTTTTCATTTTTCATTCCTATATACCCTAAGTTTCCTTACTTTTCCTTGATGCTTTGCTTGCACATATTCTTATGTGTTGTTCCCACCTTTTCAATTGGTAATAGGTAGGAATAATCTATGCAAAATTAGTATAACCCCACATATTTCATTGAAAATTTGAGATACATCACCTCACACTAAATATTATAGAAAAAATAGAGAAATTGTAAAAGAGCTATTAGAATAACACTAAATAACCAAAAATTACTAACCCTAACCATATTTTTTTTATGAAAGAAAAAAGATTTAACTGCAATTTTAACTATTCTTTGTTGATGAGCATGTTACTTTTGCAAGTGGAAATCTACATAATTGTAGTCATGGGATATGCAATTCATTGGATAAATATTTGTGAAGTAGATATTTCACTTAAAATCATGTGGATGAAATAACAAAAGTAGCTATTTTGGCCTACAGACATGCAAGGAAATGTTAGAAAATTTGTGGCATTTGTGATGACTTTAAAATTCAGGGAATTTTCAAAGAAATCACCAGTTATGTTATTTGCCATGGATTTTAAACATTTATGACTGCATGTTCTACAACCCAGGAGTGTTGTGGTGTGCATAAGTAGGATTTCCCACATGGTTATCATGTAAATTACATGTTACGTATACATCTATTTTAGGTAGCTCTTTATCAGCATATCCATCTTTTTAAAGTTGCTAGATGCGAAAAAATAGTGCAATATAAGATATCATATGCATGGAAACAGAAAAAATTCCCCTGTTTCACCATTGTGTGATATATGATATGGATCCATTGAATTTTTTATGGGCCTTGCATACTTTTCTTGCTCAGGGATTTGACTAGATCCCATGAGGCTTCATGATGTCAATATCGCAGGGAGGAGAATGATCATGAGTTTTTTGGTTTTCCCTATCACCAACATACATTCGCTCCTACATATTGACAACATATTGTATTCTATCGACTGCATTTCTCCATTCTTATAGAGCTATCTTTTTAGCTTCCTAATTGAACTATTTAAACCTTGTTCTTTATGATGATACCTATTTTCTTTAGGTTATGATAAAAATTATATGATGAGATTATATTTTTTTTATGTAAATAAAACCTTTCCCATCTCTTTAAACTTATACATAGCTAACAAAATTTGAAACATATTGATAGAAGATTCAAACTACGTCATTTGGTGGTAAAAATTGAAGACAAATAGAGAATTTTATAAAGGTATTAAAATAAGACTAATTTTCTACTAAATATTATACACAAAAAACTAGATTAAATACATCTTTAAAATATGGAGTATAGGAGAGGAAAACTACAATTGTGAACAGTTTATTACGGGGAACTAAAAAGAACAATATCATGAAGAACATTTTGTTACCACGAACTTGAAACAAATGAGGAAAAAAGAATATCATGAAACATATTGATAGAAGACATCAGAGCAAAAATAAATGAAATTAATGCAAAGGTATAGGTGAATTCCATGTTCGTACTTTATACCAATCTACAAAATTCTAGAATTTTGAAACTTAAAAAAAATAGTTCTTTTACAACTCATTTTTGTCTACAATATTCAGTGGAAAAAAAATCTAGCTTGAATTTTGAATTGACAAGACAACTATTACATAGATTGCTTCTATTACATCAATATCCACTTCCTCATAACAAATTGTCCATTATTATAGTTCACCTCTTCTATTCTCCATGTTTTTTAGTTCTATTTATTGTGTGTTGGCTTTTTAATGCTCACTATGGGATGCTAAGGCTTCTGTTTTGCAAATATGGACGTAACTTATTCCTATGTTTTCATATATATATATTCGTATATTCAGTGAGCTTGTCCTGCACTCTACATGACATATACCTACATCTTGTTTGTGTGATCTCTTCTACTACAGATTGTAAGACCCCTCTATTTTGCTTTCTAGCTGGACATGGTGTCCTCGTTTGCTTTGGTGTGTCTTTTGGTTATTGAGATACTTTATCATGTGTGTGTTATTTGATCACTATTTATAGAGCGATAGTCTATTGGTGTGATGTGATGTATCTTATCTGATGCTTTATTTGACATTTTTTAATTGGTGTAATGATGATTAGTTATTGTAACATGTTATGGCATGAGATATTTGTTTATGTTGGAATTGTCAGTCTATGATGAGTGTATTGGTGAAGGGGACGAGATCACATCACTCACTTGTGAGTGCCCTACGATTCGGCGATTTCCTCTTCACTATTTTTTTTATTATATCATATATATGCATGTTCGATGTACTCTTTGTTCGTAGGTTGACAAGTACAAGACATCGACTCCACCTTATTTCACAGGTTTGAGCATGTCCATTGGCCAACAGTTCTCGATTGGGAGATAGTAGATAGGTTTTCCATGCTAAGTCATCACCCTAGTCATAGTGTGTCATTGGGTTTTAGTCAGATTAAATCGCTTCTTTGTTGTTCATCTCTCCTTGATTTATTTAATTTCAAGTTGAAAAAAGGTAAATAAATGGCTTTGTGTATTTAAATTGTTTATTAAATTTATTTGGTTATAATGTTAGAAATGTTATTTAATTTAATTTAATTAATTAAATAATCTAATCTTAGATTAGATTTATTTTATTGATTAATTAAATTAATTGTATTGAAATGAATTAAGTTATCCATTTTGGAATTAAAAGTGTTAAGTTCTTTGAAAATAAAATTTTAAAATTTTAAATGCTTTTTGAAAAGAAATTATTAAAAGCTTTAAATTCATTTTGAAATAGAAATTTTATAATAAAGTAAATGATTTAAATCTATTTGAAATTTAAATTGTGTTTTAAAGTATTAAAATGCAAATATCTTGTAAATGCATGAATTAAAATAATTAAATTTATTAGAAAAGGAATTTTGTTTTAAATTATTAAAAGTAAGATATTCTGTAGTTGCATGAAAATATCTATAGTGTTGAAAGATATTATTTTATAATTGGGAAAAAGAAAATATCTGGGATATTTTTAGAGGGCATTGACTTAATTTGGGGAAGAATGAAAAGGATTTGGGATTATTCATACTTGGAGAAAGAAATTGGTTGTGAAGAGGAAGGGGGGTTTTCTTGTTTTGGAATGCATTTTGGAATTGAAGTGAAGGTCTGGAAATTTTTTGGCAAAGTGGAAATTGCAACACAACACCAAATTTTTTCTTGTTCTATTGTTTTGAAATTTTAGATTTTCAATTTTGAGAACTTGTTTGTAAACAAATTTGAAAAAACCTCTATTGAAATCTTGGTAAAGATGTAGATTCTTGTAGAAAATGGAAAAAGAAAACAATAGGAAGTTCTGGCATATCATTCTTTTTGTTTGATAGAAAAATTGAAAGAGACAACAAAAGAAACCAATAGAAACCCTTGCAAATCTCTGTTTAAATGGTGGAAATGGCATTCTTTTGTAAATTTGTGGAGATAGGGTTCCTCTATAGATTTGGTGAACAAAATGAAAACAAAAAGAGCCTCTATAATTTGTCTTTTTTTGTAGAAAAATTGTTCTATTTGACTGAAAAAAGGAAATTTATGTATATATTTATAAATATATATATGTATATATATATTGTTAATATATATACATACATATATTCTAAATATATTTTCTTGTGCATTCTGGAAATGTTGTTTTAAAAAGAAAAAATTACTGTCAAAACTTTCTAAGAAATTTTCCAAAAAAGAACAGGGGTGAATTTCATTTTTTATTTTTAATTGAAAAAATATATATTATATTTTTTTCATTTGGGGAGGGCGCAGCCATGGCTACCATAGCCTACGCCCTAGTGAAGGGGCGTTGTTGTGGCAGCGCTCCCCACACTATGTGTGGGGGAAGCACTGCCACAAATAGCGCCGCCTCCATAGGGGAGGTTGGGCGCATCCTATGGCTGCAACCTCCTCCCTTTTGGGGGCCCACAGGGTCAAAAATTATAATTCACTTCTTTTTTTTTAATTATATATTATATAATATATATATATTATATATATAATATTTATATATATAATATATAATATATATTATATATATAATATATTATAATTTAAATAAATATTTTTTATTATTTATTTTAAATAATTGGGATTTAATTTTAATTAGTAGGAATATAAAAAATTAAAAATTAAAAAAAATTATTTAAATAATATTTAAATATTTAAATATATGGATTTTAAGATTGATTATTCTATTATCATGGATTGAAATAAAATTGATTTTATAATAATTTTTTTTATTTAAAAAGTTGATTTTTATTATTATGTGTAATTGGAGAAAATGGAATTAAATTATTAGCTTAAGTTCCTTAACATTGTTAATATAATTTTAATTACTTTTGAGTAGTTGAAAATAATGTTAATTATTTTTATTTGATTACATGAAATATGTTATCACCTTGCTTGGATTTAGGAAATCCTAAAGTAGGATAATAATTTGCATAATTTGTCTTTTCATGGTGATATCTCTATCTTTCTTGATGTTGGGCAATGGATTTATCTGTTATGTGAGTCTTTCAGATTAGGTTTTCTTTTAAGTTCGTGGGTTGTCATAAAATTTTAGTCAACCTATGTATTGTCTTGGGCAGTGTGTATAGATGTATCATGTTGTTTTACCCATTTTTCATGAACGGGGATGGTTTGTGCCTCCTTTGGATTAGGAGTGGATTATGTGAATTGTGCCTCCTTTGGAAGGAGTGGATTATGTGTTTTGTTGCCTCCAGTGTTTGGAGTGAGTTTTTATTATGTGTTCCTCCTAGAGTTGGAGTGGTTTTATCTTGTTAGTATGCACTTGGGATTCCCTTGGTGATTAGTTTTTATGTGTTGTCAAGTAGAAGAGTGGCTTTTGTTAGGCACCAGAGCCCAAAGAGGTAAAATGGGTAACCTTTGGAAGTGGTTTAATCAAGTGATAACTAAAACAATATACTTAGAATTTTAAGTAGTTTTTCACATTAATTAAGATAATTAAGCCTCACTCATAGACGCAAGTGTTCGTATAGGCTTGGGATGAGTGGGAAGGCCTAGAATGGAAAGGTCATCTATCTTTTTTTTATGAGAGGTATTTGATCCTACATGAGTGAGTATGGGGGTCAGGATTCGGTAGAGGCCACTAGGAAAACTCATAGTGGGGATCAAAGCCTATGAAGATTCCTAGAGGATATCCCATGTTGAGCTATGTGATGAAACTCTTTCTATGACAACAGTTGGTACATGATTTTGTGTGTATGGTCTTCTTAACATACCTGATCTATTTTATTTCTAGAAGCAATGTGACTTATTTCAGTGATGTTAGAGTTGTACTTGTGTTATTCTTATGGTTGTATGGTTCATGTGATTGGTTGTGTCAGTGTGAGTTAGTCTATGTCTAGAGGTTGATGGTCTTGTATAGGATTCCTGGTTACTATCTCCTAGCAGGGGGGGTGGACCTTCGGGTACCACTTGGTTGGGTGGAACGTGCACCTTTCTCCGTTGAGTTTTCTTTTTGTTTGTGTGGAGGAAATTTCTAGTTGGAGAGCTCATGGGATCCAGTTTCATTCCATGCTTCATTCTTTTCAATTGAAACTTGTAATTTATTGCCCCTCATTTGCATCAAGGTGGAAGATGTAATTTGTAACCATGCTGATTGGATTTACCTTATTTAGGGAATGAGTGTTGTAATCTTATTGTTAATTTTTTTTTATTTGAAAACATGTGGTATCTCTTATGCTTTGATGTAATTTATCATGTATGGAATGTATGTGTTTCTTAATTCATTAAGTAATTAAATGTGATGTTTTCAATTCATGTTTCTTGTTTGGGTTTTAAAGAAAACTCAATCTCATAATCTTAGAGGTTGTTGGCAATGGGTAGTGAACTTGCATGTTAATTGTACTTAAACAACCAAAAAAATTAGTACGTTTAAGTAGTTAATCGTGACTTCCTCTAGGGTTGCGTGGCAGGGCATTACATAGATGCATTACATATTATTTGTTATAAACTATACAACTATTTATATTTCCTAATTTAGATATTTTCTACCAATTCCACATGTTCACTGCACTAAAATTCAAATTTTCCCTCTGACTAACTATATCTGATTGAAACCATTTCATATTGCAAACATTTTGAACTATAACTACACATCTCCAAAATACTAAATAGCTTTGTCATCAAATCTTTTGCATGTTGTAAAAGTTACAAGTACATTGTATTTATATAGAAGGTAAGGCTATATGTCCTCTATTCCATCTCTTATTTCATGACTACATGTCAAATTCTCTGTCATAAATGGTACAAGTATATATATTTTTAAAAATGTATAGAACCAATTTTAACTAAAGAAAATTCTTAGGTTAATACTATGAGATTTCCACAATCTATAATGCTTAAGATTTGTTATTTCTGGATATTTGATTGTGTTTATATATTTGGATGAAAAAACTCAAACACAATCAAATATCTAGAATCAGCAAACTTAGGTTCCCAAACATTGGCTTCACTATTTATCATAGTGGTGGGAAGTGTATGTTCTTCCTTGGGCATATGGTGATAGGCCATGAGCCTACATCACCCAATATAGCAAGGCAAAGAGCATACCTTCTTTTCTTCTATTCATACAACATCCAACTGCACACAGAAGGTATGCCTGCATCTTATCTAAGAGTTCTATTTTGTAAATAAGAACTTAATTTATTCCTATGTTTGCATATATATATTTAGACTTTCATTGAGTTTCCATTCTTTTGATTTTACTATGGTGTCATCTCTTATTTCACGACTACATGTAAAATTGTTTGTCATAAATAATACAACTATATATATTTCTAAAAATGCATAACACTGCTTTCAACTAAAGAAAATTCTTAGGTCATATGCTCTTGCTCAAGGTTTGGTGATAGCCCATGGGCCTGGATGGCCTAATATGGCAAGGTGGATAACTGGTCTTCTTTTTTCCTACTCATACTACATCCAGTTGCACCCACAAGGTATGGTTGCATCTTATAATCTAAGAATTTTGTTTTGCAAATATGAACATAATTTATTCCTTTGTTTATATATATATATTCACATTCATTGAGCTTCCAAGCTTTTGATTTTAATATGGTGCCCACATTGTTTTTAGTTTGCTAACAAATAGAGTAATTGTATAATAGGAGGTGCATTATCTAGCATTCGATATTGTAGAGAAATAGAGAAATTGTAACATATATATTACTATAACATAGATACGTATATTTATGCATATATACGTATAAATATTAACATGTATAAATATTTATATTACATATATATATGGGTATATAAATATATATAAATATATATATGTATGTATATATGTGTATATATATATACATATGTATACATCCATCGCCCAGGACATCTCCAGTGTTGCCTATGATTCTTAAGTGTTTTCCCTAATAGTTATTTTATAGTTTCCCTATTTTTTCTACAATATTTAGTGGAAAGAATGTAGCTTCAATTTTGAATTGACAAGCCAACAGTTACATAGAATTCCCTGTTGCACCTTGTTTAAACGGTGATAGAATTTTTGACCAGTAAGCAGGAATATGTTGCAAACTCAAATATATGAATGGGATATGAAAAGGAACCATTCACCTTTTCCCAATTTCCTTGCTATGTGTATGTTTTCCTACCTCTCTTAAAGTTCTATTTGATGTGTGTTTTTTTACCATCTATCATTTACCTATGATTCTTAAGTGTTTTTGTAACAGCTTTTTTAGAGTCTCTCAAATGGAAAATCATCTATAATAGATTTTATATTAAAGTATAACATATGGAGAGTACAAGCTGCAAACCATAGATATGGAGAGTTTCTTATACAAAGTTTTTTGTACAAAATGCATATAGCACTAAATATATAACCAACATCAAAATGGCTATTTCGACAATAAAACTTAATAAAAGTATACTTTCCCACAAAGTAACACTTAATATAGCATTTACTTCATCTGCCTACATTTACTACCCCCACCTCCATCATACAACAATGACATAATGCATTAATACTCACAAGAGCAAACACTTACGTTTCAACTTCCACATATCAAGCACACCAACTCCACCAAGTTGTGGAGCACAAAAATTTTAAAACCCTCCAATCTGCTATAAAACAGAGGTGGAGTGAACATGTTTTACAATAGTCTACTATCAAACCAGCACTGTTGTGATGCCAAGAAAAAAAAAAGATATAAAATGTGCAAAAAACTCTTTTACAGTTTCCCTATTTTTATATAATATTTAGTGCCAAATAATGTAGCTTGAATTTTGAATTGATAACCCAATTGTTCCATAGATTTCTAGTCTTCTATTAATATATTTCATGATATCAAGAAATTGTAAATGAACTATTTGGAAAACACTTTATGAATTAGGGATAAATGATAGATGATAGAAACTTGCATGAAACATATTGATACATGACAAGCAGTCTATGTAAGAGTTGGTTTGTGTAGTCAAAAGTTCTGACATGGGAAAACACTTTCCCTCTAATTCTATGTATCGATGCAACCAGTTGCATCGGCCACAGTGGTCTAGGTCTATATATATGGATATATATTTTTTCCTGTATCTATATTTTTAAACATGGAAGGGGGATTTGAATACATACACATATATATAGAAAATTCAATACCATTTCCCATTTTGTGAATAATATTTATAGTAAGTGTGCCATTCTTGCTCGGGGGTTTGGCTAGAGCCTGTGAGGCTTCATGATGCGAATATAGTTGGGAGGAGACCCCCTATGCGTTTAGAACTTTTTCTTTCCAACACCATATATTTATTGCTAGTTATATACATGGACACACAAATTCTCTAATATGCTAGCCTACCAAAACCATACTCTACTCTATTGATTGCATTTCATATTATTCCCGCAACTTTCTTTTCAACTTCCCGAATAGATCCCTTATCAACAATTCTTTACCAACATTGCATGTACTCAAAATATTCCATTTTATCTCTTCCTATTTAGAACATGCACAGATACAATGGACATTCAACAAAATTAATCTATTGTAAACTGTCTATTTGAAATTCTTCTTCCATGGTCGTAGAACTCGATCCAATATAGTTTCTCCTTGTTACACATGATCAATAGTGCATGTATATGTGTGTGTGTGTGTCTATATATATATATATATACATATCCTTTATATATGCACACATACATACATATATATACATACAATGTGAATTATATGTGAAAATCAATGGCTATAAACATAGATAGATACATATGTGTATATATATATTGAAGACAAATAGAATAATTGTATAATAGGTGTCCAAATAACACTTATTTGACACTAAATATTATAGAAAGAAAGTGAAATTAGAAAGAAGGGTTCACCTTCCTTGAGCTACTTGCCTCTGTGTGTGGAAAGAGCATGTGGTAAGTGTTTGCTCATAGTAGGGTTAATGCTTCCTACCATTATTGTACGATGCAATAGATTCTTACAACACAAGCAACCTTAGAAATAGTTGTAAGATGTATTCGAATAACATTTAACAATCACACGTAAATGCTAGATGGACTGAAACCTTTGGCCTCCTTTCAATTTCTTTGGTCTGTGTATGTTTTCATATCATCTATCATTTACCTGTGACTCTTGTCTATTTTCTTGATTGAAATAAGATGAAAAATATTTTTGAGAGTTGGGTTGTCAATTCTAAATTCAAGCTACACTATTTGGCACTAAAAAATATAGAGAAATAGGTAAATTCTAAAAGAACTATTAGGAAATTTCTTATGAACCACAACAACATAATAGATGATTGTAAATCAACCTTACAGTATGGAGTATGAAATAGGGAAACTACAATAATGAACAGTTTATTATGGGAAACTGAAAAAAACAATATCATGAAGAACACTTTGTTATTGTGAACTTGAAACGGATGAGAAAAAATGAGTATCATGAAACATATTGATACAAGGCATATAACATTTTCCATCCCAACAAAATAACCACAGCAAAAATTTCAAAATTCTAAAAATTGATAACATTCGTTCTTACAAGAAAAATAGAATAATTTATTATTGAGCCCTTCGAATAGATGGGGAAAAACGAATATCATGAAACATATTGATACAAAATAACAAATCTATGTAACAATTTGGTTGCCAATTCTAAATTCATAATTTTTTTGCAACTCTTATCAACCAATGAGGCACATTTAACAACATACTTTATTCAAGAGGAAAGCTCCACATTGTCATAAAAAAACCCAAGGAAGTCTCCTCTATTTGTCTATAATATTTACTGCCAAGTGATGTAGCTCAAATTCCCAATTAACTCTATTGTGTTATACCCATTTTGCACAAATTATTGCCACCCATTCCCTTCATGAAGAGTTTTCTATAGAAAACTAGGGAAAAGAGTATCATGAAGAATAGTTTGTTATGGGAAACTTGAAACAAATATCGACGCACAATTTTTACAATAGTCTAGTATCAAACCAACACCACAATGGATCTTTTGACAATGCAACCTAATGAATATGTTTTCTACCAAATTTTGAACTATTCTTTCGCTTACTAAGCCTAACCATATTTTTTTGATGAAAGAAAGAAAATTTAACTATTATTTCTCCATCCATAAAAAATCATAATGCCAAACACCCATGTAAAATGACTTACAGTTTCTGGACAACACTTTTAACATAAACAATAAATAAATCATTTATGCAAAACACCCATATAAGATGACTTACAGATTGTGCAGAACCACAGTTTTCAAACCCTTCAATCTACTATAGAATGGACCTAAAGTCGTCAATTTTTAGAATGTCCCCTATTGAACCAACCATAGACTCAAACCTGATGATTTTTGAAATAGTCTACTATCAAACTAGCACGAGTATATATATGTGTGTGTGTGTATACATATATACATACATATATATATATGTATGTATATATATATATATACATACATACATATATATATTTATATACATATGTGTATATATATATCTATATATATATGTGTGTGTGTGTGTATACATGTATATAACTATACAACTCACAGATTCCAAACCCACCAAACTATTTTTCCCTCCACACTTATACACATATCTTTTTAACTTGGCAAAATAATTATTCAAACTGAGTTCTTTAATGTGATACCTATTTTCTTTGGGCTATGACAAAAATTATATGATGCAACAATCTCTGCAAAATGCATATAGCACCACATGATTTTTTGTAATTTTGAGCTACATTGCTTGGAATTAAATACCATTGACAAATCATTTATTCAAAATACCCATGTAAAATGACTTGTAGCAAATAATTCTTATTCTAACACCTCTTACACAATTTCTTTATTTTTCTTCACTATTTATTAACAAAGAACATAGTTGGGAGCTTGTATCAATATGTTTCATGATATTCTTTTTTCCCTGATCTTCTTGAAGGTCCCTAGAACAAACTGACCAGCTTTGTTTATGTAAGCGATCAAGCTTGCTAATTATATGGGATGGCAGTGTCTTATATCAATATGTTTCATTATATTCTTTCTTCCACATCTTTTTCAACTTCCTCGCAACAAATTGTTCTTCATAATATTCCTTTTTCCAGTTCCCCATACTTGTTTTACAATTTCCCTATTTTTTCTATAATATTTAGTGGAGAATAATTTAGCTCAAATTTTGAATTGGCAAGGCAACTGTGATTCTTAAGTGTTTTCCTAATAGATATTTTCCAATTTTTCTTTTTCTCTTGTACCAATATGTTTTATGATATTCATTTTTTTCAACTATTTGAGCTTCCCCATAACAACCTCTTCTTCATGATATTCTTCTTTCTAGTTCCCCATACCAAATTGTTCATTATCGGAGTTTTCATGTTCTATTCTCCATATTTGAAAGTTCTATTTAATGTGGGTTTGTTCCATTTTATCTCTATCTATTTGTAACAGATAGTTCTAAGCTCTTTTACTCTGTATCCATATTATTTACTTTCTAATGTTGGATAGATACAATAGAAACTCAACAAAATTAGTGTGTTGTAGACTCAGTATTTTAAATTCTTTAATGCTCCTACAACTTGATCCCATGCTGCTCACCCTTTTTGACACCAACAACAATACATGTAAGTACACAACTTTCCCATTTTCAATAAATAGATCTGGTCAATGAATTGTAAATATTATTAACTATTTTAAAATTCAAATTGTATATATTGATTTCTTAATTGTTTTCCTAATAGATATTTTAAAATTTCACTTTTTCCCTTTAGTATTTACTACTGAATAATGTACCTTGAATCTTCAATTGTGAACATAACTGTTACACAACTTGCTTGTTTCAATATGTATCACGCTGCTCATTTATGTTGGTTTTCCATCACAATCTACTGACATTTTTTGTCTTGTATCAATCTATTTAATGTGAGTTTCCAATCATCTCTTACTTGTGATTCTTAAGTGTTTTTCCAACGGTTACTTTAAAATTTCTCTATTTTTGTTATTGTGTGATATATGATAAGAGTCCTTGAGATTTTCCATAGACCTTACCTACCTTTCTTGTTCAGGGGTTTGGGTAGAGCCCACAAGGCTTCATGATGCCAATATGGCAGGGAGGACAACAAGTGTGGGTTTCGTTCTTTTCAATTCTATTGTGATATATTTATTGCTTCTTATATACATGAACATAGAAAATCTTGCATCCACTTGTCCATCAAAAAAATTCTCTACTCTATCCATTGTATCTGTCATTTTTTTGACAACTCTCTTTTCAACTTCCTCAATAGATTACTTATACACAATTTTTTACCAATATCCCATGTATTCAAAATCTTCTATTTTATCTTTTTCTATTTACATCAAATAATGCTAAACTATTTTATTCATTATATATATTTTCCCATTTAAAATGTTGCACAGATACAATAGACATTCAAGGAAATTTTTAGTTCCCACCACATATCATCCTAACAGTGTTGTTCGTCTATCATTTGGTTTGTCTCTTTTTTTGCAGTATTGTGCTTCATTTCACTTGTGTGATTTGGTATTGCTTGGTATGTTGTGCATTTGATTTAATTTGGGTTGTCTAGTTCGTTGATGAATTATTGCATTAAAATAAAAGATTATTGAAATTAAATAACATTGTGATCTTTTTTTAAAAAAATGTATATAGTCAAAGTATTCATTAAATAAAATATTATTGATATTTTAATTGATTTAAATAAATTAAAATATATGATTTGATAAACAACTATTTAAATAAATATATTAATTATTAAATTATGTAAACAAATTAAAAGGAAAGATTAAAAACTAATAAATTAAGTGAATTAAAGAAAGTGCATATTTAATGTAAAAGGTTTTGGTTGGCAGTTACACTCATTAAAAAAAAAAAAAAACTTAGTGGAGAAGATAGGTAGGCACATAGTGAATGCATGCAAAGGTGGAGATCCTTCTATAATAGTAATATCCTATTTTTAGAAGATTGAAACTTGTAGTGGAATCTTGTTGGTGGAATTAGGGGGAGGAATCTAATTTGAAGGAGTTGCAATAGAGAAGATGAGGAAAATAATTTCACATACAAGTCTTGAGGGGCTGGATCTGATCATAGGAGCAACACCCCACCTCTTAACAAAACACAGGGGCTTGAAACTATGGTTAGAGGCACACCTTTGAAGAAGGAAAGAAGCAACACAAGAGTAATACTGGAGCATTGAAGGTTTGTACGATAAAATACTAGAGCTATATCGATTCAATCAAACAACGAGTGCAGAGTAATTCAATCTATACATATTCTTAAGTCTCTTGTTTCAGTTTAGAATCTCTTTATATATATATATGGGTATGTGCAGGATCATCATGGAAAAAATAGGCCCTTAAGTGGCAAAAAAATTAGAAAAATTAGAGTTGGGAAACTTGACGCAAAAATTTGAATAAGTTATCTATATTATTTCAAAAATATTTAAGAATAGAATCTATAGAAAATTGAATGTAGTTTCTAAACTACTAGGTTTTTTTTTAAATCTATTTGCTGAAATTTTGAAATTTCAATGCAGAGTACTTAAATTTCAAGCAAAAATAAGAAGTAGGTGTTTGTCTAACCACCCTAACCATAATAAAATGATAATATTTTTTATAATATTTTAGACATAAGTAGAGGACTCATGTTCGGATGTGATGCATATTTTTTTGTAATTTTTTTCCAAGTAAATAATTAGTTATGATTTTTTTATTACAACTTTTAAAAAATATAAAAACTTGTATGTTTGACCACCTTAACTTCATCAAAACTTCATGAAATTCAATTTTTATTTTTTTTAATCCTATAGTATGTGAAGAATAGAATGTGATGCATGTTTTGGATTCCAAAAATGTGATACTATTTGAAAGCTCTAGATGTTTTTCAGTCAGCCTATCAATCAGGACTTTAGTCGTAATTCAAATAGAAAATGTGTAATAATTATTTATTAAATTCAAATTAAAGCATAATTTATATTGTGGAAAGTTGAGAATCTCCTTTAAAAACTATTTTCATTTCATCAATTTTGGGTTAAAAAAAGTCGCCAGCCACATACCCTACAAATACCCATCATACCGCCACTTTTTTGCCCATCATGATCCTACACATACCCATGTGTATAAAATGGGAACTTATCTCATTCTATATTAGACACTACCATCTATTTAATAAAAGAATTGATACTATGTTTTATCTTTGTGTTCTTTCATTTGAAATGTTATTATTGATTCTTATTTGCTTCTCCACATAGAGGTACGTGGAACTGAAATGGGTTTTGTGTACATTTGGGAGTTTAAATCTTTTAAGGACTCTAATTTCTTATGGACTAATTGGTGGAAGCTCTAAAGCCTTGCTTATTCTCCCACATTTGTATTCATTTTACTAGTGTCTTTCCATTGGTAATGCCTGATAAAAAATTCACCCTTCCATTATGCATTGATGGATGCATGTGCCCTGCTCCAACTTTCCCATTTTGGATTACATAGGAAGGAGATTGGGAAAGTCAGCAAAATTCAGCTTTACATATGTCAATTGTTTTATCTTGAAAATTTCTAAAGCCTTTAAACAAAATAATTTTGTGCTTATCTTGCAATTGTTGCAGCTCATGGGACCATATATTCTTTGAGGTATTTTGTCAAACAGTTCACTTAGCCATATCTTTGCACCCACACTTTGTATGCATAATTACTACGGTAGTTGCGACCACAACATCTAAATAAAAACTCTCATCCTTTATGCTTGAAAGATGTCCATGCCCGGTTCTAAAGCTTTCATTCTAGTGCAAATAGTGTGGATGCTGAAAATTAGTTGTACATATGCCGATCCCATTTGCCTAAAATTTTCTAAGCTTTTGTTTATTAAATCCATTTTGTGCAGATTTGAAATCGGTAAATTCTTGAGAGCATATTTCCTTGAGGAATTCAAATAAATAGTTTACACACCTTGTGTAAGCTTTTGTATCTTGCATATATGTCTCCCATGGTAGCTGCAACTACAACATCTGATCTCATCTCTTTTGAGTTGAATGGCTCTTATAATAATTTTGGATGTGTATCCTTCTTATTTCATAGACGTCTATTCTTGGGAAATTTACCAATTTATTTTCATAACCTTCTCTAATCATCATTGATGTTAAAAATGATCAGTGCATAAAATTTCCTCCTTATTCAGCTAGTCTACCTTCATCTTATTCCTCTCTACTGCCTATCAAGTTAAAGGATTATCTTGTGTTGTCACAATATCTTTTTTCCCATGTATATAGGTACCTTTGTTGTCTAAATAGCCCTCAACCATGCCATTTGAGTAACTGGGGAATAAATTAGTCTTTTGTCATGACAATGAATGTTTATGTATAAAATAGCCTCTTTGTATTATCCTTATATCAACTTTAATTTGGGTACAACCTCAAGGATTTTGTCAATAGAAAAAACTTATTGACCTGAGTTTAAAGCCTTATTCAATTTATAATGATCATGCACTTTTCCATGTGAGTTGTAATCTAGAGTTTATCTGAAAGAAAAACCGTTTACCATATACTTGATGATTTTTTAGATGACTCACCCACTAATTCTAAAACACTTAGTCACAGTGGGTACTTGATGAGCTTTGTGTGTCCACTTAGCATCTTCTTTGTTGTGCATGGTGAGAATTATGTTGTACCCTATCATAACATGTAATGTGCCATAACTTTGTTTCAATTAGAGTTTATTGCCTTGTTTGTATGTTTACCAAAATCAATTGAAAAAGTCCATCTTATTCTGAAATTATAAACATTTTACTCGCCGTCGTGTCTAACATGTAAATAATTTTCCCTTTTTCCTCCAATTTGCATGTTTAGCTCTAATATACCAATTAACATTATATATTGTCGTGTGAATTTGGAAACCTGAAAATTATAGGGAAGAGGTAACTTAGTTAAAAAGGATGATAAACTTAAAATTGTGCATCTCACTAAATGGGGTGTCTTTTAGTAAAAGTGATAATCAACAATTAAAAGAAGAATCAATTAGAGAATAGGTTGATCCATGTGAAATGTAGCATTTAGCTATTGTTATTATAGAATGGATACGTATGATGGTTTAAATTATTCTTGTGGATATTTGTGTAGATGATATGTTAATTGGAAGTAAAATGTGTTATGTTTAGGATCTTATTATTTTAGTACTAATCATAGTTGTGATTTAACGATAGGGTGTCATACTAGTTAGGATAGTGGTTAATGGATGATATAGTTATCTTTAAATATGTATGGTTGTATTGTTTGAGACTTTGCTTGTATTGATTATTGTATTCTAAATAGAGAAAATAAGGTATTTATGGTTGTAATTCCTTGTTGAGAATATGTCTAAATCATATCTCCCTTGAATGCACGATTGGTTGGATTACTTTGACTATAATGGTTTATTTTGACTTTAGTTGGTTATGCTTTATGGAGAGATCCTATTGGTGCCAAATGGCTATTGTGAGGATTTTAATTTTATAGGTGATGTATTGAGTTGATTGAGTTTGAAGATCTTTTGGGTGATGATGCCACTTGATATTTTACTCTTGTTGACTAGTAAAATGTGGATTGAACATAGTCTTTTGCGATCATGTTATTATTGCCCTGTCGATGGGGGGACACTTTGTGTTTGGAATTTTTTTAGACTTCCAGAGGATTGGGGAAAAAGAGATTTCTTAATTTTGGCTTTACATTTTGGTTCTTAGTGAACTATTGATCTTATAGATGGTTTGATAATGCGGGTTTTAGCCTTGCACTTGGAAGTTGTTTCATTATGAACATTTTGTGCGGGATGGTGTATGTCTCACTTTATGTGATTATTCATGTGGCATTTTATAATGTGCAAGATGGCTTACCTAGTTTGTGACTTTTTAGTTTTGTTACTATTAAGGGGGAGTGGCTTTCAATTGGGGTCTGACACACAAAGGGGCACTAGGGTAACTAATTGATAGTTTCTTAATCAAGTGAAAATATTAATAACTAATTAGGGGGTTTGGGTAGTATCTCACATTAATAAAAGATAATGGATGTCTCTCTCATGGCTCAAGTGCTCGTTTAGGCTTGAGATGAAACGGGAAGGCTTGAAATGGCAAGACCAACTGCCATATCTTCATGAAAGGTATGTTGGTTCCACATAGCATGCATGGGGGTCTGGTGGCTAGTAGAGGTGGCTAGGTAGTCTGGTAGACTAGGATAGTTACACCAAGGTAACCCATCACAACCTATGTGATGACACTCTTCCCTTTAGAAACCTTGCTTTCCTTGTTGGTTGTTTTCCCCTTGTAGTTCTTGTACCTCTGGAAGCAGTTGTACTTCTTCTATATTGAGGAAGTTGTTTCTTTATGTTTATTGTTGAAGCCTCCTTTCATTGATTTAATGTTTCATATATGCCTCATGGAAAATTTATTGATGCTAATGAAGGGTGCCCATTAATAATTATTATTGGTTGATACTACGATCTCATTTGATGGATTTTGAATCTTATTCTTGTTGGAACCTCTTATGGTTATTTAGTGTTGGTCTATGATATTGGAAATTGGTTCTTTTTGTATTTACATTATTATTTTTTGGTTATGTGTTGATGATGTTATGAGAAGTTTCTTGTACTTATTGTAGCTTCTATTGTGGAGTCTTGTTAAACCCTATTCACTTGACTATTTTAAGTTGTGGTCCTTCTTGTCATCTCCTAGCACGGGGGGTGGGCCTTAGGGTCCACATGGTCAGGTGGAATGTGCTATGCACCCAATTGGGTCCCCAGATGAGGATCATTTTATGTAGAGATGTACCAAATTGGAGTTGGCATGGATGCTATATCTCATACTCATTCCAATTGTAATACTCTATATCATTGATGTATCATTCTCATTCATGTTGGGGAGCCTTATTGTACCATTATAGTATTTATAAAGATGTAAAATCTTGTAATATATATGATGTATATATGTTCTTGGTATTATCATGTGTTCTCTTATGGATGTATTTCAATGTGTGAGTGATTAATTTATGTTTTATCATTTGCAAATAATGCAGTCATGTTTATCCCAAAGGATGTAGTTAGATTATGTTCATGTATATTTTCATTATTAGTGTTGTATGTTAAATTTCCATTTTTTATTAATTTAATTTACATTGTATTTTAGATTATATTAAAAAAAAATGTGATATAATTGTTAGATGTTAAGCTGTCCTCTGGGGTTCGCATGGTGGGGAATTACACTTGGTATCAGATCTAGGTTCATACACTAGGCACTATGAGCTCATTATGTTGACCTAATGCTCGTACTCTTGAGGTTATGTTTCTTTTTTTGTGATATCCTCACTTTTTTAACCTGAGTTTTTCCTTAGGTGGTGTTGGTCCAATGATTCAAAAAAATGATGGAAAGGATAGGACCCTCAGTGTAGTGTGTAATGCACAAATATTCATTCCATCGGGGATGCATTATGGACCCTTTTGTAGCCTTGTGGTGTGATTCTTGGTGAAGTGAATTTGTGTGTGTATGTGAAGAATGCATTTATATATCTGAAATTTTGAGTTTAAGGAGTGATAGATTATGTTTTCTTGATTCTAAAAAAGTGTAAAATTATGGTCATTTGTTGTTGTATATGTGGTGAGATTTTGTGTTGAATAATGAATAATGTGGAATTCCTTGTGTGTAAATGATGATATTTAATGAAAATGTGTATCTTGTGTGCATAAATATCTTGTGTTTTTATGGAAGTTTAGCATTTTGAGGTAATGAATCAGCTTGAATGACTAGTACTAATGTGTTATGTTTCCAACCTAGTTTGTGATTTTTAGGTAGTTGGCATCAAATCTTGGCGATGAAGGTAAATTAATTGGTTATGTTTATCATGTGGCTTTAGTGCTATGTTGTTAAGAATTTGATTAAGGAATTCTATGTGATACAGATTACGATGTCTTGTTGATTGTTAGGTGTTAGAAGGACGATGTCGTATTACTCATTCATGAGAGGCATATGATATGGTGATTCTGTCTACACTAGGTTGATATGATATTATGTATATATGTTGTACTCAATGTTTTCTCTTATGTAGGATTGTAGGTACCAGGCATCAACTCCACCTGCACTATCAAGTTTGAGTGTTCCTTATAAAACCCAATGGGTATGATGTGAAAAAACTGGAGTTGACAAGAAGGTCCCCAACCCTTTCCCTCATCCTCATAGAGGATGTGTATTCCATCGGTCCATGTAGTTTGAAGTTTTTTTTGTACCCGATCAGGTATTTGTTGACTTTTGGCTTGCTAGATAATTTGTTGTTGCTTGTATTTTTGTATGTTTTGCTTAATCTTACGACTTTTAGGAGTAAGTTGTATCTTAGGAGGGAGGATGTAGTTCCCTCTACATTTCATCTTAACAATTTTGTTCATCCATGATTTGGTTCATCTCTTTTTTCATAGTATTGTGCTTCATTTCGCTTGTGTGATTTGGTACCGATTGGTATGTTGTTCATTTGATTTAATTTGGGTTGGCTAGTACATTGATGAATTATTGCATTAAAATAAAAGATTATTGAAACTAAATAACATTGTGATATTAAAAAAAAAGCTTTTATATAGTCAAAGTATTTATTAAATAAAATATTATTGATGTTTTAATTTAATTAAATAAATTAAAATTTATGATTTGATAACAAAATATTTAAATAAATATATTAATTATTGTATTATGTAAACAAATTAAAAGGCAAGATTAAAAACTAATAAGTTGAGTGAATTAAAGAAAGTGCATGTTTCATGTAAGAAAAACTGGTTGGTGGTTACACTCATTAAAAAAAAGAAACTTAGTGGAGAAAATAGGTAGGTTCATGGTGAACACATGCAAAGGTGGAGATCCCTTTGTAACAATAATAGCCTATTTTTACAAGATTGAAACTTATAGTTGAATCTTGTTGGCGGCATTGGGGGGAGGAGTCTGATTTGAAGGAGTCATGATAGAGAAGATGAGGAAAATAATTTCACATACATGTCTTAAGGGTCGAATCTAATCAGAGGAGTAGTATGCCGCCTCTTAACAGAACACAGGGGCTTGAAACTGTGGTTAGACACACATCTTTGAAGGAGGAAAGAGCCAACACAAGACTAATATTGGAGCATTGAAGGCTTGTGTGATAGAATATTACAGCTATATCAATTTGATCAAACAACGAGTACAAACTAATTCAATCTATACATACTCTTGAGGTAAGTCTCTTGTCTCAGTTCCATATCTCTTTTAAAATATATATATATAATAAAAATGAAATAAAATGGAAACTTATCTAATTCTAGATTAGGCATTGCCATCTATTTAATAAAAGCATTGCTACTATATTTTATATGTGTGTGCTTTCATTTGAAACATTATTATTGATTCTTATTTGCTTCGCCACATAGAGGTACGTGAAACTGAAATGGATTTTGTGTTCATTTGGAAGTTTAAATATTTTAAGGAATCTAATTTCTTATGGACTAGTTGGTGAAAGCTCTCAAGCCTTGCTTATGCTCTAAAATTTTCATTCGTGTTACTAGAGTCTTTTCATTAGAAATTCCTGATAAAAAAATCACCCTTCCATTATGCATTGATGGATGCATGTGCCCTACTCCAACGCTCCCATTTTGGAATACGCAAGGAGGATATTAGGAAAATCTATAGAATTCAGCTTTACATTTGCCAATTTTTTTAGCTTGAAAATTTCTAGATCCTTTAAAAAAAATCATTTTGTGCTTATCCTACAATTGTTTCAGCTCATGAGACCATATATTCATTGAGTTATTATATCAAATAGTTCACTTGACCATATCTTTGCACCCACACTTTGTATACATGATTACTAGGGTAGTTACGACCACAACATCTAAAGAAAAACACTCATCCTTTATGCTTTATAGATGTCCATGCCCAGTTCTAAAGCTTCCATTCTAGCACAAATAGTGTGGATGCTAAAAATTAGTTGTACATCAACCAATCCCATTTCCCTGAAATCTTGTAAGCTTTTGTTTATTAAATCCATTTTGTGCAGATCTAAAATCATTGAATTCTTGAGAGCACATTTCCTTGAGGAAGTCAAAGAAATATTTTACAGGCCTTGTGTAATATTTTGTATCTTGCATATATGTCTCCCATGGTAGTTGCAACTACATCTAACCTCATCTCTTTTGACTTGAATGGCACTTATAAGAATTATGGATGCATATCCTTCTGATTTCATAGAGGTCTATTCTTGGGAAATTTACCAATTGATTTACATAACCTTCTCTGATCATCATTATTGTTAAAAATTGAATGGTTGATTTTTGGCTCCTATGGACAACTAATAGGGAGGGGGTTGGAGTAATCACTCACTGATTCCTACTCTAGGTCTTCTTTGCAAGACCTCCTTGGTGTCTTACTGCACCACCTTAACCTATATGACCTTCTTCTTGGTTAGGTTCCCCTGGTTCTCCTTGCCAACCCCACTACCATCACAAATTCTTTCTACCAAGTCAAATCTTGGTGCAAACTTACAACTCTCTCCTTAGCCCTTAATCCACACTAAAGACTACAATACCTCCAAAGCTTGAATTTTGATTTGCAGGGGTGTGGAGGTGTTTCTATTCATTGAAATCCATCCAATTTTGCTTCTTGAGAGTCCTCCTAGCTCCATGTCTTGGTTGCTTTCACCAAACCCCCATTTAGGCCTTAAAAGGCTACTAGCCCTAGGAGCCCCAATTAGGTCTCCTTCTCCGAGAAAACTCGTTATTGGTCAAAACTTTCCAAAGAACACCTCATTCTTTCTTTGAGGTTCTTGGTTCAAATAAACACCTCTCAAATATTTTTCAGGTCTTGGGTTTTTATCTATCGTACAAAGCCTCAACTTGAAAATGGGCATAAACTAGGGTTTTTAAGACATTTTCTGGTTGCTTCAAAACTGTCAAGTCTTTCACTAACCAAATGAATTAGTGGAGTTTCCTCCTGATCACCATACCTTGGCAAGACTCCCACCTATCTTCTCTAAAAGGAAATTTACCAAGAACTTGTCACCCTTGCAAGTTATGTGCTCTGCACTACTTGTCTTCCCTAGCCGAACTCATCCTAGCTCGCCTAGGGAAAGACTTTTCCAATAGCTCCTGTGCTCACACAAACCTTAAATCCTACCATATTTACACACATGGAGTCTATTCACTATTCCCAAAGGGCCGTACAATTTGTATGGTGGGAAAGTGAACTAAATCTCCATTTTTTCCAAAACTGTCTGGTTCAGACTAGCAACAAGGTGCAAGCAAACTATTTACAAACAACGAATGAAATTGAATAAAGAAAGCTAATGAATGGCACACAATGATTGATAAATTACTACATTACATCCTACACTAAACACAGTAACAAGTTCAATCCATTAAAGCTCTACTTTGAAGAAAATATCAGTAAATTCACTTAAACACACTATTTTCTTCAATTCACAAACTTCAAAGCCAATACTAAAATGCTTCCAACCCTACTCTCAGGTCGAGGCACACTCTATATTGCTCAAAAAAAGTATTTATGCCTCCCTTTGGTCTGACATGTCAGTTCCAGAGTGGCAAAGTTGCAAAAATTGCACCATTTTGCAACTTTTGCCAATTTCTAGAAAAATGAATTTTTAAACTCATCAGTGAAATGAGTTTCTAAACTCATCCACCCTTTCCACTCCTTAACCTAATGATCACTATTGAGAAAGACACACTCTTAAACCTCTAACTCTATCTAAATGGTCAACATGACCTTCATGGTAACACATCAATACAAAAATTCATCCTAGACTTCCTAATTGCCTAGTGTTTCCTGGGTGCTCCTGCACCATTCTCCCCCTCTCTACATAAACTCTAAGGAATGTGAGGAGAGATCAATGACACATTTTGGAACCTTCTCAATTCTATACGGAGGTGATGGGTTGCGATTCGAGGATTCATAGTAGCAGGTTAGATAGCAAGTTAGTTCAAGGAGTTCAACCTGACAAATGACCTTGCGTGCTTCGCACCCACCCGCCCGAAGGGACAGACCATGCCCTTCGGGACCAACCATATTTTCCAGCCGACCATATTGGAAATATAGCCTACTTCTTAAATTGAGCTTCATCTACCCATGTAGCCTCAGACTCTGGCTTGTCCTTCCACTTGATGAGGTGCTCCATGTACACTTTATGCCTTGTAGATTTCTTCACCCTTGACTCCAAGATCCTTTCTGCCTGAAGCTTGTCTTGAGTAGGTAAGGCTATGTTGCTAACATCCTTGAAGATATCCCTACTATTATGATCCATTTCATTGATTGTTCCCTTGTATCTGATCATATTAGCTACATTGAACACTGGAGAGATGCCTAAATCTGTAGGTAATTCCACCTTGTAGGCATTCTTCCCATATTTGGCTAATACCTTACATGGTCCCACTCTTTTCATCTGTAATTTGGTTGATATCCCCTTCTCCAACCTAGATTTGTTGAGGTGGACCATAACATAGTCTCCTACAAATTTTAGGTCATTTCTATATAAATCCACCTTCTCTCTCAAATTTTGAGTAGCCTCGGTGACTGTCTTCTTCACCTGCTCTTGAATCTCCTTCATGGTCTGAGAGAAATCCTCTACATGACCACTCCTATGTTCTGTAGCTCCTAGATCCCTAGCTCACACACACCTCTTGGGTGCATTCCATACACTATTTCAAAAGGACTCTCCCCTGTAGTCCTATTCACACTGTCATTGTATGCATACTCAGCCTATGATATGACCAAGTCCCATGTCTGTCCATACTCTTTGGTTAGGAATCTTAGAAGGTTACCTAACACCCTATTAACCACCTCTATTTTCCCATCCGTCCAAGGATGGTAAACTGATCCAAAAGACAAATTAGTACCTAATCTACTAAATAGAGTCTTCCAAAAATGACTCATGAACTTCACATCCCTATTTGATACAATGCTCAAAGGCAATCCATGGATCCTTACAATTTCCTTGAAGAAAAGGTGAGCAATGTAGCTAGCATCATGTGTGGTCTTGCAAGGGATAAAGTGACTCATCTTGCTAAATCTATCTACCACCACATAGACACTATCAAACCCTGTCTTAGTCTTAGGGAGTCCTACAACAAAATCCATGCTAACACACTCCCATGGTCTGTTGGGAATGGGTAGAGGTTGATACAAACTTGCATTACTAGCTCCCCCTTTGGCTTTCATACAAACTACACACTGCTCCACATACCTTCTAACATCCCTTAGAAACTTGGGCCAATAATAAAACCTTTGCACTAGTTCCATTGTCTTGTTGATGCCAAAATGACCACTAAGACTACCATTGTGCTTCTCCTAGATGAGATTCTCTCTCATGGATCCTCTTGAAACACACAACTGATTTCCCTTGAATAACAATCCACTTTGCAATGTATACTCTGATTATTGACTATGAAAGTGTGGTTGCTAAACCTGCACATATTTCAACTTCAATGAACATTAGTAATAATGCCAAGTCAAATACAGCAAATCATGCTAAATATGAAATAAAATGAAACAATGGAAACCAATCAAAAGCATATAAAAACATGAAATTATTCCTATCCCATAGTGGATTGGTGCTATTGTTAAAAATAGCCCTTTCCCAATCCTTTATTGATAAGCTAGTGATGAAATTTCTATGGATATGGAGATGATAAATGGACAAGATCAGTTCTCAAAGAGAATGACCTTGCATCAAGTTGTGGAGGATTTGCTTGAGGATGAAGCCTCTATTTAAAGATTTTCAAATGCTAAGAGTGCCAAACATGGAGGATGTGGGACTAATATTGGACAAATGAGAGGAAGACACTTGTCAAGTGGTGAGTGGTTGATGCATGTGCAAGATTTTGGAAATGTGCCCAAGAGGGGGGAAATTTCAATTCAAATTTGTGCAATGAATGTTGAGTTTGACCTTTGGAAGGGGACATGTAAGAGCCATGTAAGAGCTCATAAATGACTTGTTGGATGTACATGTTCACTTGTTTTGATTTCAAATTCTAGGGAATATTCCATGTTGAGTGAAAATGTTGGATTTAATAAATCAATAAATTGATTTATTTGTGCAAGTGGCATAATCTAGATAATGCAAGTGGGTAAGATTAGCATTTAATCGTGGTTAGATTAAATTAAGGATGATTAGGCTAGTTTGACTTTCATGACTTAAATATTTAATTTATTTAAAACAGAAAAGGATGGAATATGACTTTAGGCTTTTAATTAAATAAAATTTGATTTATTTAATTAAAGGATGATGTGAGCCTTTTATTTATTTAAATGAATAACCTAAGGACTAAAGACCTAATTTTCCAAGTGAATGGATTTAATGAACATGATTAACTTTATGAGTAGATGACTATGCATAATGTTAATTTTGTGTGTCCACATTTTGCCCCTCTTTGAAGAATGTACTTGTTGCGTTGGTTCAAAGAATAAACTTGCCGTGATCAAAATTTAAAAAATTTCTAATTTTTCGGATGCCCCAGTGGAAATTACACTGGTACATTGCCCCCTCGAGAGATCGAGCAAAAATATTCGATTTGAGTGTCGATCTTGTGATAAAGAGGTTCAAACTAGATGGTTATGGATGATGATGCAAATGAGATGAGTTTAAGATGCTTAGAATAACAAATCTATATTATCCTAAACAACTTAAATGATGATATGAAGTGATGATGGATGACATGGATGATGTGATATGTTGTGATTATGCAACAAATGATTTATGCAGATGCTTAGACTAACAGATCTATATTATGATGATGATGCAAATGCAATGCATGTGAAATGATCAATGTTTCCTATTATGTATGATATGCATGATATGTGGTATGCTGACAGTTTTGATGGATGCGGGATGGATGCATGATGGATGCATGAAGTTAGCATGAAAATCAAATATGACAAGAGGATCCCACAAGTCCATGGTCCGATGAGACTTTATTTAGAGATGATGACGATGATAGATGATGATGATGATGATGATGATTCACATATCAAGGATTGGGACTTTAAAAGGGCTACTTATGTTTGATAACACATGTAGGTACAATGCATCAAGGTATAAAGAACAGGGATGGTGTTGTACCTAGTGTGATGGACTCGACTCAACAAGCGGATAGGAGTATTCTTGTTCACACTTGACATACGAAAACCTTGCTAGGGCGTACCTAACAAAGAAAATTAAGCCAAGTTATTTTACAAGAACATCCAACAAGCACAGACAAAAGATAATGATCGTTGCCCCATTCCTATCTCTCTAAATCCTTTGTATGGATATCATCGAGAGGTCCTTGGAATGACCGCAATAGGATAAATCAAATGAAAAGATCAAGTACAAACAAGCCAGTGTTCTTCATACCTTGCCAAAGGGATTTGTTTTGATAGGATATGGATCCAAGGTGATATCCAAAATGATGCCCATTGTCAGAACAATATATCCTAGGACATGCATTGTATAGGATGATGATGGTTTGATAAGTTGATTGATAGGCTATTGATATAAAGTTGACTGACATGTTTGAAAATGATCAAGAGTTTGATTTTGTTTTTAAAGATTTGTTGTTTCAATTTTGATTTTACGATTGAAGATTGATTTTGCTGACTGCTATGATTGTTTATGTTTGTGTTGCCAAAGGATGAAGGTGACAATCAGTTTATTATGGATGATTGATTATTGTGGGTGCAAGTGAGATGAGACGGATGGATTTTTCAAATATTTGGATGTTTTTGACGTTTTGAAATGTTTTGAGGTTGTTTTGGTGTTTTGATATTTTTACAAATGTTTTGATTTTTGATTTTGAATGTTTTGGATTTTGATGTTTTTTGAATGTTTTGGATTTTGATGTTTTTGAATGTTTTTAGATTTTGATGTTTTTTGAATGTTTTTGGATTTTGATTTTTTTCAAATGTTTTTGGATTTTGATTTTGATGGATTTTGATGTTTTTTGAATGTTTTTGGATTTTGATGTTTTTTGAATGTTTTTGGATTTTGTGTCTCGGGGGCTGATCAAAGATTAGCCTTGCCTATGTTTAAGCTTAGAGATGTTGTAGTTTGGATTCCAATGTTTTTGATGTTTTTTGTTTTCGATTGTTTTTAGATTTTTTGATGTTTTGGATGTTTTTGGATTTTCTAATTTTCTGATGTTTTTGGATTTTCGCATGATTTTGATGATTTGGATATGGACATGTCTGATGATATTAGTGCTCTATTTAGGATTTTGTTCAAAACCAAGCTAAGGTTGATTGATTGAATTGATAGATTGATGATGATGATAACATTGTTGATGATACACAACAATGCAAGGATTGATTGATTAGGATTGATGATGATAACATTGTTGAGGATGCACAACAATGCAAGGATTGATTGATCAAGATTGATGAAGCTTGGTTTGAAACAAAAGATGTTTGGATGATTTCATGTGACGTTTGAAGTACAAATTAGATGCAACTAATAGCGATTGTTTTCATTGATATTCGATAAAAGATGAAGCTTGATAAGGAACGTCTTCTCTTCAAAATGTGCCATGGGCTAGTGATTTGGATTTTGGATCAAAAATGTTTGACCAAGTTGGTTTCACATTTGCCAATGTTTCAATCACCACATAAGTTGGAGGATATAGATCAAGATTTATTTTGGATGAAAGATGTAAATATCTACCCCCAGTGTCTAGCAATGTACGGAATGTGACAGGTGGATGCTTGGATAGGTGTATGGATGAATGGATATAGCAAGCATGCAAAGGATGCCAAGGATTATCTTATGATAAGATAAGGTATTTCGATAAAGGATGCTCATTTGGATAGTGCTTCATAGCTCAGATAATGTTGCATAGGATAGGATCAATGAAAATGGCCCATGTCAAGATATTTACCATAAGCAAGCATAAAGTGTGCCCCAAATTTTCATCAAGATCAAGATAACTTGGATGATGGACGTAGATGGATGAAAATGGATGAGGTCAATGGTTTATAAACGGGTGGATTTATTATGGTTGAGATGGATAGGATGCTAGATTTATTATGGATGGGATGAGATGCTTTCTCCTGAAGTGGCGCACGTAGATGCTCAATTCTACACATGATGCATGTTTACCAGGTTTTCATCATGGTCTTGCCCAAAGCACCACACATGTGGTTTTCACTAGAGGATGATTTTTTTCTTTACTGTTTTCAATCCTTTTTCTATTTTTTTTGGATTTTTTGCTTTTATGATTTTTTTGATTTTTTTAAAAGATTTTAAGCTCATGCTGAATCATGAGGTGTTTCTGATGTAGATGCCCCTGTCATAATGTGCCATCGATATCCTACTTGAAGGAGCTACTTTACTAAGATACGTGCACTTGAATGTAGCTTTTGGGATTATTGATCTGCTTCGTCAATAACATAGTTAACTTTGTCTTTGTGCGCACATCGCGATAGAATGCCCTTTGAATCCTTATGATGAAGGGTCATTGCCAATACATGGTCAATGTGAGAATTGGATATCATGTGTGGAGGCATGGATGGAGTGTGTTTAGGGATAAAAGATGGATTGGTTGATAGTTTGGAACCTTTGAATCTCCAAACTTGGGAAGATGAGCAATGATGGGTGGATACGAAAGTGTACATGGAATTAGGACCAACTGCTTGATATACTTTATATGTCGCTTGAAAAGCTTTCTTTTTCTTTTGCGAACATCTCTGATCGATACTTTTCCCTTTTTTATTTTTCCCCATAGTTTCTTTGACTGATGGAGAACTTTGATAGGGATGATCTTTCTTTGTATGTTTTGGTATCCATGCATATTTGATTTTTCCATTATGCTTCTCAGCTTCTTTTTCTTTGATAACATTCTTCGTACTTTGCTTCAAATGTTTCCTTTGATGTTAATCCCAATTCGTGGATGGGGTGATGGGTGGATGAAGATTCATGGCATGGCCGGTTGTAGTATTGACATCGATTTCATCATAAGGATTCTTTGTGCTTCTTATGTTGACGTTTGCTTGAGACATAGTTGCCCCTAGTATGGTGATAGTATCACCTTCATTCCTTGATTCTGCTTGTTCCAAGAGCTTTTTTTTAGAATGAATTCTCTAATAAATGACCACTGTAGGTGACATTATTTCCATTTGCTTCTCTGCTAACTCTGGAATATCCTATTCTATCTGACTTGTTTCCTTGAGTGGATAATGTTGGACATCCGCATACCTAATGTCCTCAATCTGAATTTGGGATATATTTGATCCTGATGTTGATAACTCAGCTTGACTATAGGAGTTGATAATCTGCTCTTTGTTTGTAACTGAATTTTGTTCTAGAAAAAGATCATCTTCGTGTCCATCCATAGAAAGCATCTCATGGGTAGATGGAGGATTATGTGCTAAATGGATATGAACATCTTGCATAGATAAGAGAGTTTCCATTGGATTATTGTAGTATCTTGAAGATACAAATTCTTGATCTTGAATGATTTCGGAGTTGCTTTCGACATGCTTTGGATCAAGTTCTTGACATGGATCAATTTCAAAGGATGGATTGCTTACAAAGGGTTCTTGGATGTCATCATTAGGCATGGTAAGCAGCTCAATATCCTCTTGATCTTTGAGTGAATTTGGATCAAGTGTCGAGTTGATGATTCTCTCAGTATCTGTAACCATGAGGTCAAAGGGGGTCAACATTTCTTGGAAAGGACCATTGCTAGACCTTGGTGAAAGATTTTGATCATGCTTTGGAATAAATTCTTGAGATATGTCCTCTAGCTCATAAGGCGATGTAGAGACATTTTCAACATGATCATAGGTTGATGGATCGTGCATTGTGTCAATAGGATCAAATAATCCTAACACTCCTTGAAATAGATCACTAAAGAGTGGCTCTTGATGTATGGTGATTTGATCATTGGATGGGGTGGAAACATCTTCAAGGTGCTCAGTGATGGATTGATCTTTCTCCTTGTTCTCAACAGTCATGGTGGAGAGATTGCCAATGCTATCATTTCCCCCAATAGTGATTATCTTTTGATCAATTAGGTCTTGGATGAGTTTCTTGAGTCGAACACAATCTGATGTTTTGTGTCCCCTTATTCTATGATAATCACAAAGGTGCTTCTCATTATACCCTGGCAGTTTTAATGCTGGTTCTTGATAGTTCACATAGACGGGGAGCTTGATGAGATTTTCTTGTACCAATTGTTGTAGGACTAATTCGATAGGTCTCCCAAGTGGTGTGTATTTTTTCTTGTTTCCTTGTGAGATTTTCTCTTTAAATTGACCTTGTGGTGTTTGATTTTGGAGGTGTGGTGATTGATCTTTGAGATGTGGCAATTGAGTTTGTTGTTGATGTTGTTGATCTTGATATTTGACTTCTTGCCATTGGAGATGTTGTTATTGATGCAATTGTGGATATAACTCAATGCTTTGATGACATGGTTCAACCAATGGAGGAATGTATTCATTTTGGAGAGAAGATATCTCTTTGCTCAATAATTCAATTAGTTTGGAATGTGAAGCAAGTTGTTCTAGAAAAATTTGATCTTGATTTTGACTCCCTTGATTTGGCTTTTGTTCAAGCAGATTTGGAATGTACATTTGTGGTGTTTGAATGGTATCATGGACAAATCAATTTTGGACATTGTTCTGACTTGGGCTGATGTTCAGATTTGGCATGATAGGTTGAAATTGAAGATTGTTGATGTTGGGAATCACATTGCCTTGACTTGGAGTTGTTAACATCTTGTTTGGATTTTGAACAACATTTGTGTGATTTGCAAACATATTTATCGCAAAGTTTTCCAGATTCATGTTTGGTAAAGTTGTACTCCGTACATTCACATTTGGCATGCATGGATTTGGTGGGACGATGTTGGTTGTTTGAAGGCTCATGCATTGATTGTTCAGTTGATAGACTTGTAGGTTTGGACTTGGATTTAAATATATCCTTGGGAAAGGTGTTCCAAACCTCAATTTGGGCATACTCACATTTGGTATACTTGTAGACACGTCAAATTGACATTATGCATCACATTTTCTCATCAAATAAAATAAATCAAGTTTATTTGTCAATCTCCTAAAGTCATCAGCTTAAATCAAATAAATCAAACTTGATCTTATCATCAACCTTTTTAATCAAATAAATCAAACATCCATCATAATGCATATTCCATCCTTCTTGATTTAAATAAATCAAATATTTAAGTCATAAAAGTCAAAGCATCCTAATCATCATCCTAGCTAATTAATCTTGATTAAATCTAAGCTAATGCATGTCACATCCTAACCACTTGCATTCTCTAGATTTGGCCACTTGCACATGAAATTGTATTTAATTGATTTGTCAAAATCTTTATTTTCAACTTGGCATAAAGGGAGAATATTCTCCAAGTTTGAATCTCCCCCCAAGTGGACATGTACACCCAACATGGCATTTATGAGGCCTTACATGTCTCTTACATGTCTCCTTCCAAAGGTCAAACTCAGCATTTATTTCCAAATTTGAATTCAAATTCTCCCTCTCATGGGCACATTTCCCTAATCTTGCACATGCATCAACCACTCACCACTTGACAAGTGTCCTTCTTTCATTGGTCCAATCTTAGTCCCACATTGGTCTCTCTTCAACACTTAGCATTTTGAAAATCCTTAAATAGAAGCTTCATCTTTGAGAAAATCCTCCACAACTCCACAATCTTTATGCAAAGTCATTCTCTTCACATGGAGAACTGATTTTGTCCACTATCAATCCACAATCTTAACATTTCATCTCTAAGATCATGCAAGGTCACTCTCTTCATTTGAGAAATGATCTTGTCCATCATTATCATTAGCTTATCTAAAGGGGTTGGGAAAGGGCTACTTTCCACATCAAAGTAGCACCAATGCCCCCATAAGATCAAGTGTTTGCTTTGTTTAAGAATGAGGAATAGTTATTTTCGATTATATTTGCTCAAGTATTTCATCTTTTTCCTTGTTTTCTAACAATGCAGATGGATTTTATGGGGAACTCATGTTTTAATCTTGCATTTTGATCTATTAGTGTGATTGTTCATTTCTTCCATGAAAGTTTGAAATAGGGTTCACATACTGGCGCTAGAAGGAGGGCAGCATTCACATTTCGTGTTTACATTTTGACTTCTCATAAGTTGTTATCTTGGTTTTATTAAATGCATGTTGATATGTTGATTTATCTTTGTGTTTCAATACCTTGTTGGCCTCTTTAAATTTCTTGTGATGCATTTGGAACTCACCATTTTGTGCTTACATCTATGGATTTTTTGCTTCTCTGCTATAAGATTTAATGAATTACTAAAGCATTAACAAATAAATTGTATCATGTGTTGTATTTATCAGGTAGTTTTATGCTCTAAAGATCCTAGCAAAAGCATTTTTGACTTTACCTTTCAGACAATGCTTTTATGTTATCCATATGTCAAGATAAGTATAGCATAGAGTTGATTATAGTTTAATATGTGACTGCTAATTCATGGCTTTACTTAACAGTTTCCAAACTTGATGGTCTCATCAAGAATGTGATCGTATACCATAACGCTATATTAACATTTCTTATAATCCATGTCTTCTTGCATGAGTCTGCACTATTTAATGTTTTGGTGAGATTTATGTGTCTTCATGAATCAATGCATTCCATGAGCTGACATCTTGTTTAAGCATTTTGTCCAAACAGTGGGAATGCTTGTTCTTTGTTATCACTTTTGCATATGTAACTTTCGTTGTGTGTACTCCCTGTTTGCTTATTTCCATTGCTTTTTTCTAAGCAGCCTTATGTTGAATGAAATAGAATAGGGCTCATCACAAGAGGAGAGTAAGAAAATGCCAGAAAAGAGGAGTGGCATTCAGTTATTTTCTCTTATTTTAAAGTTTCTCCTCCGCATGTTACATATTACAATACGAATCCACTCAAATTAAGACAATGGTTGTTAGTCATCTTTTTCTTTTACCACTGGTACAAAGGAAAATCTTGTTGAGATTTTGTTGTATTCAAAAGTGTCAAACTACCATTAGTTGATCCATATACTGCCGCTCCGTCCAAGCACTCAAAATTATCTTCACTTTCAATGCCCCAATCAACTTTATGTGTTGAACAAACTCAATCTGCCAATGATGCATAAGGAAAACTTACACTTAAGTCGCATGTGCTTTGTCTCTAGATATCACCCTGCATAAATACAAATGATCTTGAAATTGTAGAAGCCTTCAAAGCCAGTGATAAAGTAGAACTACTGGAGGATGCATATGATGTATAAATCTTTGATTTCATGTCATATTAGTATTAAATGAGCCATGCTTCTGATTTCCACTTCTTACAAAGCTTATAAGTTTGACCAGAGTTCATGCCAGTGCGTGGTCCCATGAAAATCAACAAGCAGATGACATTGAGTGATTCACATGCTTGAATTGTGGGGTAGTAAATCAGCCAACTCACTTTTGTGATTACCTCTCAACCGCTATCACATCCATCTATGATGCAAAACTCTATAGTGCATCCTCTTTATGCTCTCATTTTGGTGCAGGCAGAGACTGCTAGAAAAGGTTCGTGAGAATGGATTTTACACCTGCGCCCCATCACGTTTGCTCTAAAATTTCAGAAACCTTTTCTTTGAGACAATGATGCATTTTTGTGAAAGCATAAACAAGGCACATGAACCAATTGATAGAAGGGAAACGGCGTGATCTTATTGCCTGAGATGATTGTAGCCATATAGCAGAAGCAGCACCGACACCAATAGCAGTTAAGGTAATCCAAAATGAGTTAACTTAATCATTGTTCTGACATTGATTAATCTCTCAACTTTATTGGTGACTCTACCCACTATCCTTCACTTGCGTGCCATTCACTCAATTTAAAGTTTGCAGACTTTTCAGGCCTATGCCTACACCTTCCTATACCTTCCTCATGCCTAGGCCTGCGCATTTAATCTCACACATGTATATTGTTTGCGTAGATTTTTAGATCTTTTCTATGATACAAATTTGTCTCCACTTCATGCATTAGCATCACTAAGTCGCTTAGAATCTATGGGTAGGTCACCATATTTATTTCTTGGCCTGCGCATGTAAGCTATATAATTTCCACAATATTAAATGTGCATGTAGAAGCCACTAGTCATCCAAACTACAAATTGGAATTGTGCCATGCTTGTCCATGATGCTAATTCTAGAGCACTCAATGCCTTTGAATTACTCAGATCATCACCATTGGCTACGTGTATAAAAAGTGTGCAGAAAACTGGTGGGGCGTCACATCTAGCGAAAGAAGGAACAGACTGATTTCTTAGGAGTGAAGGTGTGCTAATTTATTGACAGGAAAACCTTCCAATAGTTAGTTTTGTCAGTTTAAAGCTGCTTCACCACATGGCCCTACACTCATTACTTTCTGTCAAAAAAAAAAAAAAAAACATAGAGCTGTTGCTGAACCAGAGTTGGTGGAAGATCTAGTTGCAGGGTCACGAGTGTCTTTTGATAAGATACGCTGCTAATTCTTTTCGTAGGCCGCTTCTCTTAGTGAGCATTCTCATTAAGAAATTCCTTTTAGCTGAATGGTAGTGAGCATTGTCCTTCATTAATATACTACTCCCCATGCCTCCTGTTAATTTGTAGTGGTTCACAATGGAAACGAAAAAAAAAACATAATGGTTTTGAAAAGGACAGGAAGAGCTGCAATTAATGCGTGCATCTAAAGCTTGTGGGAGATCACTAGGTATTTAGATACATATATTTTGGTTGATTATGCTTCAGTATGTTGCAACTTTGTCCCACTGGTCATTTTCCATTGAAAGGCATTTCATTACACCAATGTCAACATCCACTTTAACTTTGGAATGCATTGCAAGCTCAATCTCGGTCAAGTGATAAGTCATTTGCGTTGGATTTTGAGACTTTCAATGAACATTTGTTTTTCGAGACAGTAAATGCCATTATGACTTGTGATATTCATCTTCCATTCACAAGCAATAGATGCCTTAAGGGGAATGTTACGAGAGTTTGAATGCTGTGAATTTACAAGATATAGTTGCTGCCAAGTTGAAGAGATAAGTCCATTTGTCACAAAAGTCAAAGAAGATTCATCAGCAATTGAATTGCCGCTTGATACAATAAATGACTAAGGGGCAAGTATTAGCTTTGCTATTAATGGTTTTCAGTTATATTTGGTAAGAAATTTTGAACTCGGGTTGATATAGTATATTCTGCATTATCAATTTGTTTGCACTATAACCTTTTAACCTAAATTCATAGATACTATTTTCTTTTCCATTATAACCTTATAATTTGTTTCATTATATTTGAATTATCTTGTTAATGCTTGGTTGCAGGTTATAAAGGTTGGAGTTCTATTGTCCATGGGCCCAAATCTTCTTGTCTGAAAATTCAAGATCTTGGAGTAACAACATTTTTTAGGGCCATTATACAAAATTCAAATTTTCTATGGCCAGATACTTTGCATTAGAATGGATAAATCACCAACAAAATTGAGCTGAAAAAGTGGACATTGAACTCGAGATCTGAAAGAGCATTCTTTAATGCTTGTTGGAGCATCCATTTCCTGCTTTTATTTTCTGTTTATGCCAACTAAATCATTGATTTGATCTTTCAAAGCTAGGCTAAAATTGAACCTTACAAACTTACTAGCTTTCTAATTTTGGACTAAAATTGAACAAGGCAACTTTCACACTCAATTTTGGTGCTTTAAAATGAATTCATCATTGCTTTGAAGGCTAAAATGAACAAGTGTTTGAGTCAAATGATTTTTTCTTTTGTACATTTTTAGTGCGTATCCTCTCCCCTTGTGCTTCATGCGATTTGGGGTGCAAGAGAAACACTCAAAATGCATTTTATTGCTTTGAGTCACCTTTAGAGGGGCCTGCCTAAGAGACACATCCGAAAGGAGAACTCGAAGGTAACTCCAACCGATTTTTCATTCGGGCCGGTATATAAATGGATAAGACTAAACTGTCAAGTCCTCATGGTATGTAGGCCTTAGCCGTACAGTGTCTTTCAGAACGGGGTACTACCGTAAAACATATAAGAGCCCCTAGTAGGATTGATTAAAGACTTTAGTGGCTTGCTGGATGCTCGCAAGGTGCCATTTCCCTGATGTTGTGTCATTAAGAACCTTGTTTGTAGTAGCCATCTAGTCCATCCAATGAGTTTATCAAAGTGGTGCATTGGAACTTGGATTCCAAGAAGTTACTTGCCATGTCTGATCTTGGTTGAAATATAGAGGTTAATACTTCATTCTTAACATACCTTTATATTTTATCCTTGGTTGCATGTAAAATCATCTCTTCTACTATGAAAGGCATGAGGCAAGCCCACCAAGAAAAACGTACCAATTGAGCTAGGATGTTACATTGCTTGTTTGAAAACACAGTACATTTATCAAAAACATGGGAAAACCATCATTCAACATCATCATCAGAATTTCAAACCCCTTAGCTAGAGAAAATACCTTTGAGAAAACCTAAGAACTATTGCTTACCCTAGGGATTATGTCCTTAGAGGTTTCTAAGTAATTGGGTTTACATCTTAATTTGCTCTTACAAAGGTCAACATTAGGCAACCCTTGTCCTAATTTCTTGGAACTTCCACATAGCACTTTGTGGGATGAAAAGAAGTTGTGACATTGGACATTTAGTTTGAAACATAATCAAGTGTCTATTTTTGGTAAAAAGAATTCATTAAAGCAAAGATAACAAATTTGACATCACACATGTGCTTGTTTATCTTTTTATCATATTTTGAGAAAACATTGGTCTTTTGGGTTTGAATTACTCTTAGAGAAAGGCATGTTCTTCAATACCTTGGCCCAGTAAACAAAGTCTCTCTAAGTCTCTTAGGATCAAATCAAACATTTCACCCATCCCCAAACATTTATCAAACCCATCCCACAAGCAATTTTAGAGCTTTCAAAAACATCATTCTAGACTTGGGTAAATCATCCTCAAAACCAAATCAAAGTCAATTGCTTAGTTAAGTGTGTTTGGATGAATCCTTTCTCACACACTTAATTAAGTTATCACTTTCTTGAACAATTTCATCCTAAATATCACATCCAACATCTTAGGGTTTACAAGTTCATTATCCAAATCAAACAATCAAAATCAATCCCTAAGTCTAGCATTGATACAAAGTCCCTAAACATTCAACACTCATATCATTTACACCTTCCATCTATCATCTCATCATTGGTCCTAAAAACATTAGAGGTCACTTTTGTAATAAGGTCAAAACACAAGAGGAACATGGAATATAAACTTGATCCATACATCATGAGTAATCCAAATCAGTGCATGAGCTTTCAAATGAACAACGACTTCCCACCAAATCCCTACATGCCAAATGAGAATGCACCAAGTACAAGTTTTCGAAACATGAATCCAACAAACTTTGGGATGGATACGTTTGCAAAACATATGAATATTCCAAACATGAACAATGGTCAATTTCAACCTATCATGCCAAATCTGAGTGTCATCCCAAATCAAAACATTGTCCAAAATCAAACACAACTACACACTCCAAATCTGCTTAAACAAGAGCCAAATCAACTATATCAAGGGAGTCAAGATTGAAATCAAGAAGAAATTTGGCAAGATCAAATTGTGGCACTTTCCAAAATAGTTGAGTCATTGCCCCAAGAGACATCTCCACCACCATCACCCATATCAACATCATTCCTTCATTTAGGGCTTCCCCCCTTACCTAGCACCAATCACTCCATCCAAATCAATTCACCTAACACCAATCAAGCCATCACATCAAATCCTTTGAATATACCATCAACATTACACCAACAGATGGTATTCAATCAAGCAACAATGTTGATCCCAACAAACCAAAACATGGTCTCTGAAGGGCTTATTACCTTGATCATTCCAACCATCCTTATCACATCGATCACTCCAAACACCCCTATCACACCCGTCATATTTCAACCCCTCACTGCCATGATCGCTCCAAGTGTATCTCAACCACTTGTCACTACATCCAACACAATTTTGAATCTGCCACCACTACCACCAAAACCTAACACAGCAAGACAATATGACAATGCTCTAAAAGCTCACCAATCATACCAAAAGGCCATCCAACAATATCTAGCCATGCAACAAGCAAGACAAGCTTGACAAGTGCAACAAGCCTCTCAAGCTGCCCAAGCCTCTCAGGGTACTCAACAAACACAAGCACAAACACAAAAAATGACAACTGTTGAGAACAAGGATCAAGATCAATCCATCACTAAGCACCTTGAAGCTATGTCTACTTCATCCAATGATCAAATCGACATATGTCAAGAGTCACTTTTGAATCACGAAATATCATACAATGAGCCAATTCAATAAATATCAACATCACTTGACTCTATTCACAATCTCTCCACTGCAATTGTCGAAAACAAAGATCAAAACTTCTCCATCAAGGAGCACATTGAGGATGTATCTACACAATCCTATGATCAACTCACCATACATAAAGAGCCACTTTTTAGTGATCTCTTTCAAGGAGTGTTAGGATTATTTGATCTAATTGACATAATGCATGATTCATTGACCAATGATCATATTGAAAATGTCTCTACATTGCCTTATGAGTTAGAGGATATATCTCAGGTATTTATGCCAAAGCATGATCAAAATCCTTCACCAAGGTCTAGCAATGGTCCTTTCCAAGACATATTGACATCCTTCAACCTCATGGTTATAGATATTGGAAGAACCCTGAACTCAACACTTGAGGATATTGAACCACTTACCATGCCTAATAACAACATCCATGAACCTTTTATAAGCAAATCCATCCTTTGAAACTAATCCATGTCAGGAACTTGATCCAAAGCGTGTTAAAAGCAACTTCGAAATCATTCAAGATCAAGAATTTGTATCTTCAAGATACTACAATAATCTAATGGAAACTCTCTTATCTATGCAAGATGATCATATCCATGTAGCACATACTCTTCCATCTACCCATGAGATGCTTTCTATGAATGGACACATAGATGATCTTCATCTAGAACAAGATTGTATTACACAAAAAGAGCAGATTCTTAACTCCTATAGTCAAACTGAGTTATCAACATCAGGATCAGATATATCTTGAATTCAAACTGAGGACATCAGGTATGCAAATATGAAACATTATCCACTCAAGGAAACAATTCAGATAGAACATCCAGAGTTAGCGGAGCAGCAAATTAAAACGTCACCTATGGTGGTCATTTATCAAAGAATGCATTCTAAACAAGAGATCTCATAACAGACAGAATCAAAGCATGAAGGTACTACTACCACCATACTGGGGGCAACTTCATCTCAAGCAAACATCAACATAGGGAGCATGAAGAGTCCTTACGATGAAACTAGTGTCAATACTACAACCAGCCACATCATGAATCTTCATCCACCCATCACCCCATCCATGAATTGGGATCAATGTCGAAAGAAATATTTTAATCAAAGTATGAAGAATGTTATCAAAGAAAAAGAGGCTAAGAAGCATATCGGACAAATCAAATACGCATGGATACCAAAACATACAAAGAAAGATCATCCCTATCAAACTCCATTAGTCAAAGAAACTATGGAACAAAACCAAAAAAGGAAAGGTATCCATCAAAGATGTCCACAAAAGAAAAAGCAGGCTTTTCAAGCGACATACAGAGTATATCAAGCAGTTGGTCCCAATTTGATGCACACTTTTGTATCCACCCATCATTGCTCATCTTCCCAAGTTTGGAGAGTCAAAGGTTCCAAACTATCAACCAATCCATCTTTTATCCCTAGACACACTCCATCCACACCTCCACGCATGATATCCAATTATCACATTGACCATGTATTGGCAATGACCCTTCATCATAAGGATTTTAAGGGCACTCTATCGCGATGTGCGCACAAAGACAAAGTTAACTCCAGTATCAACAAAGCAAATCAAGAATCCCAAAAGTTGCATTCAAGTGCACGTATCTTAGCAAAACAACTTCTTCAAGTAGGATATTGATGGAAAATTATGACAGGGGCATCTACATCAACAACACATCATGATTCAACATGAGCTTAAAATCTTTCAAAAAAATCAAAAAAATCAAAAAATATGAAAATCCAAAAAAATCAGAAAAAGGATTGAAAACAATAAAGAGAAAAAATCATCCTCTAGTGAAAACCGCATGGGTGGCACTTTGGGCAAGACCATGATGAAAACCTGGAAAAAAAGGTGTCATGTGTAGAATCGAGCATCTATGTGCGCCAATTCAGTTGAGAGCATCTCATCCCATGTCCATAATAAATCCAACATTCCATCCATCTCAGCCATCATAATTCCATTCATCCATGAACCATTTATCCAATTCATCTTTATCCATCTACATCCATGGTCCAAGTTAACTTGATCTTGACAAATTTTGGGGCACACTTTATGCTTGCTTATGGTAAACATCTTGACATGGGCCATTTTCATTGATCTTATCCTATGCAGCATTATCTGAGCTATAAAGCACTATCCAAATGAGTTTTCTTCATCCAAAACCCTTATCTTATCGCAAGATAATCCTTGGCATCCTTTGTGTGCTTATCATATCCATCCATTCATACACCTATCTAGACATCCATCCATAACATTCCATACATTGCTAGAAATTGGAGGCGGATATGTACATCTTGCTTTGGGAATAAATCTTGATCTGTATTCTCCAACTTATGTGGCGGTCCGAATATTGGAAAACATGAAACCAAATTGGTCAGAGCATTTGTGATCCAAAATCCAAATCACTAGCCCATGGCATATTTTGAGAAAAAGATGTTCCTTATCAAGATTCATCTTTCATTGAACATCAATCCAAATAATCAATATTAGTCGCATCTAACGCATCCTTCAACATCACATCAAATCATCCAAAACATCTTTTGTTCCAAAATCAAGCTTCATCAATCATGATCAATCAAATTCAATCAAGAAATCATCAGGATATCCTTGTGTTGCTTAACACTATCCTTGCATTGTTGTGCATCCTCAACAATGTTATCATCATCAATCCTGATCAATCAAATTTTTGCATTGTTGTGTATCCTCAACAATGTTATCATCATCATCAATCCATTGACCCGATCGATCAACCTTAGCTTGGTTTTCAGCAAAAATCCTAAACAGAGCACTGATATCATCGTAAATGTCCATATTCAAATCATCAAAATCATGCAAAAATCCAAAAACATCCAAAACATATCAAAATCCAAAAACACTCAAAAAGTTAGAAAAACATCAAAAACATTAGAATCTGAACTACGTCGTCTCTGAGCTTAAACGTAGGCAAGGCTAATCTTTGATCAGCCCCTGAGACATCAAAATCCAAAAATATTCAAAAAACATCAAAATCCAAAAACATTCGAAAAACATCAAAATCCAAAACATTTGAAAAATTAAAAAATCAAAACATTTGTAAAATCTCAAAAATACCAAAAACAGCCTCAAAACATTTCAAAACATCAAAAACATCCAAATATTTGAAAAAAATCCATTCATCCCCATCTCACTTTCACCCGCAATAATCAATCATCCATAATAAACTGATCATCACCTTCATCCTTTGGCAAAGCAAACAGAAACAATCACAACAGTCAGCAAAATCAATCTTCAATTGTAAAATCAAAATCAAAACAATAAACCTTTAAAACAAAATCAAACTCTTGATTAGTTGCAAACATGTCAGTCAACCTTATATCAACAGCCCATCAATCAAACTTATCAAACCATCATCATCCTATACAATGCATGTCCTAGGATATACCGTTCTGACAATGGGCATCATTTTGAATATCACCTTGGATTCTTATCCTATCAAAACACATCCCTTTGGCTGAAGGTATGAAGAACATTGGCCTGTTTGGTACTTGATCTTTTCTTTTGGTTTATCTTATTGCACTCATTCCAAGGACCTCTCAATGATATCCGAACAAAGGATTTAGAGAGATAGGAATGGGGCAACGATCATTATCTTTTGTCTGTTGTGCTTGTTGGATGTTCTTGTAAAATAACTTGGCGAATACTTGCTTTGTTAGGTACACCCTAGCGAGGTTTCCATATGTCAAGTGTGAACAAGAATACTCCTATCTGCTTGTTGAGTCAAAGTCCATCACACTAGGTACAACACCATCCTGGTTCTTTTTACCTTGATGCATCTTGCCTATGTGTGTTATCAAACATAAGGTACGTAGCCCTTTTAAAATCCCAATCCTTGATAAGCAAATCATAATCATTATCATCTATCATCATCATCATCATCTCTAATAAAGTTTTGTCACATTGTGGACTTGTGGGATCCTCTTTTCATCATCTCACTTCCGCACTAGCATCGCATCATGAATAGTCAATCATCATGACCAATGCATCCATCATGCATCCATCGTGCATCCATCCTACATCCACAAACCGTCAGCATACCACATATCATTCACATCATACATAATAGGAAACATCGATCATTTCATATGCATTGCATTTGAACCATCATCATCCATCTCATAATCATAGCATATCATATCATCAATATCATCCATCTCATATCATATCATCATTTAAGTTGTTTAAGATAATATAGATTTGTTATTCTAAGCATCTTAAAATTGTCTCATTTGCATCATCATCCATAACCATCCATTTTGAACCTCTTTATCGCGAGATCGACCCTCAAATTGAATATTTTCGCTTGATCTCTCGAGGGGGCAATGTTCCAGTGTACTTTTTGCTGGGGCATCTGAAAAATCAGAAATTTTTTGAATTTTGATCTCGGAAAGTTTATTCTTTGAACCAATGCAACAAGTACATTGCTTCAAAGAGGGGCAAAATGTAGACACGTCAAATTGACATTATGCATCACATTCGCTCATCAAATAAAATAAATCAAGTTTATTTGTCAATCTCCTAAAGTCATCAGCTTAAATCAAATAAATCAAACTTGATCTTATCATCAACCTTTTTAATCAAATAAATCAAACACCCATAATAATGCATATTCCATCCTTCTTGATTTAAATAAATCAAATATTTAAGTCATAAAAGTCAAAGCATCCTAATCATCATCATCCTAGCTAATTAATCCCGATTAAATCTAAGCTAATGCATGTCACATCCTAACCACTTGCATTCTCTAGATTTGGCCACTTACACATGAAATTGCATTTAATTGATTTATCAAAATCTTTATTTTCAACTTAGCATAAAGGGATAATATTCTCCAAGTTTGAATCTCCCCCCAAGTGGACATGTACACCCAACATGGCATTTATGAGGCCTTACATGTCTCTTACATGTCTCCTTCCAAAGGTCAAACTCAACATTTATTGCCAAATTTGAATTCAAATTCTCCCTCGCATGGGCACGTTTCCCTAATCTTGCACATGCATCAACCACTCACCACTTGACAAGTGTCCTTTCATTGGTCCAATCTTAGTCCCACATTGGTCTCTCTTCAACACTTAGCATTTTGAAAATCCTTAAATAGAAGCTTCATCTTTGAGCAAATCCTCCACAACTCCACAATCTTTATGCAAAGTCATTCTCTTCACATGGAGAACTGATTTTTTCCACTATCAATCCACAATCTTAACATTTCATCTCCAAGATCATGCAAGGTCACTCTCTTCATTTGAGAAATGATCTTGTCCATCATTATAATTAGCTTATCTAAAGGGGTTGGGAAAGGGCTACTTTCCACATCAAAGTAGCACCAATCCCCCCATAAGATCAAGTGTTTTCTTTGTTTAAGAATGAGGAATAGTTATTTTTGATTGTATTTCCTCAAGTATTTCATCTTTTTCCTTGTTTTCTAACAATGCAAATGGATTTTATGGGGAACTCATGTTTTAATCTTGCATTTTGATCTATTAGTGTGATTGTTCGTTTCTTCCATGCAATTTTGAAATAGGGTTCACAATACTATTGACATTTTTCGAAGGTAATGATCCCATGTATGGTTCGTATAGATGTGAGTCTTGAGAATCAATTGACATTGTAAGGATTTGATAACTTATTTCACTTGGGTTCCTCATGATGTATGGATCAAGTCTATATTCCATGTTCCTCTTGTGTTTTGACCTTGTTACAAAAGTTACCTCTAAGGTTCTTAGGACTAAAGATGAGATGAAGGATGAAAGGTGTAAATGATGTGAGTGATGAACGTTTAGGAAGTTTGGATCAATGCTGGACTTAGGGTTTGATTTTGATTGGTTGATTTTGATAGTGAACTTGTAAACCCTAAGATGTTGGATGTGATCTTAGGATGAATTTGTTCAAAGGATTTGCTGATTTAATTAAATGTATGAGAAAGGATGCATTCCTACACACCTAACTAAAGAAATGATTTTGATTTAAGGATGATTTACCCAAGTCTAGAATGATGTTTCCAAAGATCTAAAGTTGTTTGGATGGATGAAGATGAAGATGATAAATGTTTCGGATGGGTGAAATGTTTGATGTGATCCTAAATGAACCTAGGAAGGACTTGTTTACTAGGCCAAGATAGTGAAGAACATGCTTTTTTCTAAGAGTAATATAAAATCAAAAGACCAATGTTTGGATGAAAACCATATGACCAAAAAAATGCCAAGCACATGTGTGGGGTCTAATTGATATAATCTTTACTTAATGGATTCTTTTTACCACAAACACACTCTTGATTAGTTTTCAAACTGAATGTCCAATGTCACAACTTCTTTTCATCCCACAAAGTGCTATGTGGAAGTTCCAAGAAATCAGGACAAGGGTTGCCTAATGTTGACCTTTGTAAGAGAAAATTAAGATGTAAACCCAATTACTTAGAAACCTCTAAGGACATAATCCCTAGGGTAAGCAATAGTTCTTGGGTTTTTTCAAAGGTATTTTCTCTAACTAAGGGGTTTGAAATTTTGATGATGATGTTGAATGTTGGTTTTCAAATGTTTTCGAATAAAGCACTATGTTTTCAAGCAATGTAACACCCTAGCTCAATTGGTACATTTTTCTTAGTGGGCTTGCCTCATGCCCTTCATAGTAGAAGAGATGATTTTACATGCAACCAAGGATAAAATATAAAGGCATGTTAAGAATGAAGTCTTAACCTCTATATTTCAACCAAGATCAGACATGGCAAGTAACTTCTTGGAATCTAAGTTCCAATGCACCACTTTGATAAACTCGTTGGATGGACTGGATGGCAACTACAAACAAGGTTCTTAATGACACATCGGGGACATGGCACCTTGCGAGCATCCAGCAAGCCACTAAAGGCTTTAATCAATCCTACTAGGGGCTCTTATACGTTTTACAGTAGTACCCCATTCTAAAAGACACTGTACGGCTAAGGCCTACATACCATGAGGACTTGACAGTTTAGTCTTATCCATTTGTATACCGGCCCAAATGAAAAACTGGTTGGAGTCACCTTCGAGTTCTCCTTTCGGATGTGTCTCTTAGGCAGGCCCCTCTAAAGGTAAACAATAGCGAGCAAGCACATCTGTAGTTTGATCGACCTTTGTTTAGAAACAAAGGGAGAACACACGCGATATACCTAACTCACACTCACAAAGTGTTTTGTTCAATTTTAAAACCCAAATCAAAGTGTGTATGGGCAATTATTTTCACAACTTAATGTCACCAAAAGCCTTTTGATTCTCAAGATCACCGTGAGGCATGAGAGAAGCACATACGTCTTTTGATGATATTCCTTTGTGTAAATAATTACAAAACAATAAATGCACACATTCATTTTATCCTTCAAAGCAATGGTTTGATTCGTTTGAAGCACCGAAGGAAAGATGAAGATTGCCTTGTTCGATTTTAGCCCCAAATTGAAATCTAGTTAGTTTCTAAGATTCAATTTTAACCATTTGCAACAGAAAATTGAAGTGTTCTTTTTAAGAGCCCAAAAAGAGATGAGTTGATCTGAAAAAAAAAACTAAAGCATAAATGGAAGCTCTTTAAAGCATTTAAAAATGCTTTGTCAACTTCAATTTTGATGTTCAATTTTTGAGCTTGAGCAATTTCGCTTGTTTTTGCTTGATTCCCATGCTTCACTCCAATGTAGATTTCACCTTTGTTTTCCTTCTTTATTTTCCTTGTACCTTTCACTTTTCCTTTCGCTTTTCCTCATTTTCATTTCACTTTCCTCGCTTTCCTATTAAACAAAAAGGAAAGAATGTGAGGATCAAAATATTAAGTTTATTTTAATCATTGATTTTAACTGAAAGAATGAAACAAAGATTCAATGATTTTGGATAAATGACAAAGATTAATGCAATCCAATATTAGACTTCACTCATTGATAAGAAGAATTATTTTCAAATGATAAAGACTCAATGATTTTAGACTGACAAATGGATCACCAAAAATGTTTGGTCAAAAACCAATGTAAACAAATAATTTATGTAATGATTAAATATAGATAAGCAAATATTTTGCTCCTTTTGTCATGATGGCACCTTGATCTTCTTTGACTAAACCTACAAAATAGTCATAAATGAGTTAGAACAACAATGTTAATAATAGGACAACTTTCCCATTTAGTGCAGCCAATCCTAAGGAAAATGTTAAACTGTATTCAAGAGACATCTCCGATGATTTAAAAGCATTCAAAACAAAAAAAAAGCAACCACCGGTGTAAAAAATGACAAAGGCTTTCAAAGTGATGCAGTTAGAAAGTGTTAAATTGTATTCAATAATCTTAGCATTGACTCTTCCTCTGCTATCTTGTCAAACATTGTAGTTGCAGCTGCAATGAATGTGGTGTATGCACAGAGAGCTGACAAATCTCATATCTGCACAAATCTCTTGGCTGGACGTCTTAATAAAATCAACTTTCACTTCTCCAATCTGGCGAGTCACATCCTTTACCTGCACGCAAATAGGCATTCATTAAGCATAATGTGTAAAATTTAATTTGTAGAGTTGACTTCTTTACTTCGAATCATAGGTGTAAAGATGAGTTCTTTAATTCATGCCCAACCACTCAGATTGATGCAATCATTGTGTACAGCTTATTCTCATTATTCTCTAATTTGTGAGAGTTGTTGCTGCCATGTGTAGGGGTTGTGGTCTCCTCAGTGAGCTCATACAACTTTATTTACAGATTCAAAGAAATGCATTTGTTAAGCTGTAAGTATTCAAAGCAGTGTTCATATTTCTAAAGCATAGACAAAAGCATATTTAGAAAAGCAGTAAATATTCCTAATAGTAAACATTCAATACTTAGCCATATATAAGACTATCATAATCAAGTGCATTCAAGGCTCCATAGTCAACATCTACTAGTCCTAAGAAAATTTCCTAGCTGTCTTGAAAGCAAAAATGCTGGATTTTATGAGAAGCATAACTCCTAAGTCACAAATATATGTGAGTGCAGCTAAGATCTCGGCTTTAAGGAGATGGGTTTTTATTGTACCATCACAAAAGTAGAAGAAACAATCATATCAAGTCGATGTCATTTCCTCATGTGAAAACAATAACTGTTGGTATGCCGAGCAATAAAGTTTTCATTTCTGTTAACGACTAGAAGTGGAAATTAGTTTACTGCCTATTAAGAAAATACCAGGAACTTCCTTATGTTAATATCTATAGCTGAAGACACACGCGAAGTGCATTCCTTGCTTCTGACAGAATACTTGACTTACTACCTAATACTGGTGTAGCAGCGTACTAGTGTAGCAGTGTGTGGGGATAGAAAGGGAAAAGAAATATTGCCTGTGTTTGTGAGCACGACCTCTGTTGTTAGAAGATGGTTATACTACATGCGTTTGTGAGCGTGGCCTTTGGGATTCTTCTTCTTGTCTTGCTTGGAAACCTTGGGGTCTATCCCCTCACCTTCCTCAAGAAATGTTGCACCATTTTATGCCCTTTCTAGATTTGATAAGCCCTTTTCCAACTGTAAGCTCAAGTCAATATTAGTTGAGGCGTGTGTGAGGTAAATGCGCAGGTCTCCTTTCTTTGCTTTCTTTCGAATAACAAAGAGAATGTTTGAATTTTGTAAACTGAGTGAATGTGGTCCACAAAACTACAAAAAACATGAAATGAACATTATCATCCCCTTGCAAAATCGTGGAAACCACTCCAATTCCTTTAAATCACAAACATAGATTTAAATGATACTTGTGTTTGTATGTTTTGTTTGCATTCCCTTCAAATCACAGATAGAACTCATGGTGGCTCGTGCCTACTGAAATGCCAAATCATCGCCCCTCAGTGGACCAACAAAGGCTACATTGATACGCCTTTCCTATGGATTGTTGCACATAGAAACAAAAGAAACAAATGGATATATCTATGGGCTGATGCAAGAAGTTGGGTACACAAAAAGCTCAAAAAGTGGAAATGTTTTTGTTGTTTTTCAGAATTTGTCACACTTGGACTGAAAAATTGAGGCACTTCTATAATGAATCTTAAAAAAATTCAGTAATATGAAATTTATCATTTTTTATCTAGTTTCCAAATATGTAAATTATTAAAATACCCAGTTTATAGAAATTACATTTTGACAAGGATCTATAAAAACCACTTTTTAAAAGTCCCTTTTTTTTACCATACCAAGCAGGTGTACGGACAACACTTTTTGACCCAAATAAAATTATTTTGATAATTACTTTTAGGAAAAGGGAGCTAACAACATGAAGTTTGGTCTGGATTTTTTTTTGTAATTTTTGGTTAAATAATTTTTTTTTTATTAAATTTTTATTGGCCTTAATTGATGTTTTTTCAAATCAACGTGTACGGACAACATAATTGGACCTAAACAAAATATTTTTTGACTCTTTTTTTTCATTGTGTAGAGAATTGTATGAAGTTTGGTCCCATATAATTTTTTTACAAGAAAATCAACCAATAAAAAGTTATTAAAAAACCAAAAAAACCTAATATTTCAAGTTTAAGGACTAGTTTGCTTAGAAATTAATTAAAAAATAGCAAACGTAATCCAATTTTAACAAAAAATATATATTTAGAAAGTAGACATTATGTTCTTTAATGGGTTTTAATTTTATAGACTCATTTAGAAAAAAAGTCCATTATCTATGTTGTCAAAGTTGGACATTCTTCTTCAATCTACCTTAGTTTTTTAGTTGTAGGTCAAAGGCTAAGGCTCAGATTGCCAAGCCTTTTCTGAGCCTAAAACCGAGGCAGCATGTGGGTTGGGAATTTTGAATTTAAAAAATGCATACATGTTTTTACAAAACGTGTATGCGTTACAAAACACATATGCGTTCCTTACTTTCTTGATTATTTAAAAAAATAAATACTTTTATTCTAAAACGCGTACACGTTTTGAGTTCAAAAAACATACAGGTTCTAAAACGCGTACGCGTTTCTAAAAAGTATTTATTTTTTTAAATAATTAATTTTTATGTGTTATAAAATGTGTATGCATTATATAACGCATACGTGTTTGATAGTGCATACGCGTTTTTTTAGGATCGGGTACCCATTCCTAAACGCATACACATTTTTTTAATAACGCGTACGCATTTTCTGTGATTTTTTTTTGGCCGAAACTTCCCCTCTTCGTGTACCCAACTTCTTGCTTTTACCCCTATATTCTCTGTTTGTCCCATGCTTTGTTCAAATGAATATATCAAAGGTACATAGATCTATATATTCATGAAAGTACAAGGCCAAAGACTAGAAATATTTAGAGAAGATATTTACAGAGAATATACTTTCAGTGATACAGATAGAATTAAAGTTCAGCTACAATGCATTGGTTCCCCAACAGGAGTAAAAGGAAGTGGCCAATGGTTGCCACCTACATAAAATTATGCCCAGACTTATGTTCATGCCCCATGATGCCAAAAATATCTCTAGTAGCAGCCACAGAAGCCAAAGGATTAGAAAATTTAGGGGAAGTAAATTTTTTTTTCAAATCATGGCTTTTGGCTCGCACATGCTGGTACTAGCATAATTCTTTCTTAGCTCTACGAAACTTATAATGGCTAGCAGTAGATATAGATGTTCTTTTTATAGGCCTAAACATTTTTTTTATATATAGAATTGGGTTCTACCTGATAGCGCCTATTAACAAATTGTAATGGAAGACCATGTTCCTACAAATATGCATGTCAAGAATATATATAGATCAAAGAAACAAGATCCAAGGCAATCATAAAAACATACTATACAAAAGAGACAACATAAGTCTGAGGCCAAAACAATGTAAGAGATTCATTCAACTTTCTTTCAAATGATTAAAATGTAGTGACAACCATGTAATCAGAGAAAAGCAAATTTTTTGTTACTTTAGAGATTTTTCAATACAGCCCTCCTTCTAGCGCCAATATGTGGTTGCTAAACTTGCACATATTTCAACTTCAATGAACATTAGTAATAATGCCAAGTCAAATATAGCAAATCAAGCATCCATATGAGATAGAAAATCATGCTAAATATGCAATAAAATAAAACAATGGAAAACAACCAAAAGCATATAAAAACATGAAATTAATCCTATCCCATAGTGGATTGGTGCTATTGTTGAAAATAGCCCTTTCCCAATCCTTGATTGATAAGCTAGTGATGAAATTGCTATGGATATGGAAATGATAAATGGACAAGATCAGTTCTCAAAGAGAATGACCTTGCATCAAGTTCTGGAGGATTTTCTTGAGGATGAAGCCTCTATTTAAATATTTTCAAATGCTAAGTGGTGCAGGAGCACCTGGAAAAGTTGGAGCACCTAGCAAGGTTTAATCTTTATTGTAGTTTTTGGTTAAAGTTTAATTTTGTTGTGTTTTGTAAGGTCTTGTGGATCATCTTGTTTATGGTTGAGGACCTTTGCTTCTTAGGTTAGAAGTGGTAAAGTTGAATAAATTTAGGAAGCTAATGTTTGGTTGTTTCCTAAGCAATAGACCAAGGTTGCAAAACACACTGTGTTTTACAATGCTAAGCTTTTGGTTGTTCTTAAGCTCGAAAAAGGAAACCTAACTGTTTCCAAGATTATTTAAAGGTAACTCTCGACCTGTTTCAGGGTTGGAAAACATTAGGAACTCTGGAAGTTATATGCAATTAATAAAACGATAGTGATTTTTGTGTGAAACTTCTATTTTTTCTGTTCTTACTCGTGTAACAACTGCTAAATGTGTTGAACAAGGCATCTTGTTGGTTTGCTAGCATGTAAAGAAGCCTTCTTGAAGCATTGTTTTGGCACATTAGATAGCTTTTCCTTCGCTTTCACCTGTTCTTGTAAATTCTATGTTTTTTTTTTAGTTGTTGTTTTGACTGGTAAACTAAATAGAATGGGGTTTTAGACTGCACTCCCACCGTACCAAGAAGTATGGGAACATTTGGAATGTGGCTAGACTCAATCATTGTACATAGGTTAGCAATAGGAGAATGTAGGGGACAAAGCAGCATTTAAAAAATCTTTTCCTAGGCGAGACTGTGAGTGCCCGACTTGGAAAAGATAGCAAAAGACCAATCCTAATGTGGTAGGGGTGTCCACTCCTTAACAAATTAAGATGTATGATGAATGCAAGAAACTTTGAGAAGGCATGGGAAAGAAGACAGATGCTTCATCAGTGTATTTGAGACTGGAATAAGCAAAACAGATCAAGAAATGGTCTAAAACCCTAGTTTTTTGAGAAAATCTGAGTTGCACCTGTGTATGGACAGAGAGGGTCCCAAACCCTAAAAATATTAAAGAGCTTGGAAAAAGAACCAGGGTGTCAGAAGGGAGTTTGGTACAATCTCTTAAAGGTGAGGAGTTCTAACCAGTTTACTTGTGCAAGGAGGCCTAAAAGGGGCTCAAGGCTAGTAGCCCTGCCCAAACCCTAGACCAAGGTTTTGTGATAGCGATGGAGAAGTAGTGAATGGAGGTTGAACAAAAACCTTCCCTAGACAGTTTTGAAGCCATGGAAGCCTATGCACACCCCTGCAAACAAGTTAGGAGGCATTAGAGGTTATCTAGTCTGTAAAAGGATTAAGGGCTAAGGAGAGTAAGAGAGGAAGAGCACCAAGTTTGGCTTGGTAGCAGGAAACTAGAAATGATAGCAGGGTTGACAAAGGAACCAGAGGTGCCTAAATAGCATAGGACCTATAGGTTGAGTGGTGGAGGAAGTGACACCAAGGGGTTATCAAAGGTGAGACCCGGAGCATTGAGTCAGTGATTGATTCAATCCAACCCTGTCCCTATCAGATTGGTATCAGAGCAAGCAAAAGATTTAGGAAAGCAGCTTATATGTCAGAAGTTGAGTCAATTGAAACTCCCGCCATGGTGACAAATGCACAATTAGCCAAGAGGGTTGAAGAACAAGAAGAAGACAACAAGTCCTTAAAAGAAATAATAGAGCAACTTGAGAAAGCATTGAACAATGCAAGGTTGGAAGGAATGGTGCCAAAGGAAGAAGAGGTTGCAGAGGAAGACAATGTCCCTAAACCTGACCCTATTTTGGAGGAGGAGCCTTTCTTGAAGGCATTGAAAGGCCTGAGTGGAAAAGGACTTGAGGGCATACTGTTGTTCTATGGAAAGATGGATCCTGATTTGGTCATGGATTGGATAGAAGGCATGGAGAATCACTTTGAATGTGATGGAGTAACTAAAGCACAGATGGTGAAGGTAGCTAAATCAAGGTTGAGAGGATCAGCCTTGACATGGTGGAAATTTGTTTAAACTGAAAGGGAAAAACAAGGCAAGCAACCCATTTCAACTTGGAAAGGAATGGTTGCTAAGGTAAAGGAAGCCTATATTCCAGATGATTATGAGATCCAACTTCACAAGAAGAGGCAAAGTCTAAGGTGGAAGGATCAATATGTCAACACCTATATTGAAGAGTTTCAGAAGTTTTGCTTGAGATCAAATGTGACAGAGGATGAGAGCCTAAAAGTGGCTAGGTACCTCAATGGCTTGAAGTGGAACATTCAGGAAGAGATGGCTTTGCTAAGTCCCAAGACAGTCCACCAATGTTATTAGTTGGCTATCAAGATTAAGGAAAGGAACAAAAGAAAGCAAGATTAGTCCTCTAAGGGCAGAGGCAAAGGCATAGATCAAAGAGGACAGTGTGGTGGTTACCAAGGTAGAGGAAATGATCAAAGAAACCAAGGAGAATCTAAGCTCACTAAGCATGGAGGTGAAACATCTTCAAGAGGAGTATTTAATAGAGGAAGAGGAGTAGGTAGGAGTAGTTCTTACTTTGCAAACATGAAGTGTTATCACTGCAACCAACTAGGTCACCCTGCTTATAGGTGCCCGGAGAAAGCATCTTCATCTAGCAATGAAAAGAGAGTGGAATATGCACAAGAGGACACCATGAGTCCTAAAGAACCTAAAATCAGTCATATAGAGTCTGAAGTAGGAGAGAATCTGATGTTTAATAGAGTTTTGATAAGACAGCCAGTCAAAGAGGAACCTAAGCAAAGAAGAGCTCTTTTCAAAGTAAGGTGCAAGATACTTGGAAAAGTGTGCAAATTCATTGTAGATTATGGTTCAACAAACAATATAATCTCAAAGGAGGTAGTAACAAAGCTAAAATTGGAGAAGGTACCTCATAATAATCCCTACAAGGTCACATGGTTGAATAAAGGGCAGAGTGTTTTGGTCAATGAGCAAGTAACAGTGGAATTTTCAATTGGAGGCTATAAAGACAAGCTAGTTTGTGATGTATTACCTATGGATGCATGCCATCTGTTACTGGGCAGACCATGGCAATATGATAGAAGTTCCATTTATGATGGGAAAGAGAACACCATCTCATTCAAGAAGGATGGAAGAACCTTCAAGCTGCAGTTCTTGACAGAGGAAGATGAGGGGTAGTCCAAGGTACCTAACATCATGTTGAGCAGTGGCAAGGAGTTCCTTAAGGACCTACACCAAGGGAATGAAGGATATGTGATCATGATGCAGTCCAAAGAGGAAGAAAAGGCTAAAAAGATAGACCTACCAGAAGTAGTCCAAAGGTTGCTTGATAAATACAAGAGTATAGTGAGTGATGGAACACCTGCAACTCTACCACCAAAGAGAGCAACAAGTCATCAAATTGACTTCATACCTAGAGCCTCATTTCCTAACAAAGGAGCATACAAGCTCACTCCTGAGCAGAACCAAGAGGTGGCTAGGCAAGTGGAAGAATTGTTGAGTCAAGGTCTGATTCAAAAGAGCATCAACCCATGTGCAGTCCCGGTGGTCTTAGCAACTAAGAAAGGAGGTAAGTGGAGACTTTGTACTGATTCTAGAGCAATTAATAGGATCACCATTAGGTATAGGTTCCCAATACCTAGAATTGAAGATTTAATGGATTTCCTTTGAGGAGCACAGTATTTCACTAAGTTAGACCTCAAGAGTGGCTACCATCAGATTAGAATTAAGGAATGTGATGAATGGAAGACAACTTTTAAGACAAATGATGGCTTAAATGAGTGGAAAGTGATGCCATTTGGCCTCTCAAATGCCCCTAGCACGTTCATGAGACTAATGAATGAGGTGCTTAAGGATTTCACAGGGATCTTTGTAGTGGTCTATCTTGATGACATATTGATTTTCAGTAAGACAGCAGAAGAACATTTGAAGCATGTGGAGATGGTACTTAAAAGGCTGCAAGAAGAACAGTTGGCAATCAACCTTGAGAAGTGTGAGTTCTTCAAACAAGAACTTGTGTATCTAGGCTTTGTAGTATCCCAAGGAACATTGAAAATGGATCCAAGCAAGATGGAAGCCACCCTAAACTGGCCTACACCAACCACAGCAACAAAGGTAAGGAGCTTTCATGGTTTAGCTCAGTTTTATAGGAAATTCATAAGGAATTTTAGTGCTATATGTGCACCAGTCCTAGATACTATTAAAGGTGGTCTAAAAACAAAGTTTAAATGGACTCAAGAGGCTAATAAAGGGTTTGAAAATCTGAAACAAGAAGTGGCAACTCAACCTATCCTATTATTGCCTAGTTTTGATAAGTTCACTGTTGAGTGTGATGCAAGTGGAGTAGCAGTAGGAGGAGTACTTAGTCAAGAAGGTAGGCCTGTAGCCTTCTTTAGTGAAAAGATCAATGAAGCCAAGCAAAATTACTCTATCTATGATCTAGAATTATATGCTTTAGTGCAGTCTCTTAGGAAGTGGACGCATTATTTGTTACCGAAAGAGTTTGTGGTCTTCACAGATAACCAGGCACTCAGTTACATCAACACCCAAGAGAAGCTGAGTAACAGACACTTGAAATGGATGGAATACATCCAAGCCTTCACATTCACTATTAAGCACAAGAAAGGACAAATGAATAAGGTGGCAGATGCATTAAGTAGGAGAATGTTGATAGTGCAGGAAATACAGTTGAAGAGCATTGGATTAGAGAGTTTCAAAGACCTCTATGGTGATGATGAAGACTTCTCAGAAGCCTACAATGTATGCTCTGATTTTGAGAATCATTTTCATAGTCAATATGCTGAGTATACACTGCAAAATGGACTTTTATTTAAGGGTAATCAGTTATGTGTCCCAAGAGGATCAATGAGGGAAAATCTAATCCAAGAAAAGTATATTGGTAGTCTTAGTGGACATTTTGGTATTAATAAAACTTTAGAGCTAGTTCAAAGGTTCTATTATTGGCCTAAGTTAGCAAGAGATGTCAGAAAATATGTGGAACAGTGTGTGGTATGCATGAAAGCTAAGGGAGGAGCTAGCAATGTTGGTTTGTATCAACCCCTTCCTATTCCTAACAGACCATGGGAGTGTGTGAGCATGGATTTTGTGGTAGGTCTTCCTAAGACCAAGACTGGTTTTGACAGTGTGTATGTAGTAGTGGATAGATTTACCAAGATGATTCACTTCATTCCTTGCAAAACTACCCATGATGCAAGCTACATAGCTCATCTTTTCTTCAAGGAGGTTGTTAGGATCCATGGCTTTCCTCTAAGCATTGCTTCAGACAGGGATGTGAAGTTCATGAGCCACTTTTGGAAGACTCTATAGAGCAGATTGGGTACAAATCTATCTTTTGGATTAGATTACCATCCTCAGACCGATGGTCAAGTAGAGGTGGTTAACAGAGTGCTAGGTAATCTTCTGAGGTGCTTGACTAAAGAATATGGACAGACATGGGATATTGTGATTTCCCAAGCTGAATATGCCTATAATGACAGTGTTAACATAACTACAGGGAAAAGTCCTTTTGAAGTGGTATATGGGATGCACCCAAGAGGTATTTGTGAACTTAGAGACCTTGGATCTATGGAGAATAGAAGTGGACATGCAAAAGACTTCACTCAGACCATGAAGGAGATTCATGAGTAGGTCAAGAAGACAGTCATAGCAGCAACCCAAAAGTTGAAGGAGAATGTTGATTTGTCAAGGAAGGATGTACAATTTGTAGTTGGGGACTATGTTATGGTCCACCACAACAAATCTAGATTGCAGAAGGGCATGGCAACCAAGTTATAGATGAAAAGAGTGGGTCCATGCAAGGTGTTGGCCAAATATGGCAAGAATGCATATAAGGTGGAATTACCATTACATTTGGGCATCTCTCCAGTTTTCAATGTTGCTGATTTAATCAAGTACAAGGGATCAGTCAATGATGGGGATCAGAACAGTCAAGAAGTTCTCAAGGAAATCAGTAATGTACCCTTTCCTCATCAAGACAAGCTCCAGGCAAAGAAGATCTTGCAGTCTAGAGTGCAGAAAGCTACTAGACACAAGGTGTACATGGAGCACCTTATCAAGTGGAAGAACAAACCAGAATCAGAAGCCACTTGGATACAAGAAGACTAGTTCAAGAAACTTAGCATTGACCTAACATTGGTCCCTCCTTCCTCTAATTAGTTGTTTGGGGAGAGAGGGGGAGAATGGTGCAGGAGCACCTGGCAAGGTTTAAGCTTTATTGTAGTTTTTGGTTAAAGTTTAATTTTGTTGTGTTTTGTAAGGTCTTTTGGATCATCTTGTTTATGGTTGAGGACCTTTGCTTCTTAGGTTAGAAGTGGTAAAGTTGAATAAATTTAGGAAGCTTATGTTTGGCTGTTTCCTAAGCAATAGACCAAGGTTACAAAACACACTATGTTTTACAATGCTAAGCTTTTGGTTGTTCTTAAGCTCGAAAAAGGAAACCTAACTGTTTCCAAGATTATTTAAAGGTAACTCTCGACCTGTTTTAGGGTTGGAAAACATTAGGAACTCTGGAAGTTATATGCAGTTAATAAAAAGACAGTGATTTTTGTGTGAAAGTTCTATTTTTTCTATTCTTGCTCATGTAACAGCTACTAAATGTGTTGAACAAGGAATCTTGTTGGTTTGCTAGCATGTAAAGAATCCTTATTGAAGCATTGTTTTGGCACATTAGATAGCTTTTCCTTCGCTTTCACCTGTTCTTGTAAATTCTGTGTTTTTTTTTAGTTGTTGTTTTGACTGGTAAACTAAATAGAATGAGGTTTTAGATTGCACTCCCACCATACCGAGAAGTATGGGAACATTGGGAATGTGGCTAAACTCCATCATTGTACATAGGTTAGCAATAGAAAAATGTAGGGGACAAAGCAGCATGCAAAAAGTCTTTTCCTAGGCGAGACTGTGAGTGTCCGGCTTGGAAAAGTCAGCAAAAGACCAATCCTAACGTGGTAGGGGTGTCCACTCCTTAACAAATTAATATGTATGATGAATGCAAGAAGCTTTGAGAAGGCATTGGCAAGAAGACAGATGCTTCATTAATGCATTTGAGACTGGAATAAGCAAAACAGATCAAGAAATGGTCTAAAACCCTAGTTTTTTGAGAAAATCTGAGTTGCACCTGTGTACGAACAGAGAGGGTCCCAAACCCTAAAAATATTAAAGAGCTTGGGAAAAGAACCAGGGTGTCAGAAGGGATTTTGGTACAATCTCTTAAAGGTGAGGAGTTCTAACCAGTTTACTTGTGCAAGGAGGCCTAAAAGGGGCTCAAGGCTAGTAGCCCTACCCAAACCCTAAACCAAGGTTTTGTGACAGCGATGGAGAAGTAGTGAATGGAGGTTGAACAAAAACCTTCCCTAGATAGTTTTGAAGCCATGGAAGCCTATGCACACCCTTGCAAACAAGTTAGGAGGCATTAGAGGTTATCTAGTTTGTAAAAGGATTAAGGGCTAGGGAGAGCAAGAGATGAAGAGCACCAAGTTTGGCTTGGTAGCAGCAAACTAGAAATGATAGCAAGGTTGGCAGAGGAACCAGGGGTGCCTAAATAGCATAGGACCTACAGGTTGAGTGGTGGAGGAAGTGACACCAAGGGGTTATCAAAGGTGAGACCTAGAGCATTGAGTCAGTGATTGATTCAATCCAACCCTATCCCTATCACTAAGAGTGCCAAACATGGAGGATGCGGGACTAAGATTGGACAAATGAGAGGAAGACACTTGTCAAGTGGTGAGTAATTGATGCATGTGTAGGATTTGGGAAATGTGCCCAAAAGGGGGGAAATTTGAATTCAAATTTGTGCAATGAATGTTGAGTTTGACCTTTGGAAGGGGACATGTAAGAGCCATGTAAGAGCTCATAAATGACTTGTTGGATGTACATGTCCACTTGTTTTTGATTTCACATTCTAGGGAATATTCCATGTTGAGTGAAAATGTTGGATTTAACAAATCAATAAATTGATTTATTTTTGCAAGTGGCATAATCTAGATAATGCAAGTGGGTAAGATTAGCATTTAATCGTGGTTAGATTAAATTAAGGATGATTAGGCTAGTTTGACTTTCATGACTTAAATATTTGATTTATTTAAATTAGAAAAGGATGGAATATGACTTTAGGCTTTTAATTAAATAAAATTTTATTTATTTAATGAAAGGATGATGTGAGCCTTTTATTTATTTAAATGAATAACCTAAGGACTAAAGACATGATTTGCCAAGTGAATTGATTTAATGAACGTGATTAACTTTATGAGTAGATGACTATGCATAATACTAATTTTGTGTGTCTATAGAAAGTGATTCTCAAAATTAGAACATACCTTATAAGCCTCCGAGAAGTCTTCATCCTCACCATAGAGATCCTTGAAACTATCTATTCCAATGCTCTTTAGATGTATCTCTTGTACTATCAGTAGTCTTCTACTTAGTGCATCTGCCACCTTGTTCATCTGTCCCTTCTTGTGCTTAATGGTAAATGTGAAAGCTTGAAGATATTCCATCCACTTCAAATGTCTATTGCTCAATTTCTCTTAAGTGTTGATGTAGCTAAGTGCTTGATTGTCAGTAAACACTACAAACTCTTTAGGTAGGAGATAATGCCTCCACTTCCTAAGTGACTATACTAAAGCATATAGTTCCAAGTCATAAGTAGAGTATTTATGTTTAGCTTCATTGAGATTTTCACTAAATAAAGCTATAGGCCTGCCTTCTTGGCTTAGCGCTCCTCCTATTGCAATTCCACTAGCATCACATTCCACAGTAAACAACTTGTCAAAACTAGGTAACAAAAGAATAGGTTGAGTTGCCACTTCCTATTTTAGTTTCTCAAAACCTTTCTCAGCTTCTTGAGTCCACTTAAACTTAGTCTTTAAGCCACCTTTGATTGTATCTAGGACTGGTGCACATATGCCACTAAAGTTTCTTATAAACTTCCTATAAAACTGAGCCAATCCATGGAAACTTCTTACCTTTGTCCCTATGGTTGGTGTAGGCCAGTTTAGGATAGCTTCCACCTTGCTTGGATCCATTTTCAATGATCCTTGGGATACTACAAACCCCAAATACACAAGCTCCTTTTTGAAAAACTCACATTTCTTGAGGTTTATGGCTAACTTCTCTTCTTGCAATCTTCTAAGAACCAACTCCACATGCTTTAGGTGTTCCTCTACTGTCTTATTGAAAATGAGTATATCATCAAGGTATACCACCACAAATTTACCTATGAAATCCTTAAGCACTTCATTCATGAGCCTCATGAATGTGCTAGGGGCACTAGAGAGGCCAAATGGCTTAACTCTCCACTCATACAACCCGTCATTTGTCTTAAAGATTTTTTTCCAATCATCCCCATCCTTGATTCTGATATGATGGTATCCACTCTTGAGATCCAACTTGGTAAAATACTGAACTCCTCAAAGAAAATCCATTAAATCCTCAATCTTAGGAATAGGGAACCTATATCTGATTGTAATTCTATTGATAGCTCTAGAATTAGTGCATAATCTCCACTTACCACCTTTTTTGGTTGCTAATACCACTGGTACTACACATGGGCTAATGCTCTTCCTAATCAAACCTTGATCTAACAACTCCTGCACTTGTCAAGCTACCTCTAGATTTTGATCCAGTGTGAGCTTATAAGTTGCTTTATTTGGAAATGAAGCTCCTGGTATGAAATCAATCTAATGGCTAATGGCTCTCTTTGGAGGTAAGGTTGCTGGTGTCCCATCACTGACTATGTTCTTATACTTCTCAAGTAACTTCTGGACTGCACCAGGTATAACTATTTTCTTTGCTTTTTCTTCTTCCTTGGGTTGCACCATAACCACATATCCTTCACCTCCTTGATGTAGAGTGTTAAGGAAATCCTTTACACTACTTAATAAGACACTAGGGGTCTTTGACTGTCCTTCTTCCTCATCTGACAATGACTGCAACTTAAATGTCTTTCCATCCTTCTTGAATGAGATAGTATTGGCCTTTCCATCATAGATGGCACCTTTGTCATACTACCATGGTCTACCCAATAGAAGATGGCAGGCATCTAGGGGTAACACATCACAAATCAACTTGTCTTTGTATCCTCCAATGGAGAACTCCACCATTGTCTACTCATTTACAAGAAAACTTTGTCCATGGTTCAACCATGTCACCTTGTAGGGATTAGTGTGGGGTATTTTCTCTAATTTCAACTTCCTTACTGCCTCCTTAGAGATGATGTTGTCAGTTGAACATGAATCCACAATAACCTTGTATAATTTCCCAAGTATTTTGCATCTCACTCTAAATAAGGCTCTTCTTTGCTTTGGCTCTTCCTTGACTAGTTGTCTGATCAAAACTCTTCTAAACATCAGATTCTCCCCCACTTCTGATTCAATGTGACTAACCTCTAGTGATTTTTTACACATGGTGTCCTCTTGTGTATATGCCACTCTCTTCTTAGTATTTGATGAAGATGCTTTCTCCGGGCACCTATAAGCTGGATGTCCTACTTGACCACAGTTATAACATTTCATATTGGAGAAGTATGAGCTACTTCTACCTTCTCCTCTTCCTCTATTTGAACCTCCTTGAGGACCTCTACCTCTTCCATAGCCTCCTCTAGAAGTTGTTTCACTTCCATGCTTAGTAAGTTTTGACTCTCCCTGATTTCTTTGTTCAATCCCTCTACCTTGGTATCCACCTCTATGTCCTCTTTGATCTCTTCCTTTGCCTCTACTCTTAGAGGCCTGATCTTGTTTCCTCTTACTCCTCTCTTCAATCTTTATGGCCAATTGATAGCATTGGTGAACCGTCTTGGGACTTAGAGGAGTCATCTCCTCTTGAATGTTCCACTTCAAACCGTTAAGGTATCTAGCCACCTTAAGACTTTTATCCTCAGTAACATTAGACCTCATGCAAAGTTTTTGAAACTCCTCAATATAAGAATTCACATCTTGGTCCCTTTGTCTCAACCTCTGTCTTTTCTTATGTAACTGAATCTCATAATCATCTGGCATGTATGCTTCTCTTACTTTTGCAACCATTCCCTTCCAAGTAGAAATAGGCTACTTGCCTTCCTTTTCCCTCTCTGTCTGAATGAACTTCCACCATGTCGAGGAAGAACCTCTCAATCTTGATTTTTCCACCTTCACCTTATGTGCTTTAGTGACTCCATCACATTCAAAATGGTTTTCCATTCCCTCTATCCAATCCATGACTAGATCAGCTTCCATTTTTCCACTAAACAATGGTATGCCTTCAAGTGCTTTTCCACTCAAAGCCTTCAATGCTTTCAAGAAAGTCTCTTCTTTCAAAATAGGGTCAAGTTCAGGGATCTTGTCTTCCTCTGCAACCTCTTCTTTCTTTGGTACCCTTCCTTCGAACTACACATCATTAAATGCTTGCTCAAGTTGGTCTATTATTTCCCTCAATAGTCTATTGTCTTCCTCCTGTCCTTCGACCATTTTGGACAATTTTGCATTTGTAACCATGATGGTGGAGCCACTAGACTCAATCTCAAACATACAATAGTCAATCCAAAATATTTTCCTTGCTCTGATACCAATCTGATAGGGAGGGGGTTAGAGTAATCACTCACTGATACCTGCTCTTAGTCTTCCTTGCAATACCTCCTTGGTGTCTTACTGCACCACCTTAACCTATAGGACCTTCTTCTTGGTTGGGTTCCCCTGGTTCTCCTTTCCAACCCCACTACCATCACAAATTATTTCTACCAAGTCAAATCTTGGTGCAAACTTACAACTCTCTCCTTAGCCCTTAATCCACACTAAAGACTACAATACCTCCAAAGCTTGAATTTTGATTTGCATGGGTGTGGAGGTGTTTCTATTCATTTAAATCCATCCAATTTTTCTTCTTGATGGTCCTCCTAGCTCCATGTCTTGGTCGCTCTCACCAAACCCCCATTTAGGCCTTAAAATGCTACTAGCCCTAGGAGCCCCAATTAGGTCTCCTCCGAGAAAATTGGTTATTGCTCAAAACTTTCCAAAGAACACCTCATTCTTTCTTTGAGGTTCTTGGTTCAAATAAACACCTCTCAAATATTTTTTAGGTCTTGGGTTTTTATTTGTCGTACAAAGCCTCAACTTGAAAATGGGCATAAACTAGGGTTTTTAAGACATTTTCTGGTTGCTTCCAAACTGTCAAGTCTTTCACTAACCAAATGAATTAGTGGAGTTTCCTCCTGATCACCATACCTTGGCAAGACTCCCACCTATCTTCTCTAAAAGGAAATTTACCAAGAACTTGTCACCCTTGCAAGTTATGTGCTCTGCACTACTTGTCTTCCCTAGCCGAACTCGTCCTAGCTCGCCTAGGGAAAGACTTTTCCAACAGCTCCTGTGCTCACACAAACCTTAAATCCTACCATATTTACACACATGGAGTCTATTCACTATTCCCAAAGGGCCGTACAATTTGTATGGTGGGAAAGTGAGCTAAATCTCCATTTTTTCTAAAATTGTCTGGTTCAAACTAGCAACGGGGTGCAAGCAAACTATTTACAAACATCGAATGAAATTGAATAAAGAAAGCTAATGAATGGAACATAATGCTTGAGAAATTACTACATTACATCCTACACTAAACACAATAACAAGTTCAATCTATTAAAGCTCTACTTTGAAGCAAATATCAGTAAATTCACTTAAACACATTGTTTTCTTCAATTCCCAAACTTCGAAGCCAATATAAAAATGCTTCCAACCCTACTCTCAGGTCAAGGCACACCCTATATAGGTTAGAAAAATGAGTTATGCCTCCCCTTGGTCTGACATGTCAGTTCCAGAGTGGCAAAGTTGCAAAAATTGCACCATTTTGCAACTTTTGCCAATTTCTAGAAAAATGAATTTTTAAACTCATCCACCCTTTCCACTCCTTAACCTAATGATCACTATTGAGAAAGACACACTCTTAAACCTCTAACTCTATCTAAATGGTCAACATGACCTTCATGGTAACACATCAAAACAAAAATTCATCCTAGACTTCCTAATTGCCTAGTATTTCCTAGGTGCTCCTGCACCAACAACTCTTGCACTTCTAGCATTTTTCACCTAAAATGAGAGAGATAGGAGAAAAAATTCTAATGTTTAATTCAATTAATGTTAAGTGTGATGTTTTCTAACGTAAATGAAGTTAACTAAATGCAATTGACTTATCTAAATGAATGAAAATGAATACAAAAGTGAAATTAAAGCTATGTTTGAAAACACATTCTGATATACAAACAATGAAGTAAATGAAGGAAATTATGCATAACAAAAAAGAAAATGGATGAATCTGAGTGTACCTAGAGACTTGATGAAGAATCTAGAATGTTTTGGATGCTGGTTGAAATCACTAGTTTTTCATAGTGGGACTCATTTTCCCAAGTTGGTGAATTAGTCCTCCTCCTGGTGAAAAACTATTAGAAGCAAGTTTTAGTATGCCGGGATCTAGAATTTGACAAAATTCAAATTTCCAGTCCTAAGGTAGGACTCATTCGCCACAAGTGGCAAATCAGTCCTCTCCCAAATTTCTAAAAAAATAGGAGACAACTCTGCAACACCAAATCTGGAAATCACTACTTGTCGGGTTGCCAAAGTCAATTCTGCAGGAAATGGACAGAAAGCCTTCTCCAAGCTTGAAATATACTTAAGTTGACTTGAAGAACCTAGTTGACTTGTAAACCAATCTTCAACACCAAAAATCTTGTCAAATCTACATACCTAGGTCTGCAAACAAACATGCTATAGGGGAAAAAATGGTTTAAGGTTAGTGAATAGGGGTTTTCCTTGGTGAAACCCTACTTTTGATAATCAAACCTTTAATAAAATAATAAAATGAAAAAGAATGATAAACTAACATGCAATTGCTATCAACTTACCAAACCCTTAATGATGCAAGTCTGAAATAATGTCAATGGCTGCTTCAAAGGGGTTGAATAGTGCTTGAAAAGATGTAAAATGCTTGAATGCTTGAGTGAATAGGTGAATAAATGAACTTGATGAATGGGTCTTGAAATGAGGTGAAAATCAATTATTTATACACACTTGTGCCTTAGTAACCCATTCAAACCTCATCACAAGCCGACACCAAGTAATTTTGAATAAAATCCTAAAAGGAAATTTGAAATATTTTGAATTTGGGGCGAAGGGGGACTCATTCACCACCTATGGTGAATGGGTCTAACCTAGTACCTAAAAATTTGTGTCAAGAAATATGTTGTATTTAATGTTGTTTGTTGGGATAGTACTAAAAAATACACTTAGTTAAGCATATGAGATCATAAAGGTGTTAAATAAAGCATGAGAAAGGGATAAATAGTGAAGATGTGCCTAGACGAGCATGAAAGCTTGTTACAAGACATTACAACACTTCCAAATAGGACTTTTTGATGAATAAAAAGGTGATTTTTAGGTGAATTGTAATTAATAGAGTCTAGAAGAATGTAGAAATGTCTTACAACACTTCAGAACACCTTCACAAGATGTCGTTCTTTTAATTTTAGTACCTAAATAAGCTTGTTCAAGCCATGTCACAACATAAAATCAAAGCAACATAGTTCGAACACCATGAAACAAGACCTAAAAGGCCATGAAAATGACAAGGGGCCATTTTTCTATGGAAAATTTAGCCCCCACTTTAGTGAAAGGATGAACCTACTTCAAACTCACACTAAAATAGCCATGAACATCAAGAAGAGGGTATGAATGCACTTATGTTAGCAAGATGGAATGAAAACAATCAAGAGGAATGATCAAGCCCCCAAGATGAAGATTCCATGGAAAACTAAACATAAGGACAAAGGAACACACAACTGTTGAGATGAATTGGATGAAGCTTCAATCATCAATCCAACTAGTTGTGGATTAGATCTAGGCTGATTGTTTGAAAAAGAGAATTTGTAATCACTCTATGGTGACAAAACACAAGATAGTCCGTCGGGTGAGAAATCCCAACTGTACTCACTCTGGGGCCACTGAACTAGTTGTCTGTGGGGTGAGAAAGCCCAAAAAGGTAAGATACAAACACTAGTTGGTATGCACTCACAAACACAAAAGTGGCTATGGAGAAAATTCATGCCACTAGGTGGGCTTCCTACTCAACCATATCAAATTTATTCCCATTGATATCTTTAACAAGGTTCCACAAAGGAAAATGCTATGAAAAAAAGACAAAGTATTACATTCATGCAAATTGTGTTATGCAAGGTGGCAAAAAAGGAATGCAAAAATGTAAAATGAAAAAAAATGTAAAGTGTTCAAAGGATTATTGTTTAGTTCATGCAAGGTCAGTCACTTAGGGAACATTGTGCCTAATGTCTCCAAGAGAGGACCAATCAAAGAATAGTATATTCACAACTTAGGGGATGCAGTGTGTCATATCAAGCCACCAAGAGGAATGTAATATGCTAAGATAGATCACACTTATGAAGGACATCATACCCAATGTCTTCCACAAAGTGACAAACACATCATATGAATGACAAGGCTACACTAGGAACCAATAATGCATATTAATTATGGTAATGGATGCCCCTCACTTTAAAGGAATTGTTACACATCGTTCTATGAGCAATTACTTTAGAGTAGAGAAGAAATGAAAAAGGAAAAGGAAAACAAGACATGAGAGCCAACATGGAAATCCCTATGCCAAGTCATATGTTTCGAAGTTAGGCTGTGTCATGTCAAGGAAAATGAAAAAAGAAAGAAAGGGAGTTTCCTCCTAGAAAAGAAAGCACACCAAAAACATAAGGGATCTATGGATTTGGGGTAGAATGTTTGTTGTTGTAATTTGTTTATGAAAGAGCTCAAAAATATCATCATTCCCTAAAGCACATAGAACTAGAAGAATGACACAAAGAGAGTGAAAAAAAAGGAAAATGAAAGTTAATTTTGGTTCAACATGGAAGAGACATTGCGGTCCCAATTCCTTGCATCATCCCAAAAAGGAAAACACAAGTGAAACAAAAGTGAAAAAGGAGAAAGAAAATGAAAAATCTTTTGGGTCAACATGATGGAGACATTTTAGTCTGAATGCCTTGCATCATCCCCAAAAGGAGATCACAAAACAAAAAAGAGAAAAAGACAAGGACCTTTTGGGTCAACATGGAGGAGACATAGGGTGTCTATATGCTTTGCTTCATCTCCAAATGGAAAACAAAAAACAAAAAACAAAAAAAGACAAGGACCTTTTGGGTCAACATGGAAGAGGCATAGGGCATCTCTACACCTTGCATCATCCTCAAACAGAAAACAAAAAAAAAAAGAGAAAAAAGACAATGTACAACATTTAAAAGAAGAGAGATACGAATAGAAGAAGTGTACGAAGAGAGGGAGTATCAATTGCACAATACAAGGGAAAATGATACACACATGAAAATGTAAAAATGAAAAAGGGAAAAGTAATGCAAATGTAAGTCAAACATTAACTAAGTTATTGGTTTCTCAATCTTAAATGGTTAAGTGGAAAAGGAATAACATAATTAAGAGATAAAGACAAATGCATTACAATGATAAGGCTAACAACTTCTTTCCTTCCACAAAGTGTAAAGGAAAGAATGAGCCGAGGTGGGTGATGTGCGTGATGTGAAAGAATCATGCAATAGTGAGAATAGGGAATTCTACAATTATGGCATGATGAAGGGATTTATATTGTTTTAAGGTATGATAGGGAAACAATTGGTATTAGTGAAGTGATACTTACCCAGTATTTCCTTCAATGTATGACAATCTTTTGTTCGATGTCCAAGAATACGATGATATTTGCAATATGGTATGTGGGAATCGTTAGGGTGAATGACCAAGCTATTTGAAGGTGGTAATAGTATAAGACCTTTGTTTAAAAGAAATTGAAGTCTCCTTTCACATTCAGATGGAGGATGTGTATGAAACATTAGCTTCTTCAATTTGTATGGTCGTTTTCATTTGCTAGATTCTCCTTTTTCATGAATAGGAGGAAGAGGACCCATAGATATCCTAAAATCCTTTTCATTAGAAGGAGATAATGGTTTTTCATGTGGAAGGAGAATGTTTAAGTTAGGAGGAGCATTCAAGATCACTATTCTAGCATCCCAAAGTCTCCTAGGTTGAAGAGGATGTCTATCAGGATTTGAAGGATCTTGATATCTTAGTCCTGTTGTGTGTGCTTTGGTTGATTTTCGTTCAAGAAGTTGATGGATATCATGTTCATGTTTTGTGTCACAACCTTGTTTACTTAAGATATTGAACCCTTTACCATATGTCTCTTCAAGGTTTATAGAAGTGTTTGTGACTTTGTGATCGTAAAAGGGTTTTGAATGTAATTGGTGAGAGGGACTAGGTCCACTTGAGGGAGGAACCTTAGGTCTTATAGTGACTTCAGGATGTAAGTATGCGAAGTGATCAGGAGGTGCAATAGTGGAAAGGTATTGTGACCTCATGGAGGCATAAAAGGTTGCCTTAGCTTATAATTTATCAAGGCAATCATTGTGGAACTTTTTCGTACTAGCATCACCTTCTCCAATTATGTCTACTTAATGTGGAGGACAATCATGAGGAGTTAAAGGAGCATGAGGTTGTTCAAGGTCATTAGGGTCACAACCAAAGGCATAATTGGACATGTCTACCAATGAATTTAATGAATTCCAAAACTTATTGAAATAAAATGTCATGATGTAAATAAACTAAGATGCAATAAATGATGAAAAATAGAGAATATATAAATGAAAATAAAATGAAAGAACATGAAACTGTAATGCAGAAAAATGCCAAAAAGATTGTAGATTTTTTGTTTAAAAAGTATAGAGGGACTAATTCGTCCTAGGTGGCGAATGAGTCCCAATATGCAATTTTTTTTGTGTTTTTAAAAAAAATTAAGATGATTTTAATGCTTTATAGAATGAAAGAAAAGATGCAAAATGTATATTTTCTATTTTTTCAATGAGATGCAATGCAAAAATGAAATCTAAATGCAACTTTCACTAATGCAAGATAAAATGTCCTAAAATGCAAAAACAAAACAATGTACTAATTGAATGTTAATATAAATGCAAACTAGGATGCAATACGTAAATGAAATCAGAAATGAAAAGTGCTCAAAATTTGGGTTCACCAAAATGAATTGTTGATTTTTGGCTCCTATGGACAACTCTTGCACTTCTAGGGTTTTTCACCAAAAAGGAGAGAGATAGGAGCAAAAATGCTAATGGTTCATTCAATTAATGTTAAGTGTGATGTTTTCTAACCTAAATCAAGTTAACTAAATACAATTGACTGATCTAAGTGAATGAAAACAAATGCAAAAGTGAAATTAAAGCTATGTTTTAAAACACATTGTGATATGCAAAAAATGAAGTAAATGAAGGAAATTATGCAGAACAGAAAGAAAGGGATGAATCTGAGTGCACCTAGAGACTTGATGAATAAATTGGAATGTTGTGGATGCTAGTTGAAATCACTAGTTTTTCACAGTGGGACTCAATCACCTAGGGTGGTGAATTAGTCCTCCTAGTGAAAGACTATTGGAAACAAGTTTATGTCTGTCAGGATCCAAAATCTGACAAAATTCAGATTTTTAGTCCTAAGGTGGGACTCATTCACCATAGGTGGCGAATCAATCCTCTCCCAAATTTCTAAAAAAATAGGAGACAACTCTACAACACCAAATCTGGAAATCACTCCTTGTTAGGTTATCGAAGTCAATTCTATAGGAAACAGACAGAAAACCTTCTCCAAGCTTGAAATAGACTTAAGTTGACTTGAAGCACCTATTTGACTTATAAACCAATCTTCAACACCAAAGATCTTGTCAAGTCTACATACCTACGCCTACAAACAAACATGTAATAGGGGAAAAAATGGTTTAAGGGTAGTGAATAGGAGTTTACCTTGGTCAAACCCCACTTTTGGTAATCAAACCTTTAATAAAACAATGAAATGTAAGGGAATGATAAACTAACAACATGCAATTGCTATCAACTTACCAAACCCTTGATGATGCAAGTTTGAAGTAATGTCAATGGCTACTTCAAAGTGGTTGAATAGTGCTTGAAAAGATGCTGTAAAATTCTTGAATGCTTGAGTGAATAGGTGAATAAATGAACTTGATGAATGGGTCTTGAAATGAGGTGAAAATCACTTATTTATACACAATTTTTCCTTAGTAATCTGTTCATACCTCATCACAGGCTGACATCAAGTGATTTTGAACAAAATACCAAAAGGAAATTTGAAATATTTTGAATTTGGGGCCAAGGGGGACTCATTTGCCACCCATGGTGAATGGGTCCCAACTAGCACCTAAAAATGTGTGTTTGGAAATATGTTGTATTTAATGTTGTTTGTTGGGATAATACTCAAAAATACACTTAATTAAGCATATGAGAGCATAAAGGGGTCAAATAAAGCATGAGAAAGGGATAAATAGTGAACATGTCCCTAGAAGAGCATGAAAGCTTGTTACAAGACTTTACAACACTTCAAAATAGGAATTGTTGATGAATAAAAAGGTGATTTTTAGATGAATTGTAATTAATAGAGTCTAGAAGAGTGTAGTCATGTCTTACAACACTTTACAATACCTTCGAAAGATGTCTTTCTTTTAATTTTAGTACCTAAATAAGCATGTTCAAGCCATGTCACAACATAAAATCAAAGGAACATAGTTCCAACACCATGAAACAAGACCTAAAAGACCATGAAAATGACAAGGGGCCATTTTTCTACAACACAAAAATGATCAGTGTATAAAATTTCCTCCTTATTCAGCTAGTCTGCCTTCCTCTTATTCCTCTCCAATTCCTATCAAGTTAAAGGTGTATCTTATGTTGTTACAATAGCTTTGTTCCCTTGTATATAGGTACCTTTGTTGCCTAAATAGCCCTCAGCCATGCCATTTGAGTAACTAGGTTATAAATTAGTCTTTAGCCATGACAAAAAATATTTATGTATAAAATAGCCAACTTTAATTCGGGTACAACCTTAAGGAGTATGTCAACAACAAAGACTTATTGACCTGAGTTTAAAGCCCCATTTGATTTATAATCATAATGCACATTTCCATGTGAGTTGTAATCTATAGTTTATTCGAAATCAAAATCGTTTACCATAGACTTGACGATTGTTTAGATGACTCACCCTATAATTCTAAAACACTTAGTTACAATGGGTACTTGATAAGTTTTGTGTGTGTCCACTTGGCACCTTCTGTATTGTGCATGGTGAGAATTATATTGTACCCTTTCATAATGTGTAATGTGCCATACCTATGTTTAAATTAGAGCTTATCACCTTGTTTGTATGTTTACCAAAATCAATTGAAAAAGTCAATCTTATTCTGAAATTATAACCATTTTACTCGCCATCATGTTTAACTTGTAAGCACGTTTCCCTTTTTCCTTGAGTTCGCATGTTCAGCTCTAATATACTGATTAACATAATATATTGTCATGTGAATTTAGAAACATAAAAATTGTCAAGGAAGAGGTAACTTAGTTAAAAAGGATGATGAACCTAAAAATGTGTATCTCACTAGATGGGGTGTCTTTTAGTAAAAGTGATAATCAACAATTAAAACAAGCATCAATTAGAGAATAGGTTGATCCATGTGAAATGTAGCATTTAGATATCATTATTATAGAATGGCTACTTATGATGGTTTAAATTATTCTTGTAGATATCTGTGTAGATGATATGTTAATTGTAAGTAAAATGTGTTATGTTTAGGATCTTATTATTTTAGTACTAACCATAGTTGTGATTTAACAATAGGGTTTCATAGTAGTTAGGACGGTGGTTAATGGATGATATGGTTATTTTTAAATATGTATGGTTGTATTGTTTGGGAGTTTTCTTGTATTGATTATTGTATTATAAATAGAGGAAATAAGGTACTTGTGGCTGTAATTTCTTGTTTAGAATATGTGCAAATCATATCTCCCTTGAATGTACAATTAATTTTATTACTTTGAATATAATGGTTGATTTTGATTTTAGTTGGTTATGTTTTATGGAGGTAGCCTGTTGGTGCCAAATGGCTATTATGACGATTTTAATTTTATGGGTGATGTATTGAGTTGATTGAGTTTGAAGATTTTTTGGGTGATGATGCCACTTGATATTTTACTCTTGTTGACTCGTAAAATGTGGATTGAACATTGTCTTTTGCGATAATGTTATTGTTGCCCTACTCATGGGGGGAAACTTTGTGTTTGGATTTTTTTTTACTTCCAGTGGATTGGGGAAAAAGAGTTTTCTTAATTTTGGCTTTACATGTTGGTTCTTAGTGAACTGTTGATCTTATAATTGGTTTGATAATGTGGATTTTAGCCTTACACTTTGAAGTTGTTTCATTACAAATATTTTGTGTGGGGTGGTGTATGTCTTGCTTTATGTGATTATTCTTGTGGCTTTTTATAATGTGCAAGTTGGCTTACCTAGTTTGTGACTTTTGAGTTTTGTTGCTATTAAGGGGGAGTAGCTTTCAATGGGGGTCCAACACACAAAGGGGCACTAGGGTAACTCATTGAGAGTTTCTTAATCAAGTGAAAACATTAATAATTAATTAGGAGGTTTTGGTAGTATCTCACATGAATAAAATATAATGGATGCCTCTCTCATGGCTCAAGTGCTCATTTAGGCTTGAGATGAGATGGGAAAGCCTAGAATGGCAAGACCAGTTTCCTTATCCTCATGAAAGGTATGTTAGTTTTGTATAGTGTGCATGGGGGTAGAGGTGGTTAGGTAGTCCGATAGCCTATGAAGGTTATGCCAAGGTAACCCATTGCAAACTATGTGATGACACTCTTCCCTTTGGCAACCTTGCTTGCCTTGTTGGTTGTTTTCCCCTTGTAGTTCTTGTACCTCTAGAAGTAGTTGTACTTCTTGTATATTGAGGCGGTTGTTTCTTTATGTTTATTGTTGAAGCATCCTTTCAGTTATTTAATGTTTCATATATGCCTCATAGAAAATTTATTGATGCTAATGAAAGGTTCCCATTAATAATTATTTTTTGTTGATATTTTGATCTCATTTGATGGCTTTTGGATCTTATTGATGTTGGCACCTCTTATGGTTATTTAGTGTTAGTATATGATATTGGAAATTGGTAATTGTTGGATTTCCATTATTTTTTTGTGGTTATGTGTTGATGATGTTATGAGAAGTTCTTTGTACTTATTGTGGCTTTGGTGGTGGAGTCTTGTTAAACCCTATTCACTTGACTATTTTAAGTTGTGGTCCTTCTTGTCATCTCCTACCACAAGGGGTGGGCCTTAGGGTCCACATGGTTAGGTGGAATGTGCTATGCACCCCATTGGGTCCTCAACCAAGGATTGTTTTATGTAGAGTTGTACGAGATTGGAGTTGGCATGGATGCTATATCTCATACTCATTCAAGATGTAATACTCTATATCATTGATGTATCATTCTTGTTCATGTTGTGGAGCCTTATTGTACCATTGTAATATTTGTAAAGATGTAAACTCTTGTAATAAATGTGATGTATATATGTTCATGGTATTATCATGTGTTCTCTTATGGGGGTGATCCCACAATAGTGGTTTACAATTTTTTTCCAAACAGGAAACTAAAATAATTTTTTTAACTAAATTTCACTTTCGAGCACCTATAGTAGCTAAACCATGAGGAATTTGAAGATGATGCAAACTAGAGTTTCATGAAATTTTTTCTATAGATTCTAAATATATTAAAAAAGTGATGCTCACCGTATAACGGGTCATTTTTTTTCCTTGAAGGATAAAATTATAATTCTTTCAAATTTAGATTTGTAACTCTGATATCTAGTGCTTCCACTTGGTTAGATAGTTTTTTATTGAATATTTTTTCTTTAATCAAGTTTCAAAGTCAAACCAATTACAATTAGACATAGCACGACCATATAATGCATAACTTTTTTGGCATGTATCAAAATTCTTTTTTTTTGTTTGATCAAGGACTTCAATATTTGGTGTACTCATATTTTTTAAAAAAAAATTGATAATCTACTATTTTTCCACGTGTGCAGAACAAAGAGCTTGATTTTTGGTGAAAAACCTACATTCACAAGAAATAAAAAATAAATATAATAATAAAATTAAATCTATTTAAAATTATACCTTTTTCAGAAGCTTATAATAAGGACTAGATACTTACCACAAAAAAATTAAATGAATTCATTTGATCCCCAAAAGGGTAAATCAAAAGTGGTTTTTTATTAGCATTTTGATAGGTGTAAAGGAGACTCTGTTATAGGTATGGTTTAAAACTAGTGTGGTTCTATCCAAGGGGGTTTGATATAAGGTATTTTTATCAAACCCTCTTCAATTGGAATGCTTTAAATGAAAATTTTTAAGGCTTAAATCATTATTTTCTAAAAATATGTGATTTCAACAAAAATTGGAATCTCCCAGAAATTGTAAACCAACTTTGTGGGATCACCCATGTATGTCTTTCATTGTGTGAGTAATTAGGTTTATGTTTTATTGTTTGCAAGTAATCTAGACATGTTGATCCCAAAGGATGTAGTCAGGTGATGTTCATGTATATTTTCATTATTAGTGTTGTATGTTAATTTTTCATTGTTTATTAATTTAAATTTCATTGTATGTTAGATTATATTAAAAAAAAAATGTGTTATAATTGTTAGATGTCAAGTTGTCCTCTTGGGTTTGCATGGTAGGGTGTTACAAAATTAGTGTTTTTCCAATAGTTGTTTTAGAATTTCTCTATTTTTGTTATTGTCTACTATATGATAAGAGTCCTTGAGATTTTCCATGGACCTTACTTGCTTTTCTTGATTGATGGTTTGGCTAGATCCCATGAGGCTTCATGATGCCAATATGGTAGGGAGGAAAATGAGCGTCATTTTAGTGATTTTCGATTCTATCATCGTACATTTCTTGTTGCTTATATACATAGACACACAAATTCTCACATCCAATTGTCCACCAAAAAACATACTATGTTCTATCATTGTATTTTTCATTGTTTTCACAGCTCTCTTTTGAACTTCTTCAATAGATTACTTATACACAATTGTTTCCTAGCATCACATCTTTTCAAAATCTCCTATTTTATCTATTTCTATTTACAACAAATAATGCTAACTATTTTATTCTATATCCATATTTTTCCCTTTATAATGTTGCACATATATAATAGACATTCAAGGAAGTTAGTGTATTGTATATTGTCTATTTCAAATTCTTTCATGGTCGAACAAGTTGATCCAATGTTGCTCGCTCTTGTTGAACACCACTAACAATACATGCGAGTACAAAAATTTCCTATTATCAGTAGATATATTTGGTGAACCAATTGTAAATATTATTAATTATTTATCTCACTTTCTTTGGAATGAAATGTAATTCTACCAACAATGTAGCTTTCTAGATAGACAACTAAGTGTAGTGAATGAGATGCTATGTAATTCATAAACATGAAAATATTATTTGCTCATGAACATGTTGCTTTTGTAGGTGGAAATCTACACAATTGTAGTCATCAGATATGTTGTTCATTGGATAGATATTTTTGTAGCACATATTTCATTCAAAATTGTAGAGATGAAGAAACAAAAGCAGCGATTTTAGCCTGCAAGGTATGTAGGGAAGTGTTAGAAAATTCATGGCATTTGTCATGACTTTAAAATTCATGGAATTTTCCAAGAAATTATAAGTTATGTTGTTTTCTATGGATTTTATAACACTTTTGACTACATACCCTGTAGTCTAAGAGTGCTTGGGTGTGCATGTGTTATATTTTCCACATGGTGATTATTTCAATTGCATCATATGTATACATCTACTTTAGCACGGGTGCTCCAAAAAAAAACATTCCTCACTCCCAACTATATAATTCTAGCATATCAATAAATGGATTTGGTGAACCAATTGTAAATACCATTAATTATTTTTATTTTCACATTGTCTTTATTGGTTTTGCACATATACCTAGTTACTTTTAATGCTTCATTTTTTATTCCAGTGGGTTCAGTAGAATTTTTTTTTCAAGTCAAATAAATCATTGTTTCCCCACAAAACAAGGCATGCCTTTTCATTCAATTATTCTAAAAATGCAAAATATGTACTATGTCATTGCATTCTTCTTCTTGTGAGGATTCTTTGTTCATTTTCCATCAAAACTGGTATAAGTTAGTGTTCAATTCAACTATGCACATCTTTCCTCTCTAAGTGGTATTTTTTCTTATTCTATTTTACCATCCATTTATTATTTTGGTTTAACTAAGTCCTAATTTTCTTCATACATCAATTATAGAACACCTTTTTACTAGAATCAATCAATCAAAATCTAACATTTTTTACTTTCAATTTCCTTGTAATGAACTAATTTTGAGTCCTTTCTACTTATGATGGTTTTATTATACTACTACTACCCATAAATGACATGGATAATAATGCTTTTTTTTTACAAAATTATCATGGAGTAAATACTATTTATAAAAATTATTCATATATTAAAGATCTTTCTTTTTTGAAAAGAAACATTAGTGATGACCATCATAACTAATATTCAAATAAAAAATAATCACAACAAATAACATGAAAGTAATATACTATCTAGTACCACACAAGCAGTGCAACAAAATGCCATACCTAAATTTATGGACAAACATTTTTTAAAAAACAAGAATTATTTAATGTTCCATGCTTTTTATATATATTATTTAATCCATAGCTTCAGGTTTTGCATGTATTAGTATCCATATCTATCTTACGATAATTAAATCATAATCAATCAATTGATCGATTAACCTAGACAAAAACATCAAATATAGATGTGCATCTAAACCTAACAACTATTAAACTAAAATACATATAAAATTATATCATACCTTAAATTTTGGAGAGAAATCATTATTAGTAACAAAACTAATTATTTAAAAATTTGAATTGAATTTAATTTTCCAACAGTAATTTATTAAGAATTTTTTTATTAAAAACTTATTCTTGTAAGATATTTTCATAATCAATTTCCAACTAAAAAATATTGATGAAGATCAATTTTTCATTCTATGCAAATTGTTCATAATCTAGATCATGAATTGTGTTATCTGAAGATAATTAAATAATAATCAATCAATTCATTCATTAACCTAGACAAAAATCTTAAAGATCGATTTCCTCTTTTATGCAAATGGTTATTAGTCTTGCAATTTATATCATACCTTAAATTTTGGAGAGAAATTGTTATTGTTTTGATTGGAGGTAAAAAACAAGTTTTGAAGGGGCCCAAAACCCTTTACAAAATAAAGCAGCTGATGAAAAAAAGAAAACAACATTACACAACAATCAGCGCAATGACAGTGAACCAACAACCAAAAAGAAGGCAGCCAACCAACAACACTACATATTGTTCAATATCTCTCCATCCTCCATATCACTAGTAGCCATCTTCTGCACATTATCCACAGTATCAGACACCTCTATACTAGAGGCCCCACCTTGAGCTTTCATTTTGTATCTAGTTCTTACACCCAACCCACCAATTTTTACCTCACCACTCAAAACACTACCTTTAACACCACCCTTCTCACCAGCGCAATCCGCATCCAACAGCTTACCCACAATAGCAGTATCATCACTAGACATAGTATCCTTTCTCTTTTTCTCATTAATTACAGGGGAGATCACGTTGGAAGAGTCAGAAACACCAAAAACCTTAGAGACATCTCCACTCTTCATCACAAAATTCCACATTTTATCAATTTTATCCTCAAGGAATAAAATTTTCCCTTCCAATTTTTGTTTCAAATTGATGGTTTCATCCACCATAGTATTAGCCATAGTATTAAGAGAGTCCATCAAATCATCAATTTGGCTTTGGAAAGAAGGGTCCTTAGCCTTACTAGCAATACCTCTAATTCTAACATTATTCCTATTAATCTCATGGAATAACAACTTTAAAAATTTAAACAACACATTAGCACTATCATGAGCCAAGTCTAGCACATTAGACAACTACTCCCTATAAAAGTTCTTAATCCCTATCCCGACAACAATTTCCTTATCAGAAGAACTAACATGAACCTTTTCAGAAAAAATATCCTTACCTTTGCCAATAGGGACTGGAGTCTTCATCTTTTGAATGGAGTAGGCAATTTCCTCTACAATACCCTTCCTTTTCATCAACCTATCCACATCCACTTTGCTAGTTCCCACAGTATTTCCTCCACCCATAGCATGTTCCCTCCCCTACTTCTGCATCCCAATGTCAGCACTCAGAGAAGCCTCATCAAAGATACCTCTAGCCAGGGAAATAGGGAAACCCTTCTCTAAGAGTTGAACAGTAGTTCTCAACACCCTTCTCTTCTGGCTCCCATCCTCAGTCTCCTACAATTTATTATTGTTATTGTTATTGCTAAAAAAACTAATTATTTGAATTTTTAAATTGTATTTAATTTACCAAATTCAATTTATTAAGAGAAATTTTATTAAAAATTCATTCTCCTAATATTATTAATTAAAACCATTTTAAAAGAATTATTGTAATTAAAATTATTGATAATTAATTGCTTGAGATTGTAATTAATGGATACATTGAAAATAGTCAAGATGCCCTACAATTTTATTTTGTATTTCCACAATCAATTTGCAACTAAAAATAATTGATGTGGAAGCATAAAAATGAATTTTCCATTTTATGCAAATGGTTCTTAATCTCCCATGCATGTCCTGTCAAATAACAATAAAGAAGTGGACTATAACATGGGGTTTAAAATGTTGTACAATGTTGCAATTAATTGTAGAAATATGTAAGTCAAATTTATATCTTTTAATGCACACATATCTTTTCTTTAATTGATCTATCCATTTAATTATCCATATAAATATATAAATTGATTTTCCAACATCTTCGTTCATTACAATGTACTCGAAAAATCTTATCCTTGTTCACCTCCTACTATAAACTAACCTCACGTTATTCCATTTTGAATTATTAAGATGCTCTCTCTTTTTTTATTCATTCAAGCAATTGCAAGTATTTCTCAATATTTGTGATTCACATTGCATTACGAAAATATCTTTCTTCCTTCCTTCCCATTGAATAACCATTTGTGGTGGACCCCTATCGTCGGATTGTTACATGCCTGTGCATGTGACTGCTAGTTACTAAGTGCTAGAGAGAATTGTTACAAAATTTGAGGTTAATGAGGGTTTTCTTCAGCAAAATTAGGGCTTTTGATGATCTTAGATTAAGTAATTGCATTCATTTATATCCTCGAGAATTCAAAGATAATATGGTATAAATTGTTGAATTTAGTTGAATGAAATGAGATTTAGGGTGCATAGAGGGTATATGCTACCAAAAAATTCTAAATTCCCTCAAAAGTCTAATATCTATAAAAACCTTAGTTTCCCATATATAAAACCTTATGTTAAAAAATGGTTGAAAATTCAAGGGTCATAAGAGGTGGTTGGATGAGGATAACATCTCATAGCTCTCAAGGTAATAGAAAATGCCATGAATAGCTCTAGGATAAGAAATAATAGCTGGTAGACTCATTGAAAGAAATAAAAATTGTGGATACCTAATTATTCTATCTGAGGGGAATGCACTTTTCAAACATGCATATAGGAAAACCTAATATGTAGATAGGCTAATATGTAATAGATGGAATTCAAGATTGAGCAAACTGGTCATGCTCAATGTACTCATCAATGTGGAATTGATAAAGGTCATTGCTAGGTCCTATAATCTAGACATGAGGGAATTACGCATAGTAGATGGGAGGAGTCTCTTGCCTTTGGATAGAAAACACATTTACAAGGAACTTGATCAAAATCCCAATTCCTAGTTACCCATCAACTTGGGTGCCCTTTATAGAGAGTACTAGAGGAACAAAGATAGCTACAAAGTAAAATAGCTTCCCTCATTTAGGCCTAGACGGGCATGAAGGGTGTTGCAGAGGTTTTCTAGGGGTTATCTTGAGTCCTTTAGCTATGATATATTTGAATAATACTTTATCACTTGAAATACTTCTCCTTGCGCCAAGTTTTGAGGATTTCCAAAAAAATACAAATTCTTGTTAACATGATGATCCTTGCAGCTAGCATCTAAAGTAGGGATGCCAACAAGCCATATGATTTTCTAGGGTATCTTGTTGATGAATTATGCATAAGTTATTTTTCTCAGTAAAAAGAGATTCAAGTGTGGTGCACTTCAAGTACTACTCATTGTTGTGGCATATCATTGTATATAGTGGAGTATAATTATGGTCTCCAAAGCTATAGCTGGAGCAAATGGATGAGAAATGAAGAATAATGCTTGTCCAAGAATGGACATACATTTGAGATGAGAACTATGGCATGTCCAATTATTCAATTTTTGAAGAATTCTTTGTGAGAACCTTTTTGTAAGGTATTGGATTTCATGTGGATCCGGCCTATCAGATCATAATTGGGATGATTGGTTTTCCTATGTTGATGCAACATTGATCAGGATGTATGGAACCCTTGTAGCAACTCATGTGCTACCAAGAGCATGCCTGATAGAGTTAGCTTTCTAAAACTAATGTGGAAATTGAAAGAGTTTGATAAGACTTGTTTTAGAAACAATAAGAAGCATGCCCTACTTTCATGCATAGTTGTATTTTCTAATTTTATAGTCACATCAAGAGATTCCATGGAACTAGTATACAAAAAACTACTTCCCTATAGAATGAAAGTGTATAGGATCAGGAATTATAAACTTGAAAGGTTCATTCGTGGGTAGAGGACCATTTATAAAATTTCCCTCTATTCCCATGAATTTAAAAATTTTGAGGTTTTGATCAAAAATTGTTCTTTTGAGAGCCAAGCTTAATAGAGAAGGGCCCTATGGCTCAAAATCATATTGCAAATAACAAGAGGAAGAAGTGTAATCATTCCTTCCAAGGGTAATTTTTGAATATTGAGGACCCCATAGTTAGAAAAATGACTATGCTAGTGTGGACACCTTTTTCTGCATTTGCTCAAAAACAAACAACCATTAGCATTGTTAGTAAACTTAAGCAAATCAAATAGAGCATCCCTATGAAATATTGGATCATGCTACCTATGCAAACAAAGAAGTGAGATATCAAATAAAAAAAGTGAACGCATAAGAAAGCAAGAATCAAACTCTATCTCATAGTGGATTGGTGCTTCTTTGATGTGGAAAGAAGCCCTTTCCCAATCCTTGCTAAACTTGATAATGGATATGCCTTGAAGATGCTATGTGATATGATGAAAAAGATGCAAGATGACTGTGTATCAAGTTGCCTAAGATTGTGGAGTTGTGGAGGATTAAATCAATAGAATACGATCAAGTTTCCTAAGATTGTGGAGTTGTGGAGGGTCTCTATTTATAGGATAGAATGATAGAAAAATGTAAGATATGAAAAATGTGGGACAAAATAAAAACCAATGACAAGATTCCATTTGTCAAGATGTGATAGGATGAAGGTTGTGCACATCTTGGTCAATGTGCCAAAGAGGGGGAGATTTGAAATTCAAAAGATGGCTTGTTGGAGGGAGCAGAAAAGTCTTAAATTCCAAGTGGGAGACATGTAAGAGGGGAGTTAATGCTATGTTGGAGGACAAGACATGTGAGAGGGAAAATTCAAATTGGTGGAATATTCCCTAAGGATTCCATATTTGAATGAAAAGGAAGATTTAATAAATCAATTAAATTAATTTATGAGCACAAGTTGCAAAATCTAGAGAAAAGAGGATTAGGATTAGCATTAATCATGGTTTGATTAATTTAATAGGAGATTAGGTAATTTTTACTTTAACTTAGATTTTAGGATTAAAATAAATCAAAATGAGACACAAATTATTTTAGACTTAATTAAATAAAGATTTAATTTATTTAATCAAAGAGGATGATGTTAGTGGTTTAATTAAATAAGTTTGATTTATTTAATTGAATGAAGAACTTTAGAAGCTAATTAAATAAGATTGATTTATTTAATTAAAGGAGGACTTTATGATTAAATAAATAAAATGATTTATTTAATCAAAAGAGGATAATGATTTAATCAAATAAATTTGATAAATAATTGATTAATAGAGGAATTAAAATGAGTTACTTAAATGGTTAATAAAGGGGTGATTAAAGAAGAATCGAAGTTAGTTGATAAGGATATTTTTCATGTCTACATTTTTCCCCTCTTTGAAGCAATGCACTTGTTGTGTTTGTTCAAAGAATAAAATTACCGTGATCAAAATTCCAAAAAATTTCTGATTTTTTCAAATGCCCCAGCAGAAAGAAGTACATTGGTACATTTCCCCCTCGAAAGATTGAGTGAAAAGATTTGATTTGAGGGTCAACCTCTCGACAAAGAGGTTCAAAAATGGACGTATGGGTGGTTATGATGATGATGAAAATGAAATGGTTTCAAAATTCTTAGACTAACCAATCTATATTATCCTAAACAACTTAAAATGATGATGCACTACATTTGAGATGGATGATGTGATGATGCCTATATGATTATACAATGGATTTTTTATGCAAATGTATGGTTTTATGAGATGCTTAGACTAATAGATCTATGCATGTGAGATGATCAGTGTTTCTTATATGATATGATATGATATGCAGTATGCTAATGGTTTGTGGATGCAACATGGATGCATTGGTGTTGATGATTACCTGATCATGATGATGTTAGTGTGGAAAGGAGATAGAAGAAAGCAAGATATTCCAATAAGACACGAGATGATGATGATGAGAGATGGATTATTTTCTTATCAGGAATTGGGACTTTAAAAGGGCCACTTACCTTATGTTTGATAACACACATAAGTATGATGCATCAAGGTATAAAGAACCAGGATGGTGTTGCACTTAGTGTGATGGACTTTGACTCGATGATCAGATAGGAGTATTTATGTTCACACCTAGCATACGGAACCTTATTTAGAAATGCAATTCAGATATTTGAAACATCTCGAACAAAACATTAAAAGGAAAGCCTTCCCATGTGGTCAACAAGATACCTAAAACATCCTCACTACATCTAAACAAAGCACGTATGTCCAAGGTTATATTACAAAAATATCTAACAAGCATAGAAAATAGAAGATAATGATCGTTTCCCCATCCCTATCTCTCTAAATCCTTTTGTTTGGACATCATCGAGAGGTTCTTGGAATGAGCACAATAAGATAAATAAATAAATAAAGATGAAGTAAACAAACAAGTTAATGTTCTTCAATACCGCTAGCCAAGACTAAACTATGGTGATGCCTGATGTTGATGCCCATTGTATGAAGGATGCATCCTAAGACATGAAGATATCAGATTTTTTGATATGGGACTGATTGGATGATAGGCTATTGACACAAAGAGTTGACTAACTTGTTTACGTACTAACCTAGACTTGAGACTTTGACGATTTGAGTTTTTACTTTTGAACTACTAGAATTGTTTCCAATTGTTTCACCAAACATTGAAGATGATTATTGATTTATTATGAGTGATGTTTATTGCAGGTGAAAGTGAAATTAGATGGATGGATTTTTTCAAATATTTGGATTTTTTTATGCTTTTTTTAAAATTGTTTTGAGGTTTTTTTTGGTATTTTTGGGTTATTTGAATGTTTTTGGATTTTATGAGATTTTATGAATGTTATGGATTTTGAAGTCTTCAGGGTTGATCAAAGATTATCCTTTCCTACATTTAAGCTTAGAGACAATGTAGTTCAGATTCCACATTTCTAACATTTTGATCTATTTTTTTATTTTTATTTTTTATATGATTTTGGATTTTTTGGATTTTTTGCACGATTTTGATGATTTGGATATGGATATGTGTGATGATATTAGTGATCTATTTGGGATTTTTTTGAAGCCTAAGCTATGGTCGATTGATCAGATCGATGGATTGATGATGATAACATTTTGGAGGATACACAATAATGCAAGGATAGTGTTAAGCAACACAAGGATTAGGATGGATATCCCAAGATGATAAGGGATTGATGATGATAACAATGTTGAGGATACACAACAATGCAAGGATTTGATTGACCAAGATTTTGAAGCTTGATTTGGAACAAAATTGTTTCGAATGATTTGATGTGACATTGAAGCACATGTTTGATTTGATTGATAGTGATTGTTTGGATTGATGTTCGATGAAAGATGACGCTTGACAAGGAACATATTCTCGTCAAAATATGCCATGGGCTAGTGATTTGGATTTTGGCTCGCAAATGCTTGACCAATTTGATTTCATGTTTGCTAATGTTCGAATCACCACATAAGTTGGAAGATATAGATCAGGATTTATTCTTGAAGCAAGATGTAAATATATGCCCCCAGTGTCTAGCAATGTATGGAATGTCATGAATGGATGCCTAGATAGGTGTATGGATGGTTGGATATGGTAAGCACACAAACGATTCCAAGGATTATCTTGTGATAAGATATGGTGTTTAGATAAAGAATGCTCATTTGGATAATGTTTCATGGATCAGATAATGTTGGATAGGATAGGATCAATCAAAATGACCCATGTCAAGATGTTTACCATAAGCAAGCGTAAAGTGTACACCAAAATTTTTACCAAGATCAAGATAACTTGGACTATGGATGTAGATGGATGAAAATGGATTGGATAAATGGTTCATGGATGAATGGATTTATTATGGATAAGATGGATGAAATGTTGGAGTTATTATGGATGGGATGAGATGCTTTCACCTAGATTAGTGCATGTAGATGGTTGATTCTACACATGACACTTGTTTGATAGGTTTTCATCATGGTACCTATCCAAAGCACCACCATAGTGGTTTTCATTGGAGGACGATTTTTCTCTTTACTCTTTTTAATCATTTTTCTATTTTTTTTGGATTTTCATATTGTTTTATTTTTTTGTATTTTTCTGTGAGATTTTAAGCTCATGTTGAACCTTCTAGTGTTGTCGATGTAGGTGCTTCTATCATAATGTTCCATCGATATCCCGCTTGAAGAAGTTGTTGCCAAGATACGTGCACTTGAATGCAACTTTTGAGATTCTTGATCTACTTTGTCAATACCAGAGTTAACATTGTATTTTTGCACACATCGTGATAGAGTGCCTTCTAAATCCTTATAATGAAGGGTCGCTGCCAATACATGGTCAATGTGAGAATTGGATATCATGTGTAGAGGAGTGGATGGAGTTTGTTTAGGGATAAGAGATGGATTGGTTGATAGTTTGGAACCTTTGACTCTCCAAACTTGGGAAGATGAGCAATGATGGGTGGATACGAAAGTGTGCATGGAATTAGGATCAACTGCTTGATACACTTTTATGTTGCTTGAAAAGCCTACTTTTTCCTTTGTGGACATCTTTGATGGATACTTTTCCCCTTTTTATTTTTCCCCATAGTTTCTTTCACTAATGGAGTTTGATAGGGATAATCTTTCTTTGTATTTTTTGGTATCCATGTGTATTTGATTTTTCTATTTTTCTTCCCAACTTCTTTTTCTTTGATAATGTTCTTCGTAATTTGATTCAAATCTTTCTTTTGATGTTGGTCCCAATTTGACGGATGGGGTGATGGGTGGATGAAGATTCATGAAGTGGTTGGTTGTAGTATTGGCATCAGTTTCATCATAAGGATTCTTTGTGTTCCCTATGTTTACATTTGCTTGAGACATAATTTCCCCCAGTATGGTGGTAGTAGCACCTTTGTTCCTTGATTTTTCCTGTTTTGAGATGTCTTCTTTAAAATGCATTCTCTAATAAATGTTTACTGTAGATGATGTTGTTTCAATTTGCTACTCTACTAACTCCAAGGAATGTCCTATTTTGTTTGACCCAGTTCTTTGAGTGGATAATGTTGGATATCTTCATACATGATGTCCTCAGTCTAAATTTGGGATATATTTGATCTTGATGTTGACAACTCAGTTTGACTGTAGGAATCAATAACCTGCTCTTTTTGTGTAATAATGTCAAGAGTAAATGAATCATATTCTGAATGAAGATCATCTATGTTTCCATCCACAAAAAGTATCTCATGACTAGATGGAAGAGTATGTGTTTTATGGATATGATCATCTTGTATAGATTGGAGAGTATCCATTAGATCATTGTAGTATCTTGGAGATACGAATTCTTGATCTTAATTAATTTTGGGATTGCTTTTGACATGCTTTAGATGAAGTTCTTGATGTGGGTCAATTTCAAAGGGTGGATTGCTTACAAAGGGTTCTTTGATGTCATCATTATTCATGGGAAGTGGCTAATATCCTCTTGATCTTTGGGTGGGTTAGGTCAAATGTTGATCTAAGGATCCCTTCAGTATCTGTATCCATGAGGTCAAAGGGTGTCAACATGTCTAAGAAAGGACCATTGCTAGACTTTGGTGAAAGATGTTGATCATGCTTTGGCATAAATTCTTGAGATATGTCCTCTAACTCATAAGGTGATGTAGAAACATTTTCAACATGATCATAGGTCAATAGTTCATGGATTATGTCAATAGGATCAAATAACTCTAACACTCCTTGAAATAGATCACTAAAAAGCGGCTCTTGATGTATGGTGAGTTGATCATCAAATGGGGTGGAAACATCTTCAATGTGCTCATCAATTGAGATATTTTTAACCTTGTTTTAACAATTCTGGCAGAGAAATTGTCAATGTCTTCAATCATAGGGTCAAGTAATGTTGACATTTCTTGAATCGAATCATTGTTGGGTATTGTTGGTGGATTTTGATCATGATTGAAAATTGACTCTTGATATATGTTGATTTAATCATTGGATAAAGTAGACATAGCTTCAATGTACTCAGTGATGGATTGATCTTGATCCTTGTTCTCAACAGTTGTGGTGGAGAGATTGTCAATGTTATCATTGTCCCCAATAGTGATTATCTTTTGATCAATCAGGTCTTGGATGAGATTTTTGAGTCTAACACAATTCGATGTTGTGTGTCCCTTTATTTTTTGATACTCACAAAGGTGCTTCTCATCATACCAAGGTGGTTTTACATTTGGTTCTTGATAGTTCTCGTAGATGGGTATTTTAATGATATTTTTTTGCACCAATTATTGCATGACTGATTCAAAGATTGGTTTCCCAGGTGGTGTGTTTTTTTTTTGTTACCTTATGAGATTTGTACTCTAAATTGACCTTGTGGTGATTGATTTTGGAGATGTGATGACTGATCTTCAAGATGTGGGGGTTTGATTTATTGTTGATGTTGTTGATCTTGATATCCAACTTCTTGGCATTGGATATATTTTCTTTATGTGGTTGTGGACACAACTCAATGCTTTGATGACATGGTTCAACCAATGGAAGAGTGTATTGATTTTGGAGTGAAGATGTGTCTTGGCAGAATGACTCAATTAGTTTGGAAAGTGAAGCAAGCTGATCCAGTGAAATTTGATCTTGATTTTGATTTTGACTCCTTTGATATAGTTGATTTGGATTTTTTCCAATCAGATTTGGAATGTGCACCTATGGTGTTTGCATGGGATCATGGAAAAATTGATTTTGGATAATGTTATGATTTGGGATGATGTTTGGATTTGGCATGATAGGTTGGAATTGAACATTGTTATGGTTGGGGATCACAATGCCTTAGTTTAGGTAACTTTGATTTTGCATGGTGTTACCTAGACTTGGATCAATACATGGAGTTGTTAACACATTGCTTGGACTTTGAACAACATTGGTGTGATTCACAAACATATCTATGCAAAATTTTACCAAGTGTGGATTTAAAATGTTCATGTTTGGTAAACTTGGTGTATTCACATTTCGTATGTATGGATTTGGTGGGATGATGTTGTTTTGTAGAAGACTTGTGCATTGATTGTCTGGTTGATAGATTTGTATGTTTGGACTTGGATTTAAATCTACCATTGTGAAAGGTGTTCCTAACTTTGAATTGGGCATACTCAAATTTGTTGTACCATTGAGGTTTGTAGGAGGTAATGATCCCATGTGTGGATTGTATAAATGTGAGTTTTGATAACTAAGTGGCATTGTAAGGCTTTGATAGTTTGGTGGGTTTATACCACTCATGATGTGTGGAGCAAGTTTATATTCCATGTTCTTCTTGTATTTTGACCTTGTTGCAAAAGTGGACCTCTAAGGTGTTTAGGACCAATGATGAGATGAAGGATGAAAGGGGTGAATGATATGGGTGTTGAACTTTTAGGAACTTTCTATCAATGCTAGACTTTAGGATTTGATTTTGATTGGCTTGATTGGATAATGAACTTGTAAACCCTAAGATGTTTAGATGTTATTTTAGGATGAAGTCATTCAAAGGTGTGTTGATTTAACTAGAGGTATGAGAAAGGAAGCATTCCCATACTCCTAACTAAATGAGGTGATTTTGATTTTGATGACTTACCCAAGTCTAAAATGATGTTTCCAAAGCTCTAAAGTTGTTTATGGGATGGAGATGATAAATGTATGGAATTTGGATGAAGTGTTTGAATTTGATCCTAAATTAACCTAAGAAGGACCTTGTTTATAATACCAAGATAGTGAAGAACATGTTTTATCCTATGAGTAGTTCAAACCAAAAGACCAATGCTTTTGCTTGGAAGATCATAAGACAAAAGATAACAAGCAATCGTGTGGGGTTCAATTGATTTAATCTTTGCTTACTGACTTCTTTTTACCACAAAAAATTCTTGATTAACTTTTCAAACTGAATGTCTAATGTCCTAACTTCTTATCATCCCACAAAGTGTGTTATGTGGAAATCAAGGAAATAAAGGAAATGGTTAACTATTTTTGACCTTAGTAGGATCAAATTGAGATGAAATCCAAATGCTTAGAATCCTCTAAGGATGAGAATCCCAAAGGCAAGCAATAGCACCTAAATTTGTTCAAGGATATTTGCTTCTCCTAAAGGGTTTGAGATTTGATGCTCATGTTGAATGTTTGTTTTCCAATGATTTTGATCAAGCAATGTGTTTTGATTCCAAGAACAATCACAACCCTATGGATATGAAAGACTATATTTGTTGAGTCCCCACTTGGACAAGTCCAGCTACACTTCTTTTTAGTGAATGGTTACATGCTTGACCCCATTGGCTCCCCTCCATGCAACTCACTTATACGAGGCATCCAAGCATCAATACCCATGAAACTCCCATGGAATACTTTCGATTTCTACTAAAAACCATAAAAGTGTGGGGCAGCTTCAGAACGACCATTCTTGCACCAACAAATAGATAGGGATTTTGGCCTTTCTACAACAAGGATTTCAATTCAAAATTTTTGTTTGTAGGAGTTGACCCATCGAGGCAAGAAACCATTTTTTCCCTTCTCATTGGAGCCAACCGCATGATACTAGCCTTTGTTCCAATACCCAATTTTATATCTCGGCTGCAAATACTCTTGGCTTTAGAGTGTTACTAGTTGAGTCATTCCCCTGGGTGCATACTTTTTCCCCAAGGTAGGCCCTCTAAGATGAAAAAAAGCAAGCAAACATATTTGTAGTTCGATCAGCCTTCATTTAGAAAAAAAGGGAGAACACATGCAACATGTTCCACTCACACTCGCAAGATGTGTTCAATTTTAATCCCAAATTGAAAATGTGGAGGTAATTAGTTTACCCAACTTAAGATCACCAAAAATCCTTTTGATTCTCAAGATCGTCATGAGGTGCGAGAGAAGCACATACATCTTTTCAATGGTATTAATTTGAGTAAGCAATTACAAGACGAAGAAAACACTTGTTCATTTTAAGTCCACAAAGCAATGATTTTGATTCATTTTAAAACACCAAAATGAGATATGAAAGTTGTCTTGTTTAATTGTTAAATCCAAAAACCAACTCTAATAAGTTTGTCCTAAAGTTCTTTTTCTTAAGCCCTTTTTTGTGAAAATTGAGATGTTCTTTTTAGGGCCCCAAAAAGATGTGAGTTGATTTAAAATGGAAAACTAAAGCATAGAATGAAAGACTTAAGCATTTAAAAATGCTTTATTGATTTCAAGTTTTAATGCCCAATTCCTTTTCAACTCCAATCTCACTTTTCTTTCACCTAATTCTAACACTTGATTCCAATGTCAACCTTCACCTTTTTCCTTTTTCTTGTAAACATCACAAATAAGAGTTATGTATGTATTACAAAATGATAAAAAAAAAACACAAGATATATCAACCATTTGAGGAAACCTTTCAAATAAACAAAATTGACAAGTTACATGAGTCCCTTATGATAAATTTAACCCAATAATAAATGTTAATAAATTTTCAATTTACCTCCACTTTCATATCCATGACAAAATTGATAGCCAATATTAAAATATTTACCTTCTGATCAAAAATGTGTGATCCAATGAGAATTTATGACTAAACAGAAAAAAATACAACTCTTCTGTGAGGACTGGGTTTTTAATGACAAGTAATGCCAAAAAAAAGAAAAAAGAAGAGTGCAACTACACAAGAGAAATCATGAGTCTTTAAGAAGACTATTGCAAGGTGCCAAGTATAAAATTTGCATGCAAGTGGTTAGATCCTTGACTGGGTGTGAAGGGAGTCGTGGACATGAGAAAGTTGTGTGTAAGTGAAAATTTCAATGCCTCTTTGATAAGACAGGTAGCGTGGGAATAACTCCAGATCATGAGTTGATGGATGGCACAGTCCTTAAAGAGAAAAAAAAATAAAAAATTAATGTAGTCAACATGATATTACGTTGCCAACCAAGTAATAGTTATGGTTGATTGTTGGGCTCCAGTTAGGTCAGCACATCTCTTCACTCTGCTACCATTGAATTATCTAAAAACTAGTGGTCAAGAATTAAACTAGGGATGAGTGTAAAGTTTAACAATATAAAAATATTATTTCACACTAAATTTAGGTATCCCAGTCAAGTATCAATGGTATAGATAAAGTATGTACTTCTGCTATTAATACCTAGTCATGATTGGTAGAACATCAACATTAAAATCACATGTTAAGCTATCTTCTTGTTTTCCTTCTCACACAATCAGTAGTCTTTGATATGTTGAGATTTCTCATTAAATGCTATGAGATTTTTTTACCTCGCCAGTCTCCTCAATCGAACAACTAGGACCATATTAATTAATGGTGCACTTGTCAACCTGTAGAAGTGAATTTTATTCATACATATTCAATCTTGACTCCCAGCACACTGCCCTAAGACTTACGAATGACTAATGATAATCTGAGTCAATTGAGTGTGTAAATCAAACAAACTAGAAGAAATAAAATATTTCAAAAGAAAAATTTGCACATTGCTTGTTGTGTGTGGGTCTGTAATATGACCTATGTCAATTCACACCTAGAGTGATAAGTGGTGGATTGATGGGGAAGAATAGTTTGAGAACTTTGAAGGTATGATAGGGAATCCCAAGGTGGCACTGGTGAAACTTGTAGGCAAGGTTAAGAGCCAGTCACCACCAATAGTGGTGACAAAGCCATGATCATAGTATATGATTTGGAAAACTAAAACTATGGCCACGATTGTGTACAGTAGTGTCGTGTATGATAAATGAGTAGGAACAAAGAGTCTCTAGTAGGGGACTAATGACCTTATGTGTTGTGCCAAGATGGAACGTAGGATATCTAGCAAATCTTCTAAAGGAGATCTAGCAAATCTACAACTAGAATGATTACAATTTCAGAAAACAGACCATACTCAGACATATAACAGGGTCATCATGGAAAAAATAGGTCCTTAAGTGGCAAAAAAATTAGAAAAATCAGAGTTAAGCAACTTGACGTAAAAATTTGAATAAGTTATCTATATTATTACAAAAATATGTAAGGATAGAATTTGTAGAAAATTGAATTTAGTTTCTAAACTACTAGGTTTTTTTTTTTAAATCTATTTGGTGAAAATTTGAAATTTCAATGCAGTAGTACTTAAATTTCAGGTAAAAAATAAGAAGTAGGTGTTTGTCTAACCACCCTAAGCACAATAAAATGATAATATTTGTTTATAAGATTTTACATATAATTAGAGGACTCATGTCTCGATGTGATGCATATTTTTTTGTATTTTTTTTCCAAGTAAATAATTAATTATTATATTTTTATTACAACTTTTAAAAAATAAAAAAACTCGTATGTATAACCACCTTATCTTCGTCAAAGCATTATAAATTCATTTCTTTTTTTTAAATCCTACAGTATGAGAAGCATAGAATGTGACGCATGTTTTGGATTAAAAAAATGTGATGCCATTTGAATTCTATAGATGTTTTTCAATCAACCTATCAATCAGGAGTTTAGTTGTAATTCAAATAGAAAATAAATAATAATTATTTATTAAATTAAAAGTAAAGCATAATTTATATTGGTGGAAAGCTAAGAATCTCCTTTAAAACCCCTTTTTGTTTCATCAATTTTGGGTAAAAAAAAGTCGTCGGCCACATACCCTACAAAAACCCATCATATTGCCACTTTCTGGCCCATCATGATCCTGCACATACCCAGCGACTGAAGTAAAATTAAGGCAATGGACTTGACAGGTATGGTATAGATGCATTCCTATACTACTGGAGTGGATCTGTACCATTTGTGAAGTGACAAAATATAGATTAAACTTGGATTTGCACACCTTAAATACTAAATTATTGCTCTCAAGTTTTGACCACAAGACCTTGGTCACCTAAGATTTACAGACCCAAATGATTTTCAATTGTAGACAAAATTCTAAGCGGTATAAAGCTAAGGAATGGTGTAATGATTCAACCATACAATTCACGACAAGAAAAAGCAAAGGAATTGGTAAAAACTCAGACATCCAATAATAATGATGCTTGAATAAGGTCTGACATGAACATGTGGATGACGCCCTTAAAGTAATTTACTCTAGCACATGAACTGTCCAACAATCAAAATAGTTCAAAGCATAGACCAAACATGTTAAAAAAGTTGCAAACTTTCAAAGCATTCAATATTCAGGCCGAGCCTCCTTGTTACATAGATCAATGACATCCAAAACTAATTTAAAATAACAAAACACACGCACAAGCTTGAAAAGGCCTTTCAAATCAATGCAAAAAAAATTATTTTTATAATTTTCTATCTTTTTTTAAAAGACCAATGATCTAATAATGACCTAAGACAACATTTTTTAAGCAATAAAATATCGTGAATTTTACTAAGATAACAAACAAGTTTGTGTTAGGTAGCCCTCCTTCTAGCGCCATTATGTGAACACATTTTTTTGCATTTGCTAAAAAACAAACAACCATTAGCATTGTTAGTAAACTTAAGCAAATCAAATAGAGCATTCCTATGAAATATTGGATCATGCCACATGTGCAAACAAAGAAGTGAGATATCAAATAAACTAAGTGAAAGCATAAGAAAGAAAGAATCAAACTCTATCTCATAGTGGACTGGTGCTTCTTTGATGTGAAAAGAAGCCCTTTCCCAATTCTTGATAAACTTGATAACAGATATGCCTTGAAGATGCTATGTGATATGATGAAAAATATGCAAGATGAAGTGCAAGATGAATGTGTATCAAGTTGCCTAAGGTTGTGGAGTTGTGGGCGATTAAATCAATAGAGAGGGTCTCTATTTATAAAATAGAATGATAGAAAAAGTAAGATATGAATAATGTGGGACAAAAGACAAACCAATGACAAGATGCCATTTCTCAAGATGTGATAGGATGAAGGTTGTGCACATCTTGGTCAATGTGCCAAAGAGGGGGAGATTGGAAATTCAAAAGATGGCTTGTTGGAGGAAGAAGAAAAGTCTTAAATGCCAAGTGGGAGACATGTAAGAGCGGAATTAATGCTATGTTGGTGGACAAGACATGTGAGAGGGAAAATTCAAATTGGAGGAATATTCCCTAAAGATGCCATATTTGAATGAAAAGGAAGATTTAATAAATCAATTAAATTGATTTATGAGCACAAGAAGCAAAATCTAGAGAAAAGAGGATTAGGATTAGCATTAATCATGGTTTGATTAATTTAATAGGAGATTAGGTCATTTTGAATTTTGACTTAGATTTTAGGATTAAAATAAATCAAAATGAGAAGTAAATGATTTTAGATTTATTTAATCAAAGAGGATGATGTTAGTGGTTTAATTAAATATGTTTGAGTTATTTAATTGAATGAAGAACTGTAGAAGCTAATTAAATAAGATTGATTTATTTAATTAAAAGAGGACTTTAGGATTAAATAAATAAAATGATTTATTTAATCAAAAGAGGATAATGATTTAATCAAATAAATTTTATTCAATTGATTAACAGAGGAATTAAGATGAGTTACTTAAATGGTTAATAGAGGGGTGATTAAAGAAGAATCAAAGTTAGTTGATCAGGATATTTTTCATGTCTATAGCTAGATAATACCAACCAAATGTTGGAAATTTTACTTCTCCAAACACATCAAGTGTTTCCTCCTCCATAGAAGATATCCCATCAAGCCCTTAGCCAATCATACCACTTCAACAGATAAATCCTACGATAGGACATCTAGTGGACTATCCAATTGATCTAGATGAATTTGATGGGGAAACTTTGATGGTACAAGATATGCAACCCCCTCCAAGGGTTCTCACTGAGAGACCCACATATGATAGATTGTGTTGGCACTTTCAAATTTTACAATTTGAGATGCCCATTTCAAAAATTTTGCCTCTATACTTTTCAGAAGTGCACCTGAAAAATCTGCCTAAGTGATCCACTTTGGAGAGTCGTAATTTGAAGCTCGTTGATCTCCAAGTAAAACTCATTTGAATGATCACTCATGTGTCCTATGTGAGTAGGCATGTCAATTTTCAGCTTCCTATAATGAGTTTTGTCACGGTTTTGAAAAGTGAAGATGGAGGGTTTTGGCACCTTTTTGCTGTTTGCAAACTTTCAGTTCTGCAAAGTAGCCTCTCATTTGAGCTTGCATTTTGCAATTGGTTGATCGTCAAGAGAAAAAGAACATTGTTATGTATTGTCCATACCAAGATGAGCTCATATGTCAGGTTTTAGAGCCTCACAAATTGATTTGCTATTTTTTGCAGATCAAAACAAAATGCAATTTCTTCAGTTTTGCATCTGCATTTCCAGAAACCTTTTTGAGAGGCCAACTTTGAGCATCAGAATCTCATACATGATAATTATTCAAACCAGGCCCTCTTGCACACATGTTCAATGTGTGAAAATGAGATGGTGTGTCCAATGGAAATTCCCCAGGAGTTGATTTGGTATTTTTCCAACGAGGTGATTTCATCACTTTCAATTGGTTCAGAACAGTTGTTTGTTGCAGAAAGTTCAACTGAGCAACTTTGACAACAACTAACTTTCTCTGAGCCATCTATTGTATTCAATTCCCTGGACCAATGTGTCCATGCCTGCAAGTTTTTATGTCTTCAAGAGGTCATTTGACTAGTTTCCCAGGTCGATTCCAGAGCCAACTTGGTCAATTTTCACTATTTTGCGAAGAGGTCAGAAAAGCAGATTTTAATGAGAACCCATTTTGTGTTTTCATTCTTAAAGCATTCAGAAGTTGTATCCAGTCAATTTGAGCATAAATTTGTTTCAAAACGAAAAAAAAATTAGCCGGGCCCAACCTGCTTTGCATAATTGTGAAACTGTGAATCTTGCATTGTGGCAATTGTCTCAAATAGATTGCTTTCAATAGGTAAACATGTGTAGGAGTGCACAATTACAATTGCCCTCATATGGTCTGAAAGGCAAAGAAGGATCCATCTCTCAAGTCATGCTATCAAGTGGATAAAGATGTTAGACAAGGGATAACAAGTATGAAGTTGTCAATGACAATGTGATGAATGAATCATTCAATAAAATGCTTTGAAGAGATGGTAAGAGATTTGTTTAGTATTTCCTTGCAGCAAAGGAAAGCACAATGCTAGGTATGAGAAGCATTGGAGTAGAACATGGACAACTATCAATACTTGGGGATAGAGTAACATGTTAGAAGATGTACTTCTACATAATACTGAAAGAAAAAAACTTATGTACAGGCTATCATGGTTTGAGTTTCTTAGCCTTGTGGAGGCTTATCTATCCATTTTGCAGCTGCGGCTCAAGTTTAGAATGGGTCAATTTCAAATTGGAATTGAATGAGAGTGATGACACAGCTAATGAAGCTAGGAATTATATGAATGCTCTTGCTACCAAAGATTCATTTTAGATGCAAAATGAATGGAGGATGCACTCATGATTGTTAATACTTTATCAAGTGCCTTATGTCTATGCGCAGGTGTGGCAAGGTCTATGCTATTGATGAAAGAGAAGCAGCTCACACGCATGAGAGGAATCCAACACATAAGGCAATATGCTCGCAGCAAAGAAACAGGGCACGCCATTGCCATATCAAACTCACAACGTATTTATTGAAAAGGCTTTGATGACTTTCAAGCGAGTACGTTGAGAAAAGCTTCAAAGCTTTTAAATAGCGATAGGCACAGAATGTGTTCATTGTTAAAAAGGGGGCTTAGAAGCTTACAGGCAGAGGTAATGTGAATGGGCGTAGCTTAGAGGCTGCAGCAATGGACGACTTTTAAAGCATAGAAATAAACGTGGTCTTAAGGAATACCATGGCTGCAGGATACACGCAAAAAATGTATGTGTTGAAAATTCTTCAGATTCTTTCAGCAAATGTAGAAAATGAAAGGCGCGCTGGGCTTGGAGACTGCTCTATGTGAAGGCCGCGCCCAGCTATTAGACACAGTAGATGAGTTTGTTTGAAGAGTCCTCAGAAACTTCAAAGCAAATGCAACCTGCAAGAGACCACGAACCAGAAGGAGGCGCCAGTATATAGAGAGAAAGAATCTGTTTAAAGACTTTGAAATTTTCAAGTGATGTGATATTGGAGGGCGCAGCAAATGGTGCAGGGTACGCACCCCACAAAATCATTAAGCAAACAGATTTGTGATCTCATGAAATGTTATGAAGGCATTGATAGGTTTTAGAAACTCCAAAACAAATGTATGCCTATTTAAGAAGCCAGCGTGCATTATAGAGGAGATGGACGCAGCATAGATGGGTGCGTATTCCTCAAAATGAAAATTGTTGAAAAGGCGTTAGAAACTTTGAGCAAACTCTCTTGGAAGCTGTAGAAGCCACGCGCCATGGCTTCTATTCCAATTTGCTTGGCAGAATGCCTCAAATGTGGTCTTAGAAAATGTTGTGACTGCAACACAAAATGGAACCAAAAGAATGGAGCGCCATATACACATAAGGAGACTCGACCCGTAGAAAGGAATCCATGGAGCAGATAGCGCATTTTGAGAAATGGCCGCCATTACCTGTGAGATGCAGAGCTCGAGCAAACAAGATGGAGATTAGGGCAAACCAGAAGACAAGAGAAATCAACAGTCAAATGAGGTAGGGTAAAATGCGGCAAAATCCTGATGGTTCCCCGCCAGATCGCCCAAACAACTTGCACACTGGTTAAAACCCGCGTGATCAGCAAAATGCTGACACGTGGGAGGTGTGGGTCCGGGGGAAACCTCCCTTGCACAGGTAAAGGCTAGAAAGGGGCCGATGGTAAACTTTTAAATGTTTTATTGGCTTCTTTTATAAAGGAAACACATTTTAATCTAAATGTTGCCCGGCGCTAAACTAAATGCTCTCATTTTAAATGGTGGGGTGGACAAATATTTCAAATGAAGTATTTAATATGTACAGCCCTGGAAGGGAAAAGCATATGAGAATAGGGTAAAAGGTTAAAAACATGATTGAAATATTTCAAATATGATAAAAGAGGCACTGGGTAAAATTTTATTGATGAGCAATAAAAATGAAAGTAAAATATAACGGAGGCCACGGGTAAAGATTTCAACTGCTCCATCAAATGAGTTAAAGCTTTTAATATTTAAAAGCAGTACTTACAAATATTGGCAGAATTTTACAAAATAAATGTATTGCTCATTTTATAAAAGAGGTTGTTTTACGGAAAAATTGGTAAACGAGCAGAAGGACAGAGATATTTTCTCACAGCTGGTAGGTGGATGGAAATTCATCACATGGAAAAAAAAAGTTTTGCCAAACAACTTGGACAAATGCAGAATTTGAAAGGCAAAGTTTTTTGTTGAGGAGAGATGAGAGATGCTTTGCAGATTTTGTGATCAACGAGAAGGGAGCTGCCAAGTGGCATCATCTGATGAATTTTCTTGCCTCTTCTGTTCCCTCTTATTCTTATTCTCCTCTCATTGTAAGGGTTTGATTTTGAAATCTCTACAACTCTAGGTAGGAATTTGCTTAAATTGGAACCATACTAGGGGAGAGGGCCCAATAGTCGTGCGGGGTTCAATAGTCGCGCATCCAATCGTAAATATAATACCCAATAGTCGTTTATATAATGTCCAATAGTTGTGATTTGACTACCCATAATTAAACAAAATGTATGCTTTTGATCTAAAAAGCAACCAATCATGTGATACCACATCAGCGCTCAACTACTCATGATGTAATGCACGAGAATTGGTCTCACTATTTTTTGGGGCCTTTTTGGACACCTTGATAAAAACGCATGCTGATGTGGCATCATATTTGATGATGTGGCCCTGAAACCTTAGTTATAAGTAGAGAACTTGCCAAGTAAGCTGCTGTAAAAAATTGGGAGTGATTTGAAATTTCGACGTAGGATAATTAGAAGCGCGAAGTTAGGGTGCACGACTACTGGACCCTCTCCCCTATAAATGATGTAAATGAATGGACAATATATTGTCTTGGTTAGGAGTTAAGAGTGACAATCTTAAATTAGTTTTATAAAGTTACCGATATTCAAGCAAGTTTTAGTTCTGGGACAATGCTCTCCTATGTATTCTTTTTAACAAATTATGAATGAAAACATCAATGGTCTTTTCATTTATCTTCAATTGTTCAGTTGAATGTGTGACTCTATTTTGGATTTAACTCGAAGAGTTAATTAAATGCTTGGGGAGAGTCACAGATTTGTAAGGAGTTACTTAGGATTTGATAAGAAATCTTGTTGCAGGCACAGTGAGTTCTCATATTCCAAAGCTTAATGACAATGGTTAGCACATTTCTGAATTCAGTATTTGATATATTACTGTTTGTTGCATGATTGACTCTGTTTACCAATTGATGAAGCACTAGGCCATTTGTTGACAATAATGAAACAATTGAGTTGATCATATTTTAGATTTGAGATTCAAATGAGAATAGAATTATAAATCATTAAATCTTTCAATCATGATGTATGTGCTATAAAGAGTTATTCATTTCCTAGCATTAGGTGGTTATTTACTTAAAGGTCTGCTAAGCCTTCAGTAAATAATATCTATTTGCATTTAGTACGAAAAAATCTGCATTGAAGTGTTCTTGAGGAATGAAGAGATCAAATGAACATAAGAAAGAATACCCTCCTTGGTCCCATAGAGCCTAAAGAGTAGGGGTGAAAGCCTGAAAGCCTTTACCCGTTAGTTGGCCACTAGTCCTTGGTGATTTTTGAACATAAAAGTTGGAATCCCCTTAGAAGATTCCAAAGGTTAGCTGGAAAAATCACCAACAAATTGGTCATCAATTTTAAAACAAGTGGGAAAATTATGAATTATAGCAGAGCCCAAGCTTGTAAGGAATTCTCGCAAGATGATCAATTCATCATTATACAATAATTGTGTCCTTAAGAAGAAAGGAGATGAGATACAATAAAGAATTTAAGAAAAAATCCTCTCTAAGAGGGAAAAGAAAGAGATAATTGAGGATTTATGGAGAAATGTTAAGGTCAAAATAAAATCCATGACTCCTCAAAGAGGCAAGGAGTTGGTGAAAAATGTAGGATGTTTGTTTCTACCAAGGTGGGATATGTCTTCTACTATGCATTCAATACAATCAAAAGACATGGTGGTGAAGATACAATTTTGAACTCAGGAGAGTAGGTAGAAGCCTTATACTTTGGATCAAGATTCCACCCAGGGAATGAGACCTTAGCCATATGGCCCATCTTTGTTGAAACTATAAAACCCCAAGTAATAAATGACCCCAATGAGGTCACAAATAGTCTCATTGTAGAAGAGTAGGGGATACAAGTGCAACACAAGAATCCTCACTAATAGAAAATGATACCCTCTTTACTAGATCCACAATCAAGAAGTTACAAGGGGATCTAGATAAGGAAAATGAATTAAATCACAAGTTTTACAACAATAACTAAATACAATCACTACGTTATTTCCCTCATTGTAGTAAATAAGTGAAGATTAGGCCTCACAAGATAAGAAAAATTTGATCCTTGAGATCAAAGGATTAAAGAAATAATTGAAGCAAAGTAGGATCGAGGCTAGAGAAAAAAAATGAGGGAGCTATGAAGAAGGTTTTTGACCTACTTGAAAACATTTTGGAGTATAGGTTGTCAAAAAATATATCTTTATTGGATAAGGTATGGAACATCTGCACCACCCTAAGGAAGGCATTTTCTAGCTAAAATAAAGAATGGATGAGGATAAAATTCTTCAAATTCAGTTGGTCCCATGGGATTGATCTATTGAAAATTATTGTCAATAACCTCAATTCTAACAATGACTTAGTGCCTTACATTTTGAGCAAGCCAAATTTACTAGATTATGTAATTGGGCATCATAGAAAATATAGGGACCTGATGAAAGGGGAGTTGAATTTTGAAGGTTTTGAAGAATTTTGTATGCCTCCAATTTTTTAATGAGGGTGAGGTTATGTCTTGCATACATAATGGAAGTCAAAGTTGGAAACTTTTCTAACTTTTGTGTATAGTAATATCAATATAGGAGAGGTGGATGCAGATCAATTAAACCTACATATGCATTGATGAACTAACAAAATTGGAACATAATTTTCTAGGTTTTATTGAAATTGTGTAAGTTTTGATTGGAAATGGTTACAAGTCTCATTTGGAAGGAATCAACTAAATTTTTCCACGAAGAATAGACACATCAATAAGATAGAGTGAAGACAAGGAAGTGAGAAATGTTGCAACTTGTGTTGTATTTCAATCAGCCTTCAACAACCAGATATAACTATTTCATATGTGTCATGTCAACTATAAGGATCAATTTTGAGAAATCACCTCCCATGCACTAGCTCCAATTCTTTTGAGATCTCCAATTACTTTTTGGGTAGCTACTGCCCTATGTAATTAATTTGTGTACTATGTAAATAGTGTCACCACTTGGTTTTTTGTCTTCTAGTGACTAAGAGGTGGAATGAGTTTTTTTCTTGTTGCTTCCCTTGTGTCTATAAAAGGGAATTCTGAGCCTTATTCTAGGGGAACTTATACATCTTAGTCTTTGTCAGTCATTGTATAGAATTAGGTTAAAGAAAAAATGTTGTAAGTCTTATTATTTAATAACAATAGATGATTCAAATACTTAATGTATTGTTCTAAATATTAATATCAATCTATTGTACTCTCCACATTTTAAAGTTTATTCTTTTATATTTTTTTCTTGATTCAATAAAGTAAAACTACCTATAACAAATTACCAATTTTGCATCTTTTAAAAAAAATAAAACAAAATTATTGATTCAATAAAGAAGAGAATGTGATATTTTATGCTATAATATTTATCTTTTTGTTTCTTCTTTCTAATACTACTATACTAGTGCCAATTCTATGCTCATTTTTTTTATAGATAATTCTTATGAAAAGGTAAAATCGTGCATTTTATGTGGTCTTTTCCATCATGAATCAATGTTATAATTATTGTTTTATCATTTGGTGTATTGGCTTAAAATAGTTCTATTTAAAATCAAATTATGTTCTCTTTTCTTTTCACAATTAAGTGAATTATTGAAAATCATAAGAAGAATAAGTTTCTAAATTGTGGAGGTTATTGTAAAATTTAAATCCAACATTGTATAATTTCCCATGGCTAGTGTTGATCCATAATAAAGATAATATTAAGCACAAATAAAAATATAAACTTACCTTTTTATGCATTTTCCATTGGACTAAACGGTATTGTATGAGTATTAATTCCATCTATGTAGTTTTTATAGGTTTTAATAAAATGTGCATTTCACTCCTTATCAAACTATGAAATGATTTCAGGGTTACAGAACTATTATTTAACAGATTTTTATTAATAAATGGGTTGCTATATATTATCAATGCATTTAACAGATTTTTATTAATAAATGGGTTGCTATATATTATCAATGCAAATAGGGATATTGAGTTCTTGACCGATCCCCTTATGGTGCACATTGTAGAAGATGTTTTTCATAGTAAAATGTATTATTTTGTAGACCATAAATAAAGAGATGGTCAAACAAATGATGCTAATAGAAATCTATGAAATCCCTAAGGATTTTTTTTAGGAAATAAAATATCATAGTGGGATATATTATTGGTGCATGTAGAATTTCCATTCAATAGCAGAGTTATGTGAGACCCCTACTTATTCTTATGTGTTTGCTTATATGGGATGATGTACTTAGCACATTTCATTTGATACATTTTTGATACTCATGGTGCTTATGATGATGATCTATTATGTTGTAATATTAATGAATGTCATTTTTTAGCATATTATGATAATTTGGAGGTGATTTTGATTAATTCACTTTATCATGATATATATATATGGTGTTTTATATAGGTTATTTGATCATGTCATTGTGATGAGATGTATTATTTTATTTATTTATTTATTTATTTATTATGCACATGTATATAAATATTTCTATCGTACAAACACATTTTGCAAGTGTGCAATATTTTAATACCAATAGATATGGGATTCCACTTAGCCACCTTTAATCTTGTTTACATTATGTTCATCCTATTTCTTGGTTCCATATTGATATTATATTTTTTTGGTTGTGTTTTGTGTAAATATTTTTCTTGTAATTTAAATGGAGTTTTTGAGGTCTTTTAAGAAGAATTAAGGTATATTTTATGTTTAATAAATAACCTATGCCTAAGGTATAAGGGTTAGAAGTTTTTTTTTATCATTTGTGTCCCTTTTAAAAGTGTTTATGACCATTTTTATGTCCCCTTTGAAAAATTGGCGAAAATGGGGAAATGGTTTTGGTGGTTGGGTTAGTTGGGAGGAAGTAACTTCTTCCTTCCCTTTATAATTCCCTCCTTATGGAGAGAAATGAGGTTACCTTTCCATTTTTCTCTCTTGCATTTTGAGTCTCTTTATTGAGGAGATTTTTTTTGGGGAGGAGGTGTAGATCTTGGGAGAAGGAGATTGTGGGAGGAGATTCTCTTTCATTTGTGTTTACCATTAGTGGGATCATAGTGTTGGAGGTAACACTTCCCTCTTGTGTTGTAATTCTTGTATTCATAGTGTTATGTTGTGCATCTTTGAAAAAGAAATGCTTTGTGTTGAGGGTTTTGTTTTAGGGAATTTCTTTTGGGATTCTTGTTTTGACAAGTCTTTTAATTGTGATGCACTTGTTTTTGGTGTATCTTTTCTTAGGGGAGGTGACCCCCTCTTGTATACATGATTTTGTCCTCCATGTGTGGGGTGTTGAGTGGGATATTTCTCCCTCACATTGGGGCTTTCATTTGGGACAAGAGTATCTCGTATAGGTGATGGCCATCCCCTGGGGTGTGGGCACCCTTGTTTTCTTTTATGGGATATGAGTATCCCCTTCTTACATTTTTCAATTATATGCATTGGAGGGATAAGAGGTGATGAGTCGTGGAGATGTACTTGATGTCACACACATATTATTCTTCTTACCCATGTCTGGTAGAGCCCCCACTCTTCGTAAATGGTTTACCCTAAGGGTAAACCCATGTGATATTTTTGTTATTTACTTTTGTTGTGGTGTTGGGCATGTGATTAAAGTGGTTCAATTCAATGAATTGTTGTGTTGATTCTTTTGGTGGCTAAGTGAAAACCCCATGCTCAGGGGTGGGTTGTTCTACAACCCTATGGATGGAAGGAGATCCCATCAGTACTTGTTTTTCCATCCTTTTTATCTTTTAGGTTCTTATGGAGTTGCTTGAAGATGATGTGGAATTTGTGCAAGTCCTATGGGAGAAAGTAATTTTGTGTTGGGCTCAATGAGAAAATAATGTTGTGTTGGGCTCAATGACAAAAGAAGGGGAAATACCTTATTTCATAATGTATCAAGTTTCACCAATGTTGTTTATCTTGTAAATTATGTTATATTGTAAGTTGTATTGTTATATATAAGCTTTTGGGAGTATGAAAATTAAAGTCCCTTCTATGTTGTAAATATGCAATATGTAATTCTTGAAAGGAAATATTTTATTCAAAAAAAAAACACTTTTTATGTGTGATGTACATTTGATTGTTTAAATAATCTATAAATGTCTTCCCCAATAAATCTAAAATTATGTATATATGATGTTTTCAAAATTGTGTAAGTTATGCCAGACAAGTGAGTTTTATAACTAAGTTGTGAATGAAATCTTGTTACTAAAATGTAATAAGGAAGGTTGTTTTCATTATGTCTTTGCATGTATGTTATGAAGGAACTTCTAGAGAAAATATTCAAAAATAAATATTCATGCATAAACCTATGATTTAAATTGAATATGTATGTCATCTAATATGAAACTTTCATACACAATAATATTTATGCCAAGTCATCAATCATTTAGTTTCAACTTAGATAGGTATATACATACCAATGGTAGGGAGTGGACTAGTTTCTATCTAATCTAATATATATAGATTCAAATGTTAAGTAACTTCACCAATATAAGTAGGCAAACAAAATAACCTCAGTTTCAAAGTAAAATTAAGGTTACTGGCAGTTGTATCAAAGTCAATTGGAGGTTAAATTAAGGATCTAGGGGAAACTTAGAACTTTAAAAAAATAATAGTCATTTATAGATTTGATTATTTTGATGTATTAGTTATTCCAATCAGTCTATTATTGACTTTAGAGAAGATTCGATCTTATTGGTAGTTTGTGAATTAAGATAGGAATAGGAGTTTTCATTGTCCATTTAGTGTTGCAGCCTATACATGGGTGAGATGAAGGCCTACATGTGGGGAGGGGAAGTGAATAAGGGATGCAACCCAAATGGAGGGCATCGTCCCTCTTTCTCATCATCACATTTTCTCTATTTCAAGCCATTGGTCTTGATTAACTAGTTGACTTCCTCTTAACACCTCCTAAATCTATGTCTCAACTTTTGTTGTCTTTCCATAAGGAAAGAATAGAAACCATGACTCTGTACTAAAGAATCCTTTCTCTCTATTACCTATATCATCCATTGAACACCTAAAAATCATCATGGTTCTAGTGGCTATACATGGGTTCTGAAGAAGTCATTGATCTGTTTAGCCATCCCTTGGTGGGCAAACTGACCTACAACATATCTTGATCATTAAAATAGAAAATTGGTTGCAAGTATTTTGCGGTTTAAATGATTCAACTTTGATCTTCCTATACCATAATTTCTAGTATTATTTCCAAGGCTACAGGTGTACTGCAATTCTAATTAAAGGGGATTACTTTTTTTACCAATAAAGAGGTATATTTTGTCAACTTCCTTAAGTCATAAGGTCTAAAGAAATATAAAATTATAGGAATTTGTAAGTTGATTACATTTGTCATCTATAAAATTCTTAAATAGCCCCATTAAATTAACAACCATTGAGGAGATAATCCTTGTTAAAACCAACCCTCATAGAATTGAGGTCAATTCATTAGGAAACATTCCATAGACAATTTGTAATGGCATTGAAAAAGAAATAGGTTCTCTATAAACTATCTTGAAATTCTCATTAAGAATGAAAATTACAAGGAGACAATACTTCACTATAAATGGGAGTTGTATTTGAAGAATAGTTTGATGTAAATAATCTTATTAATAAATGGTTTAAGTAATAATATTTGAAAGGGTCACCAAAATCTCAATATAAATTAGGAAATTAAGATGGAAACGTGTAATTAAAAGTTTGGGGTAAATAACTATTTATTTCAATATATAGTAACTAGACTTGAAATGGATGTTTCTATCACATCCAAGCCAACTAAGAAAAGTAGGGAGGGTTTGTGCTAGACCTTTCCTCCAAATGGTTGGTCTAAGGCCAACTTTGATGGTGCTACAAAGGGCAATCCAAGGATGGTAGGAAGTGGAGGTGTGTTAAGGGACTCAAATGGTAACTTTATGGCAATTATGGCCATTTTCCTAGGTCAGCAAACCAACCATGTGGTAGAGGCTATAAGAGCTTTTCAAGTTTTAAATTTAGCTCATAATTTGAATATAAAATACTTATGGCTAGAAGGGGACTCTAAAAACATCATTGAATGTCTCCTAGGTAGGGCCCCCCTCCTGGTCTATAAAGAATTGGATTGATGAATCAAAATCTATTCTAGAAATATTTGATAAAGTTAAAGTTTCACACATCTATAGGGAAGCTAACAGTGTGGTGGATTACTTTGCGAATGAGGGGGTTAAGAGGAAAGGATTGAACACATGGAAGAATTTTAGGGATTTGGGAGCTGAAGTCAGGGCGTAAAATTGCAACAAGTTCTCGGCGTTGGTAGAGTCTGTAGTGAGGTGCAAACGAAAATAGGGGGGATAGGAAAAGAGTCGAGCCAAATAGCTACGAGATGCACATGAGGAATGCTAAGGTCTAGAAACAAGTTGTGAGAGGTGGTTTGGTTCCATTTTCGAAAAAACTTCATGGGCCTAATACTATGGCTACAGACTATTTTGAGAAGAACTGGAACAATGGAGAAATAATCCTCTTTTGGAGAAAGGTGAAACTGGATGAGAAAATTATAGGAGAGCTGACTAGAATATCCACTGAGGGTGTGAAGTTTTATCACGATAGAAGGTTTTATAATGAGGCAATAATCAAATTCCCTAGGAAAGAAAAGGAGAAAATGAAATAGTCAAAATTTCCAATAGCTATTTTGAAATAGACACCATCAAGGTGTTGTTGAGAAAGGTGCTTCGTGTCATAATGGAGTATATTACCTTGGATGGGAGATTCACTAGAGTTTATGGTCATCATTTTTCTATCCTTAACCACTTCCGCCATAAGGTATAGATTTCTCTGCCTCATTATCTATTTTGTTCATTGAGCAATAGTCTTGAGGACCACAAGAAAAATCCCAAGAGATACCCTATTCTTCATCGTAGTCTTATTAAGTTAATATATGAAACTATCAAAGCATGTCGGCGTTATCCAAACCGGTTGTCTCCACGGCATTTAAGGACTATGAAACAGATAGTGGTGGTTTGGAGAATCAACCTAACCAGCAGAGAATTATTGAAGCCTACCCATACCATGTGTTTTCTGGTAAGAAAACCCAGCTTAGTAAACCCCAGCTTGCTAAAGCTAACCCTGAGATCTACCCCAACTGCTCAGTTCCCTTAAAGCATCTCACTCTCAAGGGATCCCCTGCCAATAGGTTGGTTTCCTACTCTACAGACTCTCTGGAGGACAAAACTGAGAACCCTGAAGCTAGCAGAAACTCTGTCTACCCCTCTTGCCTCTTTTAGAGTTGATGGTACCAAATTTCCTAGCTCCCCCAATCCAGATGATGTTAACCTCATTTTAGACCTGGTTCAGTCTGGAGATATTCTTTCCTCTGCCAGAAGTGGAGTTGGTGACATTTTTCAAGGTATTGAAATGGGCCCCTATCAAGAAATTAATGATCTTAATCATAGAAATAGGGTTCTAAGTAGCAAGTTGGAGGAACTAGAATTGAAGTTGTCTGTGCTTAGCAATGAAGAAGGAAAATAGAAAAAGAATAATATTGGAATGGGAGAAGACAACATTGAGGAAAAGTATAAGACTCAGGAAGCTGAAATTGTTAAAATAAAAAATAACATGAAAATAGTTGTGGAACAAAACCATAAAATGGCTAGGCACAATGCCATTATCATCCATGCAATGTCTGAAAAGCTGGAAAAGTCGCAACAGGGCTCTTTAATTATTGATCTGGAAGATGACAAGGATAAAACCAAGAATGAAGACCAAGGTATATCGAAAAGGACATGTGCCAACCTTAAGAGGAAAGGGCCTTGTACTACCCAGATGGTCCAAATCTTAAAGAGGGGGGTTCAAGAAATGAACAACTTGGAAGTTGAGACTGTGGAAACATTAAAGTACCAAGTTTAGTTGTTGTTGGTCTTTTTTTTGGTCTTTCTGAGTCTTTTATGTGGCCCTTGTTGACTTTTTTGGTGGCTGTAGCTTTTTCATTTTGTTATTTTCTTTACAACCTAAATTCTGCTAATGGTGTCTTTGACGATCTTATCTTATATATGTAAACTTTGTGGTTTCGGGTCCCTGTAAAACCCATATTTTCCTCTTTCAAAAACTATACTTGAGAATGATTGAACTTTTAATAAGTATAGCCTATTTGTTATATATATATATATATAGAGAGAGAGAGAGAGTAATTCTTAGTGGATTTAACTATCAAGTTTATAAAATTTGAGAAACCTTCATCATTAGAATGTAACATATGACTAGGATGTGGTTGAATGTTTGAAAAGTTTTTTTTATTATAATTATATTTAATCTTATGGCCATTTAGGGTTATTAAATAATTTATTTAGTAATTTAATTTTTTTGACAACATCTATTGGATGAATAAGTTAAGAATTTTCCCAAAATGAAAAGAAATATTAATCATAACTAAATATCATCTTGTAACACAATTAAGTGGAAATTGGAATTTAGAGTAAAATAATTAATTTTATTTGAATTCAAAATTTATCTATGTGGACATAATTTGAAGGGAATTGGAGAGTTTCCAAAACTTAGCACCTTAAAACTTTAATCTCTGCATAAGGAAATAATTCCAAATGGATAATATTAGGTTATATGAAAGGGAGTAATTTTTCATGGTAGTGCCTCATTGTAATGATGTTAAGATTCTATTTTATATTCATGTGATTATGTATTATGGATTTTCTTGAGGTTGTTGATTCCTTAAATGTGTTGTTTCATATTACTTCCTCGTTAAGTGGGGGGAACTAATTGTAGTTAGGGGTATGTACAAGATCATGATAAGCCAAAAAGTGGCAATATGATGGGTATGTGGCTGATGACTATTTTTTACCCAAAATTGATCAAATGAAAAGGGTTTTTAAAGGATATTCGCATCTTTCCACCAATATAGATTATGCTTTACTTTGAATTTAATAAGTAATTATTATTCATTTTCTATTCAAATTACGACTAAAGTCCTAATTGATAGGTTGATTGAAAAGCATCTATAGCTTTCAAACAGTATCACATTTTTTGAATCCAAAACATGTGTCATATTCTATGCTTCACATACTATAGAATTGAAAAAAGAAAAATTGAATTTCATGAAGTTTTGACCAGGTTAAGGTGGTCAGACATACGAGTTTTTTATATTTTTTAAAAGTAATTAAAAAATCATAATTAATTATTTACTTGGAAAAAAAATACAAAAAATATGCATCACATCGCGGCATGAGTCCTCTACTTATATCTAAAATATTATAATTTTATTGTGGTTAGGGTGGTCAGACAGAGACCTACTTCTTATTTTTTCTCTGAAATTTAAGTACTACTGCATTGAAATTTCAAATTTTCACCAAATAGATTTTTTTTTTAAAACATACCTAGTAGTTTAGAAACTACATTCAATTTGCTACAAATTCTATTCTTACATATTTTTGAAATAATATAGATAACTTATTTAAATTTTTATGTCAAGTTTCCTAACTTTGATTTTTCTAAATTTTTTGCCACTTAAGGGCTCATTTTTTCCATGATGATCCTGCACATACCCTTAGGAAAGATGGAATTAAGTAATATATTTCTTGTTATAGCATAGGATTGATTAGAGAAAAAAAACAACTAGGATAGTCAGAAACAATGTGAAAACTTTGTAAACTTGGTGTCACCAAAACTTAGATTTACTTTTGACTCAAACCTATCTTCGCAAGGATTGCAAGTTGAGAATTCTTGGTAATTGTGTCTATTTAGGTTGGGTAAAATTTTTGGGGATGACATTTGGTATCAGAGTAGGTTCCAACACTAGGAACCTATTGGCTATGAGTTAGATCATAAACTAAATATTTTTTTGGTGTACATGGCTCATGGTGGTAGGAATTCTACGAGGGAGTGTTCCCAGGTAAATGCTTTAGGAAGAGCTCATTTTGAGTCTCGTCAGTCTGAGGGAAGCCAATGTCAACCCCAACCTAAACTAGGGCCCCAAATTATATAGGCACTACAAAAAAAATTCAAGGTCATAGAAGAAATATTTCCCCCAGCTGAGCGAGAGCATCAGCCTTTCAGTGAAGAAAGGGATCAAGAGTCAACTCCTCAAGAGTGAAGTCAAATTCCTCCATTTATTCTAGAAATTTGAGTAGAGGAAATTGAAGATTTAGTGCACTTGTCCCTACCTCATCATGAACACCCTGATTGGGAGATGGAGTATAGTTCAAGGGGACATTAAGATATAAGAGAACATGTTAGAGACCTTTTGTGGTTGCAATCACCCACCTTTTTAGGATCCACTACTGGGAGTGAGGTAGCAGCTTGGATACTCAGTTTGGAAAGGTGTTTTGGATTAATATTGTATGTGAGCAATGCTAAGGCCCGTTTAGCAATTCTTTAGTTAAGGAGGGATGTTTCTACTTGGTGGAGATAAGAGGAGAAAAAACACCATCTTTTTCTAGATGCCTTGACTTGGGAAATTTTCTTGGAGCATTTCAGAGAATGATACATATCCGAACATTACTGGGAAAAGAGGATTGATGAGTTTCATAACTTACAACGGAAGGTCCCTACAATTACTCAATATGAAAGAAAGTTTCTTTAATTACTTCAATATGTTGACTATATTCAGGATGAGAAGCTAATGGTCAATCATTTTGTTAGAAGATTAAATCCAAGAATATCAAGACCTGTAAGAATGGAAGCCCCTAAAAACTTAAAGGTTGCAGTGGAAAATGTGTTGATAGCAAAGGAAGTTCATGGGAAGGCTCAAAAAGCTCGAGAGAAGTTTAAGAATTGTAATCAATGTAAATCAAAACAATGTTTTTAAAGGTCCCACATGCCTCAAAGGGGAGATAGACCAAATGTAGTCACCCATATGCCTCAACAGCAAAAAAAGGGGCCAAGAAATAGATTGAATCAAGGGAATCAAGGAGGTCAATATTGGCCATGGAAAAATCAATGTCCTCAAAAGGATTAGTGACCACAAAATCAAGGGGCAAGACCCTCCACTACTCACCAAACTCATAATTCCTTTAGAGGGGGTCAAAGTGGTTCAAATAGGCCAAGTACTTCTCATTCTAGTAGAGCTCCTATAGTTCAAAAAAGGGAGCAAGATTATGTATATGGGAGGACAATTCATTTGGCTCATGAGTTTCCACAGGGTTTTGGAGTTCGTCAAAAGACAGGATACTCATAACCAATAGTGGGTGATGTGGGCAAGTCTCCCAGGGTCTTTGCAGCAGTGGATAATTGTCAAGTAGATTATCAATCCCTTGTTATTAGTGTGACAAGTATGTTAGAAGGTATTTTTGTAAGTATTTTGATTGATTTGGGAGCCATAGATTCTTTTATTTCTCCTTCCTTAGTTGAACAAAGAAGGATAGTGGTAACTAGGAAGCAGGAAAAATGGGAAGTAGAGTTAGCCTAAGGGAGAAAAGTAGTTTTTGATTCCATGGTTGAAGGGTGTCTTTTGGGTGTTGTTTCTTTTGAAACATCCATTAATCATCAAGCAATTCCCTTAGGATATTATGATGTGGTTTTTGGAATGGATTGGCTCAAATCTCATCAAGAAAATATTGATTGCAAAAATAAAAGAGTTGATTGTTTGGATGAATTGGGGCAGCTAGTGGAGATAGTAGGAGTTCAAAGACCAATTTCACTTTGAATGATTTCATCCATGCAAATTAAAAATTACATGAGGAGAGGTTGTAAAATTTTTGCAATCACCATTAGTGACAAGTCAGAAGAACTTGAAGGTATGAAAGAGGTATATTTAGATGATCATCCTATCCTTAAGGAATTTTCAATTTTTTTTCAAATAGAACTGTTAGGATTTCCCCCTAAACTTGAAGTTTACTTTCACATTGACTTAGTTCCCAGAGCCCAGCCTATGTCAAGGACTCCATAAAAAATGACTACACAAGAACTTAATGAACTTAAGTTACAATTGGAAGTGTTCCTAGAAGAGGGTCACATACAACCAAGTGTATCTCCATGGGTTGATCCAATAATTTTTCACATGAAGAAGGATGGTTCCCTCAGATTATATATTGACTATAGGAAATTGAATAAGTTAACAATCAAAAATTGTTATCCTCTACCAAGGATTGACAAATTATTTGATCATATTAAGGGATTCAAGGCCTTTTTAAAGATTGATCTCAAATTTTGGTATCACCAGCTGAGGATTGTTGAGGTGGACATCCATAAAACTGCTTTCAGAATGTGATATGGCCACTATGAGTTTACAGTTGTACCCTTTGGGATGCCCTGAAAGTATTCATGAGCTTGATGAACAATGTTTTAAGAACCTTCTTGGATTGATTTGTGTTGATATTTCTAGAAGACATCCTAATCTATTCAAGGAATGAGGAAGAGCATGAAGATCATCTTCATGAAGTCTTGTAATGTTTGAGAAAAAATCTGTTATATGCTAACTTAGAAAAATGTTCCTTCTTTCAGAAGGAGATTCAGTATTTCGAGCACATCATTTATAGGAAAGGTATATCTATGGATCCCTCCAATATTAAGGAAATAGTAGAATGGATATCCCCCACCAACATGTTGGAAGTGTGAAGTTTCATGGGGATTTCAGGATATTCTTGTCACTTTGTGGGAGGGTACTCCAAGATCGCTCATCCTATCACTTCTCTATAGTGAAAAGGGAAAATTTTCATTTGAATAGAACAATGTGAGTAGGCCTCCCAGAATCTTAAGGAATGTCTCACAAGTGCACCCACTATAGTTGTTCATGATCCAGCCTTAGAGTTTACAATTTGAACAAATGCTTCTTTATATGGAATAGGGGTTGTGCTTATGCAAGAAGACAAAGCAATAGTGTATGAGTCTTGAAAGCTTAAAATCCATGAGCTTAATTACCCAACTCATGATTTGGAACTTGTAGAAGTAGGTTATGCATCAACCCAATGGTGAAATTTTATTTTGGTTCATCATTTTGAGTTACATACTAATCATCGCAACCTCCAGTACATATTCACACAACCCAATTTGAATGTGTGCAAGAGAAGATGGATGGAATTTCTATGTGAGTATGATTTTGATGTCCACTATATTCAAGGTGAGGAAAATGTTGTTGTTGATTCCAAAGTAGGTGTAGGCATGAATTGATGTCCATATCCTTGTGTTTAGATTTGAGGGCCCAAATTTTGTAATTCCTACCCCAAGAAGAATGGTATTGCGAAGTTAAGCAACAGTTAGGTTCCCACCAACCCTTGGAAGGTAAGTATGCAGGGTTTTCTCTAGATTGGGATGGGTTATTGCACCATCAAGGGTGAATCTATTTAATTTTTTTATGTAGCCTCTAGTTAGTCATCTTGGTTGAGGCACACAGGTCGCCATACATAGCTCATCCAAGTTTCAAGAAGACGCATGCCAATCTTAGAAAACTCTACCATTTTTTAGGGTTACATTGAGATATATAGAAAAATTTGTAGCCAAGCGTTTAGAGTGTTAGAGGGTTGAGGAAGAACATCAACACCTAGCAGGTTTGTTGTATCCACATGAGATCCCTGAGTGGAAAGGGGATGTGGTTTTTATGGATTTTACTATGGGATTTCCTCTATCATACAGGAGACGTGATGCTATCATGTTAATAGTTGACAAGTTTTCCAAGGTGGCACACATCTCTCTAATCAGGACTACTTATGAAGCATCAATAGTGGCACATGTATTCCTAAATGATATATTCACACTTCATAGAGTGCCTAGTCGAAAAATCATTTCTAATAGAGATCTAGTGTTAAAATGGAACTTTTGGAGGTCTATGCAACAAGCCTTGGCTACACAACTTAACTTCAAAACTACCTACCATCTAGAGATAAATGGACAGATAGAAAGGGTCAATCAGATATTAGAGGATATGTTGTAGATGTATGTAATGGATCATCAATACAAATGGGAAGAAGTTTTGTACTTGGTGGAATTCGCATATAACAATAGTTTCCATGGTACCTTGGGTATGCTGCCCTACCAGGCTCTATATGATAGACTTTGTTGGACTCCAGTGATTTGGGATTGCATTGAGGACCGAGTAGTGATTGGTCCCGACTTGGTCTAGTAAATGGAACAAGCGGCATTGATCAGGCAGTGGTTGAAAGAAGTGCAAGATAGGCAGAAAAAGTATGCAAATGCAAAGAGGGTTGATCAAAGTTTCTTGGATGGTGATAGGGTGTTCTTGATGTGCAACCACATAAGATCCCAATCCACTATGGAAAAATTTCTAAGTTAGCCCCTCATTTTGTAGGACTATTTGAGGTGTTGGAGAGTGTGGGTCTCTTTTCCTACCATCTAGCATTGCCACCTAGTTTGTCTCGTGTGCATATGTATTTCACATTTTTTTTTGTGAAGATATATTCATGAAACTTATCAAACACTGAATTGGGATGGTTTATAAGTGGAGGAGGACAGGTAGTTGGCCATGGATTCAATACAGTTGCTAGGACAACAGACCTTGGTGCTCCGAGGGACAAGAGTTGGACCAAGTTTGGGTTCAATGGGATAGATATGATGAGGTTTCTACCACCTGGGAGGATGCTTCACTTATGAAGAATCTTTATCCATTTTTTTTAAGTACTTCCAAGAGGAATCCTAATCCTAGGGGGGAGGATGTGAGACCCCCTACTTATGCCTACTTGTTTTCTTATATGTGATGATGTACTTAGCACATTTCATTTGATACATTCTTAATACTCATGTTGCTTATGATGATGATGGTCTATTATGTTGTGATGTTAATGAATGTCATGTTTTAGCATGTTATGACAATTTGGATGTGATTTTCATCAATTAACTTTATCATGATGGGATATATATTATGTCATATATAGGCTATTCGATCATGTCATTATGATGAGATGTATTCTTTATTTAATTTATTTATTATGAACATGTATATACATATTCCTATCATACTAACACATTTTGCAGGTGTGCGGGATTTTAATATTGATGGATATGGGGGTTCCACTTAGCCACCTTTTTTCTTCTTTACATTATGTTCGTCATAGTTCTTGGTTCCATATCGGTATTATATTTTTTTCGTTGTGTTTTGTGTAAATTTTAGTCTTGTAATTTAAATGGAGTATTCAAGGTATTTTAAGAAGAATTAAGGTACATTTTATGTTTAAGATATAGCCTATGCCTAAGGTATAAGGGTTAGAAGGTTTTTTTTATCTTTTTTCCTTTTTAAAAGTGTTTATGACCCTTTTTATGTCCCCTTTGGAAAAGTGGAAAAAATGGGCAAATGGTTTTGGTGGTTGGGTTAGTTGGGAGGAAGTAATTTCTTCCTTCCATTTATAATTCCCTCATTCTGGAGAGGAAGGGGGTTACCATGCCATTTTTCTCTCTTGCATTTTGAGTTTCTTTCTTGAGGAAATTTTTTTTGGGAGGAGGTAGAGATCTTGGGAGAAGGAGATTGTGGGAGGAGACTCTCTTTAATTTGTGTCTAGTATTAGTGGGATCATAGTGTTGGAGGTAACTCTTCCCTCGTGTTGTAGTTCTTTTATTCATAGTGTTATGTTGTGCACCTTTGAAAAATAAATGTTTTTTGTTGAGGGTTTTGTTTTGGGGAATTTCTTTTGGGATTCTTCTTTTCGAAAGTCTTGTAATTATGATGTTGTGCCATAGAAAATTGGACCTTCTTGAGAAAAGAGACAATTTCATGCATAATTAGACCCACTTTTGAATCCTTTCACATCATTTCCCTTCAAAACAACATTTATAGGCCCCTTAGACCCATTAATTTTGGTCTACAGGCCCATTTCACCTGAGAAATCACATAAAACCTAACAAACAACATTTGATAACATCATACCCCAACAACCGACCTTCAAACAGTAGTAGTGGGACCCATTCACCCCCTTGGGAGAATGATTCCCCTCTGGTGGTACCCATTTGCCAAGGGTGGCGAATGAGTCCCCCTTGAGGGAAAATTCAAAATTAAGCGAGAATTTAATCAATTTAACTTTTATTTCTAGAAAATATCAACCTCTTAGGTCTAATTAATGGGAAAATAAGGTGTTAATTCTTATAAATACTAATTTTAAATCATTTCACACATCTTTTATCGTCTTTATATCATCTCTCAAGAGCAATTTTAGAGTAAAATATTCTACAAAAAGTTTCATTAGCAAAAGTTGAAGTTTTAGGGAAAAAAACTAGGCTTTTTATAGGTCTTGAAGCTCAATTCTATTGTCAAGATCCAACATTGCAAAGGGTTGATAATGGATGCCTATGGTGAATCATGACGAAATCTAGGGTGAAGAGGTGCAACAAGCCACCAAATCATGCCTAAGGACTTGGTTTCCTATTGATTCCATCTTCCATTTTCACTCTATCTTTAGATTAAGGTTTACATCTTGTTTTTTTATCATTTGCATGTAATTTCATTCGTGTTTTGCATGTGTTGTAAGGTTTCTAGGGTTGAGATCTTGCATCATATGACTCATGCGTCTTATTCTCTAGAGATGAATAGAATAGGGTTTTTGTTATGATTCAGACTTTCCTAGTCTTTAACACATCTAAGGCTAGGGTTTACTCAGATTTTTCTCTATTCAAGGTTTAATTACCCAACTAGTGGTTTGACCAAGGAAAACCCCCATTAGACAAACATTTTTAAGCTATTTTGCAAGAATTTTCTGAGATCCGAGATCAGGTATCTGTTAGAAATTGTTGTACAGGTGTCAAGGTACAGAACATAATTTTGAAGTTTCAAAAATTCCAAGGTGGATTGATTTTCGATGCTTGGTGAATGAGTCCCTCCTGAGGTGCAAAAATGAGTCAGATTCAGATCTAGGTTCCCGACTGTTAGAAAACAGATTCTATGTAGGGGTGAAATGACAATACTGTATCTCACTTTTTTCCCAAGATGGACATTTACATCAATATTTTTAACTAAATCTTCATCTTCTAAGACCTATAGCAACTAAACCATTAATACTTTGAAGATGATGTGAACAACTAATTTGTGGCAATTTGTGTGAAGATTCTAAATTTTTTTTTTTTCCAATTTTTCTATAATAAATCATGAATATTTCAACATCTCCTTTAATAATTGGTTTTAGACAAAATACAACACTTTCAAAAAGTAGCGTTTGTTTTGTACAACATAACTTTTTTTCTATAAAGAATTAAATTCTAATTTTTGAAATATAGATTCTCAACATTAATTTCTCGAGAAAGGATTATCTTTTCATAATTATTTGTTGGATTTTTTTTTTAAATTAATTTTTGAAGTCATTGTAACTACAATATGGACATATGTGTGTGTTGTACAACCTAACTTTGTGTGTATATATCAAAATCCATTTTTTATTTTTTATGTGAAACAAGTACATCAATACCTAGGGAATGGGTATTTTTTTAAAAAATTGTACAATGGTTTACTATTTTTCCACATCTGCACAACAAATAGCTTGATGTTTAGAGAAAAACCTATCTTTAGTAAATATTAAAAATTAAATACATGATAAAATGAAAATATATCAAACCTATACTTGTTGGAAAGCTCGTTTCAAGGGCTAAAATATTACAAAATATAATTTTTAAATGATGTTATTTAATCCCTCAAAAGTTTAAAAAAAAAAGTGTTTTTGCCAACATTTTGATAGGTGTGAAGGAGATTGCATTGTGTGTATGATTTAATACTAGAGGGGTTCTATCCAAGGGGGTTTGATCTAAGGGGGTCTTATTTATCCATCTTTAATTAAAACCCTTTATATGGAGCCTCTCAAGACTTAAAGGATTAGTTTTTTCAAAAAATAGTAATTTCAAGCAAAAATCAGCACATCCCAAAAGTGAGAGACAGTTTTGTGATTTCACCAGTAGAAAAGTCCTAATCTACAATTGATTCTCCCAAGGTGGAAAATGAGTCCCAATCAGCCCAAATTCAAGCTTCATTAGTTTTCTAGATTGTTCTTCAGTCATCTACAGTCTGACAGGTGCACACATTTGAGAAACGGCTTTCTATTTAGGATAGTTTGCATTTTTGTTCATTCTTTCATGCTTTTTGTATATCACATGTTGTTTTCAAACATAGTGTAAATATTAGTTTTGCATTCATTTTCATTCATTAAAATCATTTAATTTCATTTAGTTAACTTCATTTAGGATAGAAAACATCACACTTAAAATTAATTGAATGAACCATTAGTATTTTTTCTTCTATCTCTATCCTTTTAGGTGAAAAACCCTAGAAGAGCAAGAGTTGTCCATAGGAGCCAAAAATCAACAATTCATTTTGGTGAACCCAACTCTTGATTGTAACATCATTCTAATTTACATTCCAAATTGCATCTTAGGTCTTCATTATTTCCTAATCTTGAATTGTTTTGCATCTTTAGGTTTCTGAAATATTGCATTAGTGAAAGCATTCTTTAGTTTTCACCATTGCATATCATTTAATTATTCCAACTTTCTGCATCTGCATTCTTAATTTTCATTGTATAGACTTGAAATCTTATAGAAAATACAAAAAAATAAAATCTTAAAAAATTCATCTCATGGGACTAATTCATCACCTAGGGCGAATCAGTCCCTCTACAATTTTGCATCAGCATTTCCAAATTTCAATTTCCTGCATTGCATATTTTTGTTTCTTGTAATTAATTTTTTGTTCCATTTTATCTATTTATATTTTCATTTCATTTTCATGGCATTTATGGATAGTCTTAGACTTTTTCAAGTTCCATTTTTAGTCATATTTTGTAGTCCTTTTAGATCAAGTTACATTGAGGAAACTCTAGAAAATATCCATCACCAATCACACAACACATCAAATGATCCAATTAAACACATGATTCAAATTCAAAACATCTCATCCAAGCCACTTAGTAGTGATGATATTGATAAGTTAGATAAATCCCTTAAGGGAATCCTCTCACTCACTTCATCCTCTAATGCTTAGAATGAGAAACCTAAACCCCTTAATGATAAACTCCCCCTCAAGCCTTTTGATTGTGATGACTTTAATTTGTTAGATGAAGCCCTTCAAGACCTCATCTTGCATAAGTCATCCACTAAGGTTTGTGGTAACCAACTCACGATAGCAAATTTTAACACCTCTAGTGATTTTCTTCAACATCCTAAATCAGTTGATGATCGTTTACCCCTCAAAAATTTTAGTCATGATGATTTGCATGTGCTAGATGAGTCTCTTCAAGAATTCATCTCATCTAAATCGTCTTCTTTGGTTTAATGTGATACCTCTACAATCAAAGACGTTAATGTAATTCAACCTAAATAAATCCCTTACCCACCCTCACATTCGCTTCACCCCTCTAACTAACCTCGATACACCCTTTACCCACCTAACACCAATGTATCATAGAAATATAGTAATGATACCATTTCTCATACATATAACACCCAAAACAACCCACAACCACCCCCACCTTCCTTACCTTTACTTAATCCACCTAGTGCTCCTTGCTATAACCCACACACCAAGGAGTATGATCTTGTTGAACAATTAAAGAATACTCCTACCAAAAATTTCCTTTGGGATTTGCTTCAAACTTCACCAAACTATAACAACATTCTTCAAACCACTCTAAAACAAATCACAATTCATCCCACCACTCTGAATGATGTGGCAGTTGTAATGCAAAAAAACAATCTTGACATTACTTTTCACCACCATGAGCTCCCTCCTTTGGAGTTGCACAAACAACACAATGCCTTTATGATAATTGATCAATTCAACTGCATAGGTATCAAACATACTCTCATAGATAATGGTTCTTCCCTTAATGTGTGTAGTGTGAGTTTTCTTGATCGATTAAAAGTTGATAGGTCACAAATAATACCTGATTTTGTCTCTATTTGAGGATTTGATAATACAAAAAAGCAACTACTTGGGATAATTACTTTACCTATTATGGTTGGCGTGGATACTTTGCAAACTCCTATCCATGTCATGCCTTATGATATTTCATCTAATATCCTTTTAGGATGACCATGGATTCACAAGATGAATGTAGTGCCTTCAACCCTTCATCATCTCATGAAATATGTCTACAACAATCACATTTACCAAATTGAAATAGATCCCGAGCTTGAAAGTTGTGTGCACCTTGAAAAAGGGGTTACAAGTCCTTTGAAAACATTAATTCGAACCTCTAACATAGACCCCCTTGAAATTGAACATAATGATATGGAGACAGTATCTAAATTATTTGGTGATGATTGGGGATCCTTAGAATTCGCACCCTCGTTTATGGGCAAATATATCCTCACACAAAAGAAAGATGTGAAACAAGCACGACCAATAATTATGTCCACTCACAAATTTGAACAATCATCTCAAGCATCTATCTCCTACAATATGGATGACAATGCAACATACACAAAAAATTTGATGAGATAGATTGCCAATCCTCACCTACCCTGCGTGAAATAGAAATACTTTATGGAAAAGGCTATAAATTTGTAAAACAATTAGGCTATACTAAAAAAGGTTGTGGAAAACATGAACAAGGTATTTGTGTCCCTATTGAACCTAATACATAAGAAACAAAAATTGGATTGGGATATTCTTTTTCTAAACCAACCAATGCTACTCAATGACCATCTTTAAATATTAACGTTATAACATGTCACCCACAACACAAGCTCACAATCAAATGTCCTGGTTTGATTGATATAACCTTACTGCCTTCATGGACATATGTTGATAGTGATGAGGATTTGAAAAAAATCTTTTTTTATGATACCCCATCCTCACTTACTTACATGAGACACATTTCTCGTGCTTTGAACGTTACCGAGCAAGAAGCCAGTGATATCATTGAAGAGTTTTTTGAATCTAAAAGTCCTAAATTCAATGCACTCCCTTTAGGAGATACAATTGATGTGCTAATGTACATTCATGATAAAGATAAAGTTATTAATATTGGGAAGTTCCTTGATGATGAGGACAAGAAGATACAACCACTTTACTTCATGATTTTTCTGAAATCTTTGCTTGGAAATATTTTATTATGCTAGGAATTGACCCAAAAATTGTGATGCATAACATTGTCTTTGCTGCAAATGCTAAACCTATTTGTCAGAAGATCCAAAAAATGCACCCTAACGTAGCCTTGCATGTTAAAGAGGAACTCGAGAAACTTCTTGAAGCTGGCTTTATTAAACCTATTGATTATTCTCCTTGGATCTCGAACATTGTCATAGTTGCAAAACCTGATAATCGTATTAATATATGCACATATTTTTTAGACTTGAATAGAGCCTCTTTAAAAGATGATTTTTCATTTCCTAATATAGACATGATCATGGATTCAACTATTGGACATGATTTGTTGTCATTCATGGATGGATTTTTTGGTTATAATAAAATCCTTATTAATCCTCAAGATCAATACACAATTGCCTTTACAACTGTATGGGGAACATTTTTTTGGGTTGTGATGCCCTTCATTTTAAAGAATGCGAGAACAACTTATCAATTTGCAATGACATTAATATTTCACAATTATATTCACAAAAATTTAGAAGATTATGTCGATAATATCCTTGCTAAATCGTTAACATGACAAGACAATGTGAATGTCCTTCGTAAAATATTTGAATGCATAAAACGCTACAACATGCGATTAAATCCAAAAAAATGTGTCTTTGGCGTAGATAGTGGTAAAATTTTGGGGTTTGTCATATCTCATAGAGGCATTGAGGTGGACCCAAAAAAAATTTATTCAATCATTGACATTCCACTTCCTCAAAATATTTCTCAGTTGTGTACGTTACAAGGTTGAATTCAAGCTATTCATCATTTCATTGCATATTTGGCCAATCACACATTACCTTTCATGCATCTCCTTAAAAAGGTGTACCTTTTGATTGGGATGAGGATTGTAAATAGGCTTTTGAGAGTCTAAAGGAATATTTAGCCACTCCACCTATTTTACAACCTGTTGTGCCACATAGACCATTTATCTTGTACATCCCTGCATCTTCCCATTCTCTTGCAACATTGTTGTCTCAGCATGATGATCATGGTAAAGAGCACCCTATTTATTACATTAGCCACACCTTAATTGACTATGAGACATGATATTCACCAATTGAAAAACAATGTTTGGCTCTTGTATTCGCTACTAGTAAGTTGCAAAATTATTTACTAAATGTTGAAGTACAAGTTGTCACAAAATTTGATCCTCTTAAATATCTTTTCAACAAAAATGATCTTTCTAGATGCTTAGCTAAGTCGTTAATGTTGTTAACTGATTTTGACCTTAAATTTGTTTCCCAAAAATAAATCAAAGGCCAAGCCTTAACTGATCACTTAGTTGATGCTCCTTCACCTTCCACTTTACCTAACACTAATTACTTTCCTAATGATCATGTCTTATCCATTGACATTAAACCATGGGAGTTAATTTTTGATGGATCTAAGTGTAGAATAGGTTTTGGTGCTGGTGTGATACTAATTCCACCTGATGGAAAACCTATTCCTTTATCTTATCGCTTAAATTTCCTATGCACAAATAATACAGTTGAGTATGAGGCATTGATCGTAGGTCTACAAGCTGCTTTATCTCTCCACTCTAAAAATATTAAGATCTTTGGCGATTCACAATTGGTCATCAAACAAATCAATGGAACATATCAAACTAAACATGAAAAATTATTAAAATACAAAGATCTTATAATGAGCCTATTAGAAAAATTTGACTCATTCACCATTGATAACATCCCATGCAAAGATAGCCGAAATCTGGATGCAATGGAAAGTGTGGCTTCTCTCATATCCCCACTCGACCCTTCCACCGATTTCACCTTTGTTATCCATCCCATCACCAAAGCTTTGATTGATACTCTGCTAGAAGACATTTTGGTGATTACTCATGATAGTTCATGTGAATGGTATGATACAATATACAACTACTTGAAAGATGGTACCATTTCTGAACCTACCACAACGAATACTTGAAAGCACTTATGTAAACTCGCAACTAAATATGGAATCCTTGCAAACATGTTGTATAGAAGATCTTTCAATGGTCTCCTATTACACTGTCTTAAAGATTCTGAAATCCCTGTAGTGCTTGAACAAGCTCATGCTAGTGCTTGTGGAGGTCATTTAGGTGGTCGCTCGTTAGTGCAAAAACTTATTCGTATGGGTTATTATTGGTGACATATGGAGAAATATTTTTTTCCTATGTTTTAAATGATGTCACAAATTTCAAGAGCCTAGCAATTTGATTCACGCTCCATGCCAATGTGCCCATTTGGTCATTTCCAGTATGGGGTTTGGATCTCATTGGAAAAATTTCACTACCTTCTTCTGTTGGACATACGTGTATTATAACCACTACCGACTATTTAAAAAAATGGGTGGAAACTATTCCCCTTCGCTCTAGAACCACTAAAGAAATTTGTCGTTTCATCTTGGACCGCATAATTGCTTGCTTTGTTCTTCCTTTTGTGATAGTTTTAGACAATGGAATGCCATTTAAGAATAACGAAGTTCAAAAATTTCTTGAAAATTTTAATATTCAACATCATTTCTCTACACTGTATTATTCGCAATCCAATGAACAAGTTGAGAATACTAATAAACTTCTCGAAGAAATCCACTATCAGCAATAGTCATAAAGAATGGAATACACAACTATCTTATGCGCTCTGGGCTTATAGAACTAGTGTTTAATCATCCATAGGAAATACCCCTTATAGCCTTGTTTATGGTACTAATGTGATTATGCCTTTGGAGTTAGAAATTCCTACTTTGAAAGTTTCTCTCTGAGATCTTTTTGATGCTGACACTTATAAAGAACAACAATTACATCAACTTGAGATGTTCAATGAATAGTGCATTAACGCTCTTGAACATCTCCAAGTTCTCATTAAACAATTACAATGCAAACACAACATTCATGTTATCCCTTGATCATTTTCTAAGAGAAATTTTGTTCTTATTAAAAATCAACGAACTGTTAGTGCTGACAACGAAGACAGAGATAAGTTCAGCCCTAATTGGTTGGGACCAATACATAGTTGATACCAATTATGGGTCTTGTGCTTATCTCCTAACGCAGCTTGATGGAATGCCCCTTAGGGAACCTATTAATTTTATGCATCTTTGTTGATATTATCTCCAATCCCCTTTGAGGGTATGTCCAGGATCATCATGGAAAAAAAGGCCCTTAAGTGGCAAAAAATTTAAAAAAATCAGAGTTAGGCAACTTGACATAAAAATTTGAATAAGTTATCTATATTATTTCAAAATTATGTAAGAATAGAATCTATAGAAAATTGAATGTAGTTTATAAACTACTAGGTTTATTTAAAAGAAAAAAAATCTATTTGGTGAAAATTTGAAATTTCAATGCGGGTACTTAAATTTTAGGGAAAAATAAGGTGTCTCCTAACCACCATAACCACAATAAAATGATAATATTTTTTATAAGGTTTTAGATATAAGTAGATGACTCATGCCTTGATCTGATGCATATTTTTTTGTAATTTTTTCTAAGTAAATAATTAATTATGAATTTTTATTACAACTTTTTAAAAATATAAAACTCATATGTCTGACCACCTTAACTTGGTCAAAACTTCATGAAATTCAATTTTTATTTTTTTAATCCTATAGTATGTGAATCATAGAATGTGACACATTTTTTGGATTATAAAAAAAATGATACCATTTGAAAGCTATAGATGTTTTTCAATCAGCCTATCAATCAGGACTTTAGTCATAATTTGAATAGAAAATGAATAATAATTACTTATTAAATTTAAAGTAAAGCATAATTTATATCAATGGAAATCTGAGAATCTCCTTTAAAAACCCTTTTCATTTCATCAATTTTGGGTAAAAATATAGTTATCAGCCTCATACCCATCATATTGCCACTTTTTGGCCCATCATGATCCTGCACATACCCTTGAATAGTATGAGTAGGATAGTAGTGTTGTTTAAAGGTATTTGATGCCATAACTTTCACATTGATTTGTTCTTGATAGCCAAATTTATGTTTGTCTTGAATACTAAGGTTATTATTTAAGTTCATTTTATAATTGCTTTAGGCTTCATACTATTCACCCTCCTATTGTGTTAAATTAAACCCTTATTGGTGAATTGAATTTAGCATATTCTTTTTCCTTATCCACGTTGTATCTATGCTAAAACTAAAAAAAAAATTATGCTAGATCACATCATCCATGTTAAATCATGAAGCCATTAATTAAATACTTTTTACCATAAGTCATTTAAATAATCACATAGCATTTAACATTCACATACAAGAGATACATCATCATAAACTCAAAGTGCACATGCCTATATATATATATATATATATATCAAAGTTTTATGTACATCTTAGAATCATATACAATGTCATAGTGGTCTGTGAGAGCTAGACCCCTTAGGATTTGGTGCTCATGATCCGGTCCCTAGTCGTCACAAGATGATCGTGTGTGATCATGACCATGAACTACCGAGTCTCAATGCATACTCCAGACCTTGTACTTGACCAATGGTTATAAGCCACTCATCTACCATCTAATCCATCTCCACTCGTGTTTCTTCTAGCTCTGTCTGTAACCTCTCTACCTATGCTAAGGTATGTGCTAACTATAGTGCACTCTCAACCCGATAGAGTCATCTCCTCATGCTATTGTATGTTTCCCATAATCTCGTGAAAGGTCTAAGTGTCTCTAGCGCCTCCTCCATGATTGGTGGGGGCATGTAGTCAGGATCCATCTCCTCCTCCTCGATGGGCATGGGAACTATCTCTATAGCAACTTGATGATAGAACTCTCGCTAGTCTCTTGTCGCTCCTACAAGATAGACAATGTACACAATCAATAACACATCATCATGATATATATATATACAAATATAGAATAACTCATTAAAGGACATGCGTAAAATCAAATATCATCACCTATGTTTCTAGATGCATGAAGAATGTCCACCTCCTCATCTCTAGGGGGCATGGAGGATGTGCTAGCCTCTATTTGACTATGAGTGTTGATGTCTACTATAGCTATTGCCCGTGATTTGGTCCTCTAAGTATGTGACGACTCTCCATGCTTGTAATGATCCTCAATAGCTACCTCATCACCCTCACTCAGGGGTGGCTCCTCCTCATCATAATAATCCTCCTCATCCTCCTCTCTTCCATCCTAGTCCTCCTAATCAAGGTCGGCCTCAAACTGGTACTCCTCATCGATAACATTTGTAAAAATATCTGTTGGCCTATACCGTAGCTCCTCTGCTCTCTCCTCTAGCTCATCACCCTCATATGTTGCTAGATCTGCATGACCTAGAGGGAAATCCATGGGGAACACAGGAGTTGGTCATGCATATGACCACCACTCCTCGTGCTCATTTGTGCTACTGACACCATTAGTGTCAGAGACCAATGGCTAGTCCTGATTTGAATCATCAGAATCACTCTCCCACACATGATCTATCATCAGTCCAATAGTGTCACCTAGCCTCCAGGCATTCCACATTGATTGTCTAATGAAGGGGCATGCCCTCAGTGGTGTCTACACTTGTCCAAAATTTTGCATGACTCACCCATAATTAAATGGTTGTATGACATAATCATTCCTCCCTGCTAGATACCTATCCATCTGCATCCTTTGTAAGTGTCTAGTGAGGTCTTGCCACTATTGAGTGAGTAGATAAGGCCTCCATAGGATCTCATCCTCCTCCAACTACTCAAATCTCACCCTCCAGAAGTGTAAATCACCATACTTCCATAATTTTCACAAAGGATAGTTGAATGCTCATGGATAGCCTATAGCTATAGTACAAGGGTATCTGATAGGCCTAGTACATGTGATATGATCAAGGAACCACACCTGTAGAAGTGTACAATGGACCAAGATCATAATACAAGTGTGCTAAAATGCAACGTCCCCAACCATAATCTATCCTCTACTTGTACATCCCTCATATTAGGTGTACCGGTCCCCCATCCAAGTGTGCCACATGTCCATCTAGATTGAGAATGAGTGACACTATGTGCATCATAATCCATCTAACCATAGGAACTCATGAATACAACAGCATAGGAAGCTCGATCTGTGCTCTAACCCTCTCATCATGTACAGGTTCATCTAAACAATATTGCACATCTCTGTTCTTCTCCTGGAATGACTAATCCCCCCAAAAATACACTCTCGCTCAATGAATGGGAACTCGGAGAATGCAGTGTACATCCTCATGTGTGATAGTCATTTCCTCAATGGGAAGATGAAAGGTACAGGTATCTACATCCCAACGCTTGCAAAAAGCCATCAACATGGCATCATGTTATCTCATGGGTGGCATCAAATATGCCCAATAGATACCCACTAACTGTAAATGCTATACCTTTGCTGCTAATAGTGTTGGCGCGTGATCTATCAAAAATGTCAACTATCTTCCCCCTAGCCGCTGCCACAACTGAGCGGGGACTTGTCAAAATCATCACATAATGCTCTAAATTTGATCTAATACCTTAAATTTTCATAATTTTCATCATGCAAGTGTGCTAAGAATGATCTAGTGTGCTTCCCTAATGGTTCTAGACACTTTAGAACCCTTTTAGGACACTTCACAAAGAAACAAGGACACTTTGCAAAGAAACAAGACAATTTGCGAACAAAAGGGACACTTCGTAAACAAATAGGACACTTTGCAAAAAAAGGGGACATTTTGCAAACCTTTTTCCAAGAAACTTAAATTAACCTATCCATTCATAAAAATCATTAAATCTTCATAAAATAACAAGGAAAAAGTTATAGAATCAACTCACCTCATGATATAGATTGTCACGTGCCAGCTGCTCACGAAGATCATCCAACCGTGAAGGTATGTAATCCCATCTGCTCAGCATGTTCATCTCTCACTCATCACTCTCAAGCTACAAGAAGGTAAAATGAATAGAAAGTGACAAGTTACTTTCATCTACTTCTTTCAATCTCTTTTCACCTCTTCTTACTTTTATGCATTACCATAGGGATATTGTCTCTTAAAGCATTAATCATGTATATCTCCTTAAAGTCATCATAATAGGTGCTAGGGTAATTTCAATGTTTTTTGATGTGTTGGAATCATGATTTTGCACGCAACATCATCATTTTTCTATCGTTATGTGGCATGGTACTTGGAAATTCCCAATGATATGATTTATCTTATTCAATGTAGCTAGATTGCTACCTTCATTACACCTATGTAAAGCAAGCGGAATTAAGGGGGGGCATACATCTACCCTCAAATTGGATTCCTAAGAGTTAGATAAAAGTATTTTTGAGAAATTAATGGATGTGTGTTGTAGGATGTGATTCCTAATGTATTTGTTGTGCAGATAACTACACTGGGGGCTTCATCCTCCCATCTTTTTGAACATGTATACTTTTATGTAGTAAGGTGCATTGGTTAGAGTCCTTTAGCTTACATATGCACATAGATTCATATTGGCACTAAAGTGGGGGCTAAATGTGTCATAGAAAATTGGACCCTCTTGACAAAAGAGACAATTTCACACATAATTAGACCCACTTTTGAGTCCATTCACATCATTTCCCTTCAAAATAGCATTTATAGGCCCCTTAGACCCATTAATTTTGATCTAGAGGCTTGTTTCACATAAGAATTCGCATAAAACCCAACAAAAAACATTTAATTACATCATACCCCAACAACCCACCTTCAAACAGTAGTAGTGGGACCCATTCAACACCTTGGGAAAATGAGTCCCCTCTAGTGGGAACCATTCACCAAGGGTGGTGAATGAGTCCCCTATGAGGGAAAATTCAAAATTTAGCAGGAATTTAATCAATTTAACTTTTATTTTTGGAAAATATTAGCCTCTCAAGTCTAATTAATGAGAAAATAAGGTATTGTTTCTTATAAATACTCATTTTAACTCATTTCGCACATCTTTTATCATCTCTCAAGAGCAATTTTAGAGTAAAATCTTGTACAACAAATTTCACTAGCAAACTTAGTTGAAGTTATAGGGCAGCAAACTAGGGTTTTTGTAGGTCTTGAAGCTCACTTCTATTTTCAAGATCCAACATTGCAAAGGGTTGATGATGGATTCTTATGGTGAATCATGAAGAAATCTAGGGTGAAGAGGTGCAACTAGCCACCAAATCATGCCTAAGGACTTGGTTTCCTATTGATTCCATCTTCCATTTTCACTTTATCTTGAGATTAAGGTTTGCATCTTGTTTTTTTATCATTTGCATGTCATTTCATTCCTATTTTACATGTGTTGTAAGGTTTCTAGGGTTGATATCTTACATCATATGACTCATCTTTGCATGTCTTATTCTAGATCAATAGAATAGGGTTTTTGTTATGATTCAAAATTTCCTAGTCTTTAACACATCTAAGGATAGGTTTTACTCATATTTTTCTCTATTCAAGGTTTAATTACCCAACTAGGGGTTTGACCAAGGAAAAACCCCCATTAGACAAACATTTTTAAGCTATTTTGTAGAATTTTTTTGAGATACGAGATCAAGTATCTATCAAAAATTGTTGTACAGGTGTCAAGGTATAGAACATAATTTTGAAGTTGCAGAAATTCCAAGGTGGATTGATTCACCATGCCTGGAAAATGAGTCCCTCCTAATGTGCAAAACTAAGTTAGATTCAGATCTAGGTTCCCAACTCTCATAAAATAGATTTTGTGTAGAAAAGTCCTGATATGGGAGTGATTCACCCAAGGTGGTGAATGAGTCCTAGTCAGCCCAAATTCAAGCTTCATTACTTTTTCAAATTGTTCTTCAGTCATCTATAGTCTACCAGGTGCACACATTCTGAGAAACAACTTTTTGTTTAGGATAGTTTGCATTTTTGTTCATTCTTTCATGCTTTTTGTATATCATAGTGTGTTTTCAAACGTAGTGTAAATCTTAGTTTTGCATTCATTTCCATTCATTCAAATAAGTCAATTGCATTTATTTAAATTCATTTAGGATAAAAAAACATCACACTTAACATTAATTGAATGAAACATTAGCATTTTTTTCTCCTATCTCTCTCCTTTTAGGTGAAAAACCCTAGAAGAGCAAGAGTTGTCCATAGGAGCCAAAAATCAACGATTCAGATGCATTCTATGTTTTGTATATTCTCTTAGGAGAGGTGATGGTATGTGCAAGATCACGATGGGCCAAAAAGTGGTGATATGATGGGTATGTGTAGGGAATGTGGCTGATAACTTTTCTTTTACCCAAAATCGATGAAACAACAAGGGTTTTTAAAGGAGATTCTAAGCTTTCCACCAATATAAATTAAGTTTTACTTTGAATTTAATAAATAATTATTATTCATTTTCTATTTGAATTATGACTAAAGTCTTGATTTATAGGCTGCTTGAAAAAAGCCTATAGCTTTCAAATGGTATCACATTTTTTGAATCTAAAACATGCATTGCATTCTATACTTCGCATACTATAGGATTTTTAAAAAAAATAATTTCATGAAGTTTTGACCAAGTTAAGGTGGTTAGACATACAAGTTTTTTATATTTTTTAAAAGTTGTAATAAAAAATTCATCATTAATTATTTACTTATGTTGGCAATCTCAAACTCTCGCAAATTTGAGATGCCCATTTAAAAATTTTGCCTTTGCACTTTTAGAAGTGCATTTAAAGAATCTATCTAAATGACCTACTTTGGAGGGTCATAACTTGAAACCTGTTGATTCTTGTACAAAACACCTTTTTACACTCACTCATGTATTCTATGTGAGTGTACATGTCAATTTTTTAGCCTCCCATAGTGAGTTTTGTTAGGGTTTCAAAAACAAAGTGGGAGGGTTTTATCACTTTTTGATGTTTGCAAACCTTCGTTTCTGCAAAGTAGCCTCTTGTTTGGGCTTGCATTTTGCAACCAGATGATCGTCAAGATAAAATTAATGTTGTTATACATTCTCCATACTAATATGAGCTCACAAGTCAGGTTTCAAAGCCTCATGATTTGATTTGCTATTTTTAATAGATAAAAAAAATGCAATTTCTCTTGTTTTGCACCTATGTTTTTAGAAACCTTTCTGAGAGGCCAACTTTGACCGTCAATATCTCATGCATGATGATGATTCGATAAAATCCTTCTCGTGCACGTGCTTAGTGTACCTAAATGAACTACTATTCCTAGTGGCAGTTTGCTAGGAGTTGATTTGATATTTTTGCAACGAGGTGATCTCACAAGTTTTAATTGGTTCAGAATAGGGTGTTGTAAAAAGTATAACTGAGTAACTTTGAGGTTGAATACTTTCACATTGGAATTCATTTTTCTAAGCCATCTTTTACATTGCATTCTTGAGACCAATAGATATATCCTTACAATTTTTTATGTCTCTAGGAGGTCATTTACCCAGTTTTCAAAGCCGATTCCGGAGCCTACTTGGCCATTTTTCACCATTCTGCAAAATTGCTTGAAAGCCAATTTTAATAAAAACCCAGTTCATGTTTTCACTCTAGAAGCATTAAAAGGCTATGTCTAATCAATTCGGGGAGAAACATTTTTGAAAATGAAATTTTTTTTAGCCGGGCCCACATTGGACCTGGCATGTTTCACACAACCATAAGGTTGTGAACATTACATTGCAGTCTGTTGAAGGATACTCTGATTATGAAAGGCATGAAGTTTGAAGCCATGTCCCAATAGTGTATTTTCATCTGTCATCATCACAAGTTCCTCCCACAGCTAGTTGAAGATGGTGATGCATTTGGGTTACCATGGGATAATGCTTGCTAAGTTGTTTGAAGGGCTATATGTGTAACTAAAGGAGTAAATGATTTTGTGAATGCCTACAATGTTCTTGTTTCATGACAATATGGGTACATACACACTCAAAACCATAGTTCAAACCTAAATGAAACCAAATCATATCCAAAGCTTGATAGAGATGCACTTATTAGGATGAATAAAAACACTCTTTGTGTTTTGGGAGTAAACTCAGCAATATGGAATTGAAAGGGGACATATTGATCTAGTTATGCCAAATGGAGTTGGAACTTCCTATAATCTTCAAGAAAAGCTTCTTGCTGATTGAGATAATGAATTTCCTCCAAACTTAATTTGTGATGTAGCTAAATTAAAGTCTAATGTTTTAGATGCCCATCAACAAAAAACAAGATGAAGGGAGTAGTGCAACAAAAAATTCTAACCAAAATATTGTTTCCTCAAATATTTTGGTTGAAAACCCTCAAACCAGCTGAACATAGCACATATTAGCACTGGTTGGAGAAGTATATGGGCACCCTTGCAACTATCACCAACAAAATGTATTTAATGAAAGGACTTTAGCAACCTTCAAGCAAATGCATTATGGAGAAGGCACCAATCAAATGTGTAAACGTACATCAAAATATGAAGGATGGATGAGTTCCTGTGCACAAGCATTGGCATCCAACAGAGCACTGTGGATCTACTAAAGACTTTAGAAATTCAAAAGAAACAAATAAAAAATGAGTTTGTTCAGAGGGCTTCGAGACTTTCAAGAAAATGCATTCAAAGTGTCAAGCTTGAGCTGTTTAAAAGATGCATTTCAAAAAAATTTATTAAATGTAGATAGGGTGTCAAATAGAACCTGATTCAATAATGGTACCCCATGCACCACAAATCTACTAAGCATATGCAAAATGCATTTGTTGAGAATGCCTAAGCAACTGTTAAGAAGATGCAAACAAGGGGCATCACACATTGTGGAGGGTATGGACATCCATCAAAGAAGCACACAAAATGAATGTGCAAAAAACAAAAGGAATGTAATCCCTTGGGGTGACACTTGTGGGATATGTTAAAAAATGAATTTGTGAAAAGCTTTAACAACTTTCACACATATGCAATTAAAGGTTCATGGTTTTAGAGGATATGGAATGCCCATCAAACTATGGTGAATGGATGTAATAAAAATCTATGAAGTTCCAAGTAAATGCAGAGGATAGGTGCAGCATGGAGAAAAAGGGAATGTGTATCCTTCAATGCATATTGGTGAGGTGAGCTTCACCGTGAATACCAAAGGAGAACACCATAGTGTACAACTGATGGAGAACCATTGGGTGAAAATGAGAAAAATGTATTTGTTGAGAAGTCCTCTAGAACTTTCAATAAAATGAGATTGTAGAAGAGAAGTGACCATGAAATCACAAAGGGAAAATAATACCTTAACTCACGGCCACCACAGTGATTGCATGGAACACCATTACCTGCTGGACAAAGTGTTGCACTTGCAGTTTCCATGCATAATATAGTTGTTGAAAACTTTTGAAGCCTCCACCAAAGCAATGAATGAGGAGTGACCATTATAGGTAGAGGAGACATAAAAATTGTTTGAATAAGTTTTGAAGGATCAACCAACCAATAGAGGCAACACACTAAGGAAGGCTTGAGGGAAATTTTGTAATGTGTTGACACAAAACTTGGAGATCTTTCTGTTGGAAAGGGTTGTAGCCAAGCCAACTAAAATAGGGCGATATTATATTGTAAAGAAGAGATTCATACAAAACAAAGAAAATGAAATATTAAATAGCTGCACCAAATGAATCAATCTTGAAGAAGTGTGGTTGTGACATTACACTTGTTGAAGTGAGTTTTGTTTTGCAGCTCTCACCAAAGAAGTGGAGGTCCTCGAATTGCAATGGCAACCAAGTTACAGAGTGCAAAATTTGGGGCACAAACAATAGAAAGATTAGGGAAACAATGAAATAAAGAAGCAGATTGAAGATCAACGAAGGAAATGAAAGATGGAAATGCAACTTAATCTCATTTGTCCCCTTCCAGCTCGCTGCCCAAACTTGCATGCTTTTTAATTCTCACGAAATGGCGGGATGAGGCCATGTGGCATGTGGGTGGCCCCCACAAGTGAAAGGCACAAGAAAGTTTTTCCTGATGCATTAATAAAGAAGGCCTGATTGATTTTATTTTAAAAGGTGGGTGAAGTTCATAAGCACAATGAAATGGATTTAGGGAAGAGAACAGAGGAAACAAAAGAAATCAACAGTGAAAATAAATGCAAGATGCAGACTCATCCAGGTCATTCCCCGCTATCTGGTAGAATGAAATTGCTCTCTCGTTAAATTTAGTGATCGCACGGGGTAAAGTGGTGGGCTCAAAATTTTTGAAGGAAAAATATTTATGGTGAGTCGATAAAAATTAAAAACATTTAAAATTAAATGTTTTAAAAAGTAAATATTGAGGTAGGCCCCTGTGAGTTTTTAATGTGCCATTGAAGTCTTTAGGGTAAAACATTTAAAGTAGAATTTTGAAATAAATGGATATGAGTAAAGTATATTACTCAATGGTTTAAAAGGTTTTTCAAAAAGTAAATGCTTTAAATGTAATAAGTAAAGTGAGAACGTAGCACGAGGATGATTGTGGAAGGGTGAACAAAATATTCACTATGAAAACTTTAATATTTGTTGTGAGGTAAATTGTAATGTGCAACAAGATAAACTGAGGTAAAAGGTTTTCACCGAGGAACAGGCCTTTTTCCATTTGTAGGTAAAAATAAAAGGGAAGATAACATATTTTGGCAAGTAGAGATGTTCTCAAATGCAAAATGGCAGATGAGAATGTATAGCCCAGGTAAATGATTTGAGGCCAGTGATTTATTAAAGGAAAATATTTTTAAAAGGTGCAAGAGAAGACTATTTTATTTTGCTAAAGTAAAATAGTGTTTAAATACAGAGAATAAAGAGTAGAAAATGAAAAGAATTTCACGAGAGAACAAGGCAGCGATATTTTCTAGTAGTTGGGTGAATGAAAATTCATCACATGGGCTAATTTTTTGTTTCTCAAAAACTTGGACAAAGGCAGGATTTGAGAGGAAAAATAAGTTTGTTGCAGAGAGAGGAGAGAGGCTTTGAAAATTGTGAATCAAAAGGAATGGAGCTGCCAGATAGCATTTACAGATAGAGAAATGTTGATATTCTGAGTCATTTGGTGTCTATATGCTGTAAATTTCTGATTTCATGAGAAAATATAGTCAATTTATGCAAATGAATCATGAAAGTGTTTGCACATTCATGAATGTCTTCAAATTTTCTCCAAACTTGTACAGTTTGACCATATGAGTTTGATTATAAAAAGTAACTTTGAGTTTGTCATCTCAAATTTCATGAAATTGTTTTTTCTATTCATTGTTCTAATTCAATGAAATGGTTAAAATTCTTTGAGTAGATGACTGTGGTTGGAATGTGTAGGTTGGATTTGGTAAGAAGAGTTTGATTGACAATAGGAGAGGATTTATTAATGTAAAACATTAACGGTTGATGCAAGGCATTAACAATTTTAAATCCACTGGTTGAGTTTAATTTGTTGATGAATTCATTTTATGTGTTTGAATCCATTGGCCCAAAATTAGGCACTGATTTATCTTACAAATTGTGCCTCCCAATTACTAAGTTAGTGTTGATATACCAAGAACTTAGCCAGATTTGAGGTTATTAATGTTTTCCTTGGTTTCTTTGCATTGGGAATCATCTTCTAGAAAAATAAGTGTCTATGTATGAGTGAATTAATTTTTTTTGGCATTGTATAGGTTGACCCACCTTGGTCCTTCAGAGCCAAAAGTGTAAGAGATTTCAATCTTTGATTGAATCTTTTTAGTTGGAAAAATCCCCTTTGAGTTTGAGCCTAAGACATTGGCTAAGTCTTTAGGATTCATTGGTATGGTTCGATTTGGAGCACCAATAGAATGGCGACTTTATTGGGGACAATTCTAAATTTCTAGCTACAGACTGTCTAGAAATAGAGTCATATCATTTCATTGAGTCATATTATTTTCCATTCTGAATTTGGTTTAAATATTGAGGTTCTTGAACCTGGAGAAGATTTATTGCAGCAAAGATCAAAGGATATGAGTGTGACTTCGTTGTTGGGGAAGACCCAAAATAAGATTTACTCTTGGAGATTATTCCTCTGTGAAAGGAGGTGGCGACTCTATCTAAAGGACCAGTTGAATTGTGTAGAAGATTTCCAGATTTGCAGAATTTGTAGTCAAGATGAAAGATTAACAACTGCTATAAAGTTTCTAGGTATTCTCATAAATATAAAGCAAGTATTACTGTGTTTGAAAGAGTTTTATGAGAAATTTTCAAGACTTGAGAACATAAATGGTTTCCTATTAGATGAATTAGCATTAAGAAAAGGAACATTAGTATTTATTTTCATACTTCTAAAATGCAATGTGTAATATTTGTAATGATTTGAGAAGTATCTTTTATTTTGAATTATGCCTCTGAGAAAGGTTAAGGCATAAACATTCAATCTATGCTTTAGAATCATGGTTGAATTAATGAATGATGAAATTGACAACCATTTATGAAGTTGATAATGATTGAATCTGGTTACAAGAGGGTTTACTTGTAAAATGACAAGTAAAAGTATGTAGGAAAAAAGAGCTTTGCTAGGCCCTCAAAGGGATTTTGTTATTGAAAGGTATATGCCATTAGTTTTCAATGGTATTTAAGGTTTCTTGAACCTGATCCCTAAAAATTTTAAACTTATTTTCCCAAATTCATGGGGAAAAGTTCAGAATCAGCCTCAAGACATCTACAAACCATCACGGGCATGATGGGGGATTATGAGGTAAATCATGAGGACGTTGTTATGAAACTATTTGTTCAATCCTTGAAGGATGATGCCAGGGATTGGTTCTCATACTTACCATCATGTTCTATTGCTTCATGGAATTAGTTTATGACATCCTTTATTGAGCAATTTGGTGAAAGGGTAAATCCAAGTGAGGTAAGGAAAAAATTTATGGAAATCCATATAAGTAAAGATGAGTTGGTCCCTGCATTCAATCTTTGATTTACAAAGGCAATAAAAGATATCCTTGAATACATAAGGCCAAATGATGCTGAGAGTTTGGTTGTGTATCTTGGTGCATTTGAAAAAGGGATGAGCTTCTTGTTGAGAGATAAAGAGTCTACAACATTACTTCAAGCGTATCAGAGTGCTATGGATATTGAGAACAATTTGAAATACTCTTTGATGAAAGGGTATCTAGCTGCAAGTGTTGGTTATCCCAACACATCTCATGCAGGCCTATAGAATTCAAGGATCAGATAATGGAAATCCTTGTCAGAATGACAATGCTTATGTTGTTATGATTTCTTCATCATCACAATATGAAGATCATAATGAGCCTCAAGTTGAACATTAGAAAAATTTGAGCAATGTTGACCAACAATCTTTTGTGCAAGCATTGTATGAGATGAAGATACAAGAGGGAGAATCACCATGTAAGCTATTTTTGAGATTTTTGGCTGCTTTGATAGAGGTACCCAAAGATTTTAGACCTAAGGATTATGTGTTCATTGGTTTATATTATGATATTTATGAATATGGGCTGAGTACTTTGCTAGGGGAATCAAAGCCCCATAGCTTTGACCAAGTACCTAATTGGAAAAAGATTATAGAATCAGCCAAGTGTGGTTATGCACAAAATGTGGATTCTCAAAATGTAAACAGCAATTGTCCTCTTCAGGAAAACCAGATGACAATGCAAATAAGTGAAAAGAATATGTCAAAAGATGAACATCGTAATCAACTTACAATCAACACATGTGCAAATCATTGTAGCAATGAGGAAGGTGAAGATGCATGGGATGATAAAAAATTAAATATGTATGAATACTTCTCTTGTGATATCTCAGATGATGGAGAGGCAAATGAGATACAATGTGCTACTTCATGTCTTGTTGTGATCAGTGATTACAATGCATGTGTTGCTAATATGTCATTACAAACCAGCGATTGTGCTCCTAAAATTACAACCTCAAGTATTCATTCTGAAGATTTTGAACATGGTTTTTGTAGTGATGATTTTTCTTGTGATGAAAATAATGATGAGGTTGATGGTTCTAATTGCTTCTCTAAAGATTGTAGTTTCTTTTCTAAGGATGATGTAGAAGCATATTCCTCATTTGAAGAATGCAATGATATAGATTTTCATAATGCTACTTGTCCACAAGTGAAGGAAAAAATGCATGTGGTGAATACATGGAATGTAATACAGGTCCACTATCAATGAAGCATGTTCATTGTGCAAGTGATGTAGAATTTGAAGATAAGGAAGTGTGTGTTCAGTATGTTCATTTAGGACATAATTTTGAATATGAAGATGTTGATGAGTGTGCTTATGTTCTTGTTGCTCATGGTTGTTTGTATGAAGCAGAGATGGAGATGTTTGTGATCCATGAAGAGGATGATGATATACATGGTGATGAAATAGGAGTTTCAATTTGGGCTGATCAAGTACCACATTGTGAGAAATATATGGATTTTAAGTCAACACTATTACCCATTGATGATATTGAAGAGCTTGTTGATCCATATGACAGTAAGGTTTCAGATTGTGTTGATACTGCAGAAACTCTTGATCTATGTGCAGAGCAGCCAAGAATTTAAAGTAATGGTGAATCTCATGTTGATGAGTGTGAAGTTGAGTACAATTTCTTCATGTTTGATACTCCTAATCTTTAGAGTGTGCACATGGATATATTTCCATCCTATGTAAACAAAATTTATGTGAAATAAAATAAGGATTTTAGTTCTATTGCTAATGAAGAATTTTCAGTTAGCAATGAGTCTTTCACTTTTGGATCAGCACACATATCAGCTGACATTGTACATGAAGTTACTAGTGCACATGGTTGTCTTCTTGTTTTCCCTATTGATGTTGATTTTCTTGAGCCCACACTTGAACTATTTGGCTTTGAGTTGAATGATGATGTAAAGAATGCACCAGAACATTTTGAACTTGAGATGAGTGCATTTACTCACTTATTGGGTGTTAATGATGCACATGATTTTTGTTTCCATGATACCAAGGTTTGTTCTGATGTACCCGAACTAAAATGTTAAAAAGTGTGCTCATGTTGCAGTGATCCATATAAGGATGCTCCAAGATATGCACCTTTTATCTTTGACATATGCGAAGATGATTTGCATGATACACAACAAGTTGTTTATTAGAGCTTTCGGTTTGATGTGCAAACTAAGTTTGATGTACAAATTGATTTTGATGTCAAAGTTTGTGATGTTGAAGATCAAATGGACTATGAATGCTTCTAATTTTATGTTCAAACAATTAAGCATTTAGTGGAACATGAAAATGAGCTTCCCAAGGTAAAATGTCACAATGATTATGATTTTCAATTAATGTTTGATTGCATGTTGAAGATTGGAAGACTTGTAAGTGACATTGGAAAGCACGGTGATATAATGGAGCATGTTAATTACCGAGCTAGTTTGTGGGTGGTCTATGACAATGTTCTCAGATTTGGCCTATGGAAGACATCACAAAACTGAGTGTTCAATAGGGGTAAATACTGACTTCACATTTTTCATTTGGTGGCCTGGGTGTCACCAGATGAGGTTGAAAAAGAAGAATGAATAAAGGAGCAGTTTCAGAACACCTGATGGACTCAGCTTTTGGTCTACTCACCAAAGACCTGGATTCTTGTTGTTCCCATTGGGGGAATACATCCCTAGTCAAATCCATTGTTGGCACTCTCAAATTCCAGCAAATTTGAGATGCCCATTTCAAACTTTTTCCTCTACACTTTCAGAAGTGCATTTGAAGAATCTGCATACATGACCTACTTTGGAGGGTCATAACTTGAAGCCTATTGATTCTTGTGCAAAACCCCTTTTCACACTCACTCATGTGTCCTATGTGAGTGTACATGTCAATTTTTAGCCTCCCACAATGATTTTTATCAGGGTTTTAAAAAATGAAGCAGGAGCATTGTCACTTTTTGTTGTTTGCAAACCTTCGTTTCTGAAAAGTAGCCTCCCATTTGAGCTTGCATTTTGCATATAGATGATCGTCAAGAGAAAATGATTTTTTTTTTGCATTCTTGATACCAATATGAGCTTACATGTCAGGTTTTAGAGCCTCATGATTTGATTTCCTATTTTTAACAAATCAAAACCAAATGCAATTTCTTTTGTTTTGCACCTGCATTTTTAGAAACATTTCTAAGAGGCCAACTTTGACCATCAATATCTCCTACACGATTATGATTCAATCAAATCCTTCTTGTGCACATGCTTAGTGTACCTAAATGAACTACTATGTCTGATGGTAGCTCCCCAGGAGCTGATTTGATATTTTTGCAACGAGGTGATCACGTGAGTTTTGATTGGTTCATAATAGGGTGTTGTTGTAGAAAGTCTAATTGACCAACTTTGAGGTTGAATAACTTTCACCTCATGATTCCTTTTTCTGAGCCATCTTTTACATTGCATTCTTGAGATCAATAGCTACATGCCTGCAAGTTTTTATGTCTTTAGGAGATAGTTAGCCCAGTTTTCAAAGTCGATTCTAGAGCCTACTTGGCCAATTTTCACCATTCTGCAAAAGTGCTTGAAAGCTAGTTTTAATAAAAACCCAATTCATGTTTTCACTCCAGAAGCATTCAAAGGCAGTGTCTAAAAAATACAGGGAGAAACTTGTTTGAAAATAAAATTAGCCGGACCCACATCGGACCCGACATCTTTCACACAACCACAAGGTTGTGAACATTGCATTGCAATCTGTTGAAGCATACTCTAATTATGAAAGGCATGAAGTTTGAATCCATGTCCCAATGGTGGATTTTCATCTGTCATCATCACAAGTTCCTCCTACAACTAGTTGAAGTTGCTGTTGCACTTGGGTTACCATGTGATAATGTTTGCTAAGTTGTTTGAATGTCTATATGTACTAAAGGAGTAAATAATTTTGTGAATGCCTAAAATGTTCTTGTTTCATGACAATATGGGTACATACACACTCATAGCCATAGTTCAGACTTGGATGAAACCAAATCATAGCTAGAGCCTTATAGAGATGCACTTATTAAGATGAATAAAAACACTTTGGGTGTTTTGGGAGTGAACTTGGAAATATGGAATTGAAAGGGGACATATTGATCTAGCTATGAAAAATGGAGTTGGAACTTCCAATAATCTCCAAGAAAAGCTTCTTGTTGATTAAGATAATGAGGTTTCTCCAGACTTAATGTGTGATGCTCCTAAATTAAAGTATGATGTTTTAGATGCCCATCAATAGAAAACAAGATGAAGGGAGTAATGCAACAACAACTTCTAACCAAAATATTGTTTCCTCAAATATTTTGGTTGAAAAACCTCAAACCAGTTGAACAGAGCACATCTTGGTGTAGGTTGGAGAAGTATATGGGCACACTTGCAACTATCACCAACAAAATGTATTTAATGAAAGGACTTTAGCAACCTTTAGGAAAATGCATTATGGAGAAGGCGCCAGTCAAATGTGTAAATAGCCATCAAAATATGAAGGATGGATGAGTTCCTAAGCACAAGCATTGACATCAAACGGAGCACTGCAGATCTACTAAAGACTTTAGAAATTCAAAAGCAATGAATACAAAATGAGTTTGTTCATAGGGCTTCAAAACTTTTGAGAAAATGCAATCAAAGTGTCAAGCATGAACTATTTGAAAGAGGCATTTCAGAAACTTTTATTAAATTCAAATGGGGTGTCAGATAGAAGGATTCAATAATGGTGCCTCATGCACCACAGAGCTATTGAGCATATACAAAATGCATTTGTTCAGAATGCTTAAGCAACTGTTAAGCATATGCAAACAAGGGGCACTATGCATGGAGGAAGGTATGGACATCCATCAAAGTAGCACACAAAATGAATGTGAAAAAAACCAAAGGAATGTAATCCCATGGGAAGCCACTTCTAGGATATGTTAAAAATGAATTTCTGAAAACCTTCAACAACTTTCACGCATATGCAATTGAAGGTGCATGGTTTTAGAGGATATGCAATTCCCATCAAAGTGTGGTGAATGGATGCAATAAAAATCTATGAAGTTCCAAGAAAATTTAGAGGATAGGCATAGCCTAGAGCAAAAGGAAGGGCATGGGTATCCATCAATGCATAATGGTGAGGTGAGCTTCACCATGAATACCAAATGAGAATGCCATAATGTGCAGCTGATGGAGAACCATTGGCTAAAAATTCGTGAAACATATTTGTTGATAATTCCTCTAGAACTTTCAAGAAAATGCAAGTGCAAAAGAGAAGTGACTATCAAAGCACAAAGGGTAGATAATACTTTAACTTAGGGTCACCATAGTGATTGCATGGAACAACATTACCTACTAGAAAAAGTGCTACACTTGCAATTTCCATGCATAATATAGTTGTTGAAAACTTTTGAAGCCTCCACCAAAGTAATGAATGAGGCACGACCATTACAGGAAGAGGAGACATAAAAATTGTTTGAATAAGTTTTGAAGGCTCAACCAGCGAGTAGAGGCAATGCACTGAGGAAGGCTTGAGGGTCATTTTGTAATGTGTTGATAGAAAACTTGGAGATCTTTCTACTGCAAAGGGTTGTAGCCATGCCAACTAAAACATGGCAATATTATATTGTAAAGAAGAGAAATTCATACGAAACAGAGAAAATGAAATCTTAAATGGCTGCACCAAATGAATCAGTCTTGAAGAAGTTTGGTTGTGATGTTACACTCGTTGAAGTAAGTTTTGTTTTACAGCTCTCACCAAAGAAGTGGAGTTCCTTGAATTGCAATGGAGGCCAAGTTACAGAGTGCAAAATTTGGGGCATAAACAATAGAGAGATTAGGGAAACAATGAAATACAGAAACAAATTGAAGATCAACAAAGGAAATGAAAGATGGAAATGCAGCTTAATCTCATTCATCCCTTGCCAGCTTGCTGCCCAAACTTGTACGCTTGTTAATTATCGAGAAACAGTGAGATGAGGCCACGTGGCATGTGGGCCCTCACAAGTGAAAGGCATGAGAAATGTTTTCCTAATGCATTAATTAAAGAAGGCCTAATTAATTTTATTTTAAAAGGTAGGTGAAGTTCATAAGCACGATGAAATGGATTTAGGCCAAAGAATGAAAGAAACAAAAGAAATCAATGGTGAAAATAAATGCAAGATGCAGCCTCATCCAGGTTGTTCCCTGCTATCTCGTGGGATGAAAGTGCCCACTCGTTAAATTTAGGGAGTGAGCAAGGTAAAGTGGTGGGATTGAAATTTTTTAAGGCAAAATATTTATGGTGAGCCGATAAAGTTTTTTCGGGCCATTATTTAAAGGCTTTAATTAAAAACATTCAAAATTAAATGTTTTAAAAAGAAAATATTAAGGTGGGCCCCCGTGATTTTTTAATGTGCACGTGAAGTCTTCAGGGTAAAAATTTTAAAGTAGAATGTTGAAATAATGGATATGAGTAAAGTATATTACTCAATGGTTTAAAAGGTTTTTCAAAAAAGTAAATGCTTTAAATGTAATAAGTAAAGTGAGATCATAGCACAAGGATGACTGTGAAAGGGTGAACAAAATATTCACTATGAAAAATTTAATATTTATTTGGAGGTAAATTGTAATGTACAACAAGATAAACTAAGGTAAAAGGTTTTCACCGAGGAATGGGCTTTTTTCCATTTGTAGGTAAAAATAAAAGGGAAGATAACATATTTTGGCAAGTAGAGATGTTCTCAAATGCAAAATGCCACATGAGAATGTATGGCCCAGGTAAATGATTTGGGGCCAGTGATTTATTAAGGGAAAACACTTTAAAAAGGTGCAAGAGAAGACTATTTTATTTGGCTAAAGTAAAATAGTGTTTAACTATAGAGAATAAAGAGCAGAAAATGAAAAGAATTTCACGAGAGAACAAGGCAGCAATATTTTCCAGTAGTTGGGTGAATGAAAATTCATCACATGGGCTAATTTTTTGTTGCTCAAAAACTTGGACAGAGGCAAGGTTTGAGAGGAAAAATAAGTTTGTTGCGGAGAGAGGAGAGAGCCTTTGCAAATTGTGAATCAACAAGAATGGAGTTGCCAGATGTAATTTACAGATATTTTTCTAGAATCTTCTATTCTTCTATATCTTTACTTCTTCTCTCAATTGTAAAGGGTTTTGAAACTTTATATTGGGCTGGTAGATAGAGAAATGTTGATATTTTGAGTCATTTGGTGTCTATAAGTTGTAAATTTCTAATTTCATGAGAAAATACAGCCAATTTATGCAAATGAATTATGAAAGTGTTTGCACATACATGAATTTTTTCAAATTGTCTCCAAACTTGTACAGTTTGATCATATGAATTTGATAATACAAAGTACCTTTGATTTTTTCATCTCAAATTTCATGAGATTCTTTTCTCTGTTCATTGTTCTATTTCAATGAAATGGTTAAAATGCTTTGAGCAAATAATTGCGGTTGAAATGTGTAGGTTGGATTTGGTAAGAAGAGTTTGATTGAGAATAGGAGAGGATTTATTAATGTAATACATTAATGGTTGATGCAAGGCATTAACAATTTTAAATCCACTGGTTGAGTTTAATTTGCTAATGAATTCATTTTATGTGTTTGACTCCATTGGCACAAAATTAGACACTGATTTATCTTGCAGCTTAGTGCATCTCAAAAACATTCTTAAAATTCAAAATCATTTTAATCCTTGTTGTATTGTGTTGAGTCTTGCCTCCCAATTACCGAGTTAGTGTTGATATACCAAGAACTTAGCCAAATTTGAGGTTATTAATGTTTTCCTTGGTGTCTGTGCATGGGGAATCATCTACTATAAAAATAAATTTATGTGCATGAGTTAATTAAGTTTTTTAGGCATTTTATAGGTTGACCCACCTTGGTCCTATAGAGCTAGAAGTATAGGAGATTTCAGTTTTTGACTTAATCTTGTTAGTTGGCCAAATCCCCTTTGAGTCTGAGGATAAGACATTGGCTAAGTCTTTACAATTCATTGGTCTGGTTCAATTTGGAGCACCAACAGAATGGTGACTCTATTGGGGACAATTCCTAATTTCTAGTTGCAGACTATCTAGAAATAGAGTCATATCATTTGCATTGAGTCATATTATTTGCCATTCTGAATTTGGTTTAAATATTGAAGTTCTTGAACCTGTAGAAGATTTATTGCAGCAAAGATCAAAGGATATGAGTGTGACTTCGTTGTTGGAGAAGACCCAGAATGAGATTTACTCTTGAAGATTATTCCTTTGTGAAAGGAGGTGGCAACTCTATCTATAGAACTAGTTGAATTGTGTAGAAGATTTCCAGATTTGTAGAATTTGCAATTAGGATGAAAGATAAAAAACTGCTATAAATTTTCCAAGTATTCTCATAAATCTAAAGGAAGTAATACTCTATTTGAAAGAAGTTTATGAGAACTTTTCAAGACATATGCATCACATTAGGACATGAGTCCTCTACTTATATCTAATATTTTATACAAAAATATTATCATTTTATTGTGGTTAGGGTGGTCAGGCAGACACTTCTTATTTTTTCCTTAAAATTTAAGTACTACTACATTGAAATTTCAACTTTTCACCAAATAGATTTTTTTTTTTTTAAACAAACGTAGTAGTTTAGAAACTACATTCAAGTTTCAATAGATTCTATTCTTACAAATTTTTGAAATAATATAGATAAGTTATTCAAATATTTACGTCAAGTTTCCTAACTCTGACTTTTTTGAATTGTCATCGCCACTTAAGGGCCTATTTTTTCCATAATGATCTTGCACATACCTATGACCCCTCTTTTATAGAGGATTTTGGTCCTCCATGTGTGGGGTTGATCATGGGAGATTTCTCCATCACATTAGGGCTTTCATTTGGGATAAGAGTATCCTGTACAGGTGATGGCCATCACCAGGGGTGTGAGCACCCTTGTTTGATTTTATGGGATGTGTATCCCCTTTTTTCACTTTATGGGGGTGATGATTTGTGGAGATGTACTTGATGTCACATACATATTATTCTTGTTACCCATGTCTAGTCAAGCTCCCACTCCCCCTAAATGGTTTACCTTCAGGGTAAACCCATGTGATATTTTTGTTATTTAATTTTGTGTAGTGTTGTGTATGTGAGTAAAGTGGTTCAACTCAATGTATTGTTGTGTTGAGTCTTTTTGTGGAAAAGTGAAAACACCATGCTCGGGGGTGGGTTGTTCTACAACCCTGTGGATGGGAGGAGATCCCATCAATGCTTGTTGTTTTTTCCATCCTTATTGTCTTTTAGGTTCTTATGGAGTTGTCTGAAGATGATGTGGAATTTGTGCAAGTCCTATGGGAGAAAATATTTTTGTGTTGGGATGAATGAGAAAAGAAATAAGGGGAGCTACCTTATTTCATAATGTATCAAGTTTGACCAATGTTGTAAATCTTTTAAATGTTATATTGTAGTTGTATTGTTATGTAAGATTTTGGGAGTATGAAATTAAAGTCCCTTGTATGTTATAAATCTGCAATATGTAATTTTTAAAAGGAAATATTTTATTCAAAATAAAAGAAAAGATGAAATACTTTGACTATGTAAGATGCATTTGATTGTTTAAATAATCTAGAAATGTTCTCCCCCAAGAAATCTAAAATTTTGTATATATTATTTTTTCAAAACTATGTAAGTTATGCCACATAAGTGAGTCTTGTAACTAAGCTATGAATGGAAATTTGATTCTACAACATAATAAGGAAGGTTGTTTTCTTTATGTGTCTCTGCATGTGTATGTTATGAAGGCACTTATGGGAAAAATGTTTGACAATAAAGATTGATGTATAAACCTATGTTTTAAAATGAGTATGTTGGTTATCTAATATGAAACTTTCATACACTTGATAAGATTTATGCCAATTCATTGATCATTTAGTTTCAACTTACATAGGCATGTGCATACCAATGGTAGGGAGCATCCTAGTTTCTATTTGATCTAATATATATAGATTCAAATGTTAAGTGACTTATCCAATATAAGTAAGCTACCAAAATAACCTTTGTTTCGATGTATAATTAAGGTTATAGGTAGTCATAACAAGATAAACTAGAGGATTAAATTAAGGATCTAGGAGAAACTTAGATCTTTGAAGTAATAACAATCATTTCTAGATCTAATTATTTTGATGTACCAGTTATTCCAATTGGTCTATTACTGAATTCAAAGAAGATTTGATCTTATTGGTAGTTTGTGAATTAAGATAGGAATAGGAGTTTTCACAGTCCATCTAGTGTTGCACCCTATGCATAGGTGAGATGGCAGCCTGCATGTGGGGAAGGGAAGTGAATAAGATCCAACACCCACTACTGCATAGAGGAGAGGTTTAAGATAATTTTTGAGTAAATTGTCTTAACTCAAGACAAAAAAAACTTGGGTATTGTCTTAAATATTGTCTTTAAGAGAGTGTCTCAAATTATTGTCTTAAAAAATTGTCTCTTTAAAGACAATTTCACTTTTGTCTCTTTAGAGACACTAGTTGGGATTAAAAACATTCCCAACTATTGTCTCTCTAGAGACAATATGAAAAAAAAGTATTAAAAAATAAAAAAATTATTTTAAATATTTTTTTAGTGTGGTTTTCAACATTTAATGTTTCCAAATTCCCATCATCCTCTTGTTTGCTAGAATTTTTATTTTTATTTTTTTGAACACGATGGAAATTTGATTTGTGTACTAAAAAATCATCCTCATCTTGGGTAGGTCGACATTGGAAGTGGAAAATGTATATCATTCCAAGGGAAAGAAGAAGTTCTAGTTAAAATTTCATCTTGCAAGGCTTTTTCTATCAGAGTTATGTGACAAATATTCGAGAAACAGATATAAAGATTTGAGTTTAATGTTTGTTGAAAGAAAAACAAAAGTTTTATCACAACCCTAACCCACTAAAATCACTTAACACAATATACAACCTTCATTACATGAAACCCTTGCATCCATATTTGCAACAATGAGACATAAAATAGGATTCAGAAAATGAAATCACAATTAAACCTTTGATCATTAATTGCAAAAGATACAAGAATTTGAAGGAACACTATTGTAATCTTTATTAATTTGAAAGGGATTTTCTATTACATAAAATCGCTTGAAAAGAGTTACAAAGAAACTATTTTTGTTGCAAAAGAAGCAAGAACTAAAGAATAAAAGTCCTATGAGAAGATCTTAAATAGATAAACGGGTGTGTGCAAGAAGTTGAGTCCACTTTTTGGCCAAAAAGTGGGTGTTTTTCCTGATTTTCAGAATTTGACACATTTGACCTTAAAATTTGAAGCACTTAGAGATGAAATTTTTAAAAAATTCACTAATCATAAAATGTAGTGCTCAGAGTCTAGTTTCCAAATATGTAATTTATTTCAATACCCAGATAGTACAAATTGAGTTTCAATAGGCATTTCTAAAAACCATTGTTTAAAAGTCACTTTTTTTAACCATACCATGCAAGTGTACGACATCCATATTTTGATTTAAATTATCATATTTTCCTAAATCCTTTTGGGAAAATATTTTTGACTCACTGAAGCTTGTTCTTGATTTTTTTTTGTAATCTTTTATTGAATTTTTTTTTGTTATTTTTTTATTAGGCAGATTTTTCGCTTTCAAAAATTATCATGTACAACACATGCATAAGATGACCTAAACTTATCATATTTTTATTTTATTTTTAAATTGAAAATAATTTCCTGAAGTTTGTTCTTGTGCAATTTATTTGTCAAAATGTTATGTTGATTAAAAGTTATTAAAATAGTAAAATACCTTTATATTTAAAGTTTATGGACCAATTTTACTAGAAATTAATTGAAAAATAGAAAAAATATTCCAATTGTAAAACAAATTACATATTTAGAATCTACATTGTCTCATCTACAATGGGTTTTAATTTCGTCAAAAAATTCTGCAAAAAAAGTCGTTAGCCATATGTCCAAAGTCAGTATTTTTCTTTGACATTGTTAGGAACTTCAACTTGCAGGTCAAACCAAGTTGAAGGCCTAGGTTTGGATTTCCAATGCTTTTCCCAAACCAAAATCCTAGGAAAAAACCCGACCACAAAGCTAATAGAAATTCAAATTTTAAAAAACGGGATTACGCTTTATAAAACGGGATCATGTTTATTAAAAGTGGGATCCCATTTTATAATTCGGATCTCATTCTTTAATTTATAATATTCGGACCGTTGGAAGGGAAACGGGATCCCATTTTGTAAACAAGATCTCGTTTCCCTTCCAATGGTCCCCACATTAAATATCATGGAACGGGATCCCAATTTTTTATAAACAAGATCTTGTTTCTTTTATTTAAATTTACTACCAAAAAATACTGTGAAGTCTACAACTTCACATGTATAGCCGAGAGTAGTGAAATTGAACTATTTTTTATGATCTATTGTATTTACAGGTGGTGAACTTGATTTTTAGTTTTTTTTTCTAATGAGGCATCATCTACACCATTTTTGAAGTGGAATTGTGATATTTTGTGCTTGTTTGGAGGAACAAAAGGTCTTCAACTTGAAATATGGATTGAATTTTTCAAAAGAGGCATGAAGAAAACAATTTTTAAAGTGGAATTGTGCTAGTTTTTAACTTGTTTTGAGGAGCACAAGAGGAATAATTTTGTCCTAATAGGTATTCAACTTCCAATTTGGATTGAATATTTTGAAGAATTTCACTATTAACATTCATTTGTGCTTGAGAATTTTATAATCATGGGAAATAAAGCTCGTAATAAGAGAAGGAAGAAATTGACTCCTCAAGAAGTTGAAGCAAATATAGAGAGAAGGAAGAAATTTAATCCTCGAGAAGTTGAAGCAAATAGAGAGAAGGAGAGACAAAGACAAAGAGAAAGAAGAATGAGAATGAAATCAATGAATGATGGTGGAGCATCTAGTTCCATAGCTATTGAAGATAAAAACATTGAGGATGTACCCTGGTTGTAGATGAAGCTAATTTGCAAGGAGTCAATTTGGAGAAGAATATGATTATACAAAAAATTCCTACTATGTCTTCAAATCCCTCTTTGAATGCTATGGAGAATGTTTCAATATGCACAAATCTAGGTATGTCTTCAAATCGACATGTTAGTGAAATGCTAAATTTGTATGTAGAAGTTTTACAAGATGTTGGACTTAATGATGTTGACATTGATGATATTTAGAGAGATGAAACTTTTATAGAATTTTTGAAAATGAAAAAGAAAAATCTTTTTTGCAAATGAAAATCAAAATGATCATTTTCTTGAAAATGAAAACAAAACATGTATTTTTGATGAAAATGAAAATGAAAACTATTTTGTTGATGAAAATGAAGATGAAAATCTATAATGTGATGTTGAATTTAATGAAAATACTCTTTTTAAAATTGGAAGTGGTATTTTCGATAATCTTCCTAGTCAAATTTCTTGGAGGAAAATAAGAACACATGTGAATAGAATATACACCAAATTCTTTTATCATAAAAAAATTACATTTCAATGTCAACTAATGATTCAATTGATGAGAATGCAGAAAATGAGGAAAGTAATCAAAAGGTTAGGCTTTTATGTTAAACCAAAAAGAAAAGATCAATCATTAAAACATATTATGTTTATTGTTGCTAGTGCCATTCAATCTATTGGGAAAAATAGTTGATCTAAGGATAAAAATGTAGCAAGAAGAGCTATAACAACTGCTATAGTTAATAAAGAAACTTTGAATAAATGAATGGTAAGCAATATTAGTGAAGTTTTAAAAATACATCCTAAAACATTGCTAAGAGTGGAAAAAAAAAGAGAAAGTATAGAAAATGATCCTATCAATCAATGTTGGAGTTTCAGTGGACGACTACTGAGGTCTGATATGAAATTGAATGTTGAAATTCAATTTTTGATCAAAAAATATTGCCATGATAATACTAGGGTTTCATCTAATGCTAGAGATGTTTTAAAATTAAGGGTGGGGTCCAAAGTTTGCGATCCTCACCCAAAACACCTATTAGATACAACACAAATTGAATTTTAAAGAAAATTTTGTAGTGATTCGATGTTACCTAGTAATATTAAAATAAGTCAAAGGTCTTTTGAAAAATGTAAACCCTGGTATGTAAAAATTAATAAGAAACAAATATCTTATTGTTGTAAAATACATGTTCAATTTCATTATTTTTATGATGTTTTTCGATATATACGTTGTACCTTGCATACTAACATGATTATATAGGAGTGCGGTATTGATATGCCACCTAAAGCAATAAGAGAGTTTATTTCAGGTTTTTTTGTGAAAAATCTAATGATAAATTATTTTATTTAAGTTCTTGTATTTCTAGACAATGCATTAACTGTGGAAATATTTCATTTTTAAGAATTTGTTTGCATGAAAGTGTTGATCATGATTATGGAAAAAAATTAGATGTCAAAAGATTTAAGAATGTTCACTATTCTTTAAAAGATGGAAAAATAGGAAAGTGTTGTGATTTAGTTATAGAAAACTTTAGTGTGCATGCATTCATGGGTGAATTTAAGAATAAAATTGTACCAAAATATGTCATGCACTTTGAACATGCTCGATGGCTTGATGGCCAATTTCGTGCATGTAGAAACTGTTGGTGTAATTAACTATTTAATTACATCTTCATAAGTTTACTTAAGCAATCTTTAATTCCTAAGTTATAGGATCTTATCTTTATCTTATCGAGCTATCTTGTTGCTCAAGATAAGATTTGGTTGTTGCATCTTTGCTTTTATAAGCAAGCCTCATCTTGTACATTTGTATCAATTGAATCATTAATCAATCTTGCATTGTGAAGCAAGCATTCTCGCCATTATCTCTCTCTTGTGGAAGTATTTTCGTCTAGCAATAGATTCCTGGTATTCTAACATGGTATCAGAGCTCCAGACCTGTAGCTACTTGTTCGTGATCTGAAGATATGGCCTTTCAATGAATTTCAAGTGCAAGGGTTTCCACAAGCAATTTTTTGATTGAATCTGGGGGTAGCCTAATTTTTTGGGCATTTTGGGACAAAACGGGCCTTGCCATTGAGTCTGCAACACCCAAAAACCCCCATTTTCATATAAAATTTGTCTATTTTGGTGCAAGTTGGTCGAGAAGGAAAAAAAAATTTGTCTGGGGGGCATACGGCCTCCCCAGCACACAGATCGAGGCGAGAAATTCAAAAAAAATTCAAAAAATGCACTTTCTCGGGTTTCGGGCCGGCGCTTGCAAAGTAAAAGGGTCCGTCGCCCGGTGGCCACCCATCCGCCACCACCGCCCGCGTCTCCCGCCAGCGCCACCACCCTGCTCTGCCAGACCGCAACCCAACCTCCGCCGAGATCAGCCCCGCTGGGCCCTTGAGCTCCGCCAGCGGTCATATGGGGACCAGGGGCTCCGCCCCAGCCACCGACCAGAACCCTCCAGCACCAGCCCGCGGTCATATGCATGACCAAGGGCCAAAAAAATTTTCATTTTGCAAGGGGCCAATTTTTTGCGGCGACGACCAAAAGGCCGTCAAATTTTTGCTCGTGTTTTGCTGACGTCATCCATACGGCCGGCCCTCTTTGCCCCCTCCTAACCCTAGTTTTCCCTAAAAGAGCGTTTTTTTCTTTTGGTCATAACTTGGGCATACGGTATCGAAATCGGGCAAACGAGATATCGCCGGAAAGCTGGTTCCGAGCACTTTCCAGTAGTGCTTGTTTATTTTCAGTATTTTACTATTTTCCTACATTTATTTCTGTTTGAAGTCAGATGTACTTTTTATGCTTCCGAGCTCATAACTTTTTGCCACGATCTCCGTTTTTCGCCTCGTTTGAAGCGTCGGAAAGGTATTAAGGAGCTCTAGGTTGCTGTCCATGCACTTTTTCTGTATCTATCCCAGGTTTATCAATTAGTCCAGATTTGGCCCGATGGGTTGTTTGGCGATTACTTGGATGTTTTGGCAGTTGGGAGAGTGCATCTTGCATCTTTGCACTTCGTTTTCAGTAATACATCATTCAATAATTGCTTGCTACTTCATAGATTCCAGAGTTGTTCCCGTTTGGAGTTTTCGAGTGTTCCGTGGCATCGGGTCTTCTGTTGCTTTATCATGATTCCTTGAGTCAATCAATGACTCTCATCCGGTTTTAGTAGTATACAGAAGAATATTTCCTTGCTTGCCTATATCAAGTTCCAGTGTTACTCTACAGAGTTCTTCCAGTGCTTCTTTGCAGCATGTTATCTCATTGTAAGGGGGGTTTTGTCCCACTGGGTTTTTCCTTCTCTTACTCACATTGCATTTGTAAATGGGTACCTAATCAGGCCTAGTTGCCGGGACCCATCTTTGCTTTCATGCATCTTATTCTAGTGTTTTAGCTTCTTCCTAAGTTCATCTTAAGGGGGTTGTTAGAGTAATAAGTTATTATGCTTAATTAATTACATCACATTGATTAATTAATTAAGTCACTTATTCCTCTTTATTACTTAAGCTAAACTTAGGCACATTAATTATTAATTAATTATCAATTATTAAGTGTGCACACTAGGGTTTCATTTTGGGTTTCCCTTTTAGGGTTTCTTGATCTCCTTCATAAGGATTGATCACTTTGTAATAATCGGTTCTCTTAATGCATTTTACACTTTGAGGTTCAGAGAACATCTTTTTGGTTCTTCATATCTTTTGCATGTGACAGGTATCCATCTTGCATGTAGGTGATCTTGGAGTTGTTATTGTTAAAATCAAAGTTGCAACGAATCACATGTGGTCAAGATCCAGAACCACAGGGAGCAAAAGAGAAAAGAAAATGGTTGATAGAAGGGATGAAGCTCTTAGTAATCTTCTTCTGTCAATTTCTCCAGATCTTAGATATCATGTTGCGTCTTGCACACATCCTCATGAAGTTTGGACTACTTTGGAGAGTCTCTTTGGTAAGCCGGACAAGCTAAGAAAATTTAAGTTGGAAAATGAACTGATGGGTCTTAATCCTTCAGATTTTGACAGTATCCAAGACTTTTTCTCTAAACTCAACTCTCTCAGATTGCAGCTATCAAAATGTGGGGTTGTTAAAGAGGATGAACAAATGATACTTTCTATTCTTGCTAAGCTTGGTTCTTCATATTTTGTGTTTGTCTCTACTTTCTATGCTACAATGGATGCCCTTGGTGATACATATAAAATGCCTTCTCTTGATGAATTTGCTACACAGCTCACAAGGGAACAAGCAAAGTTGATGCACATGGGTACGTTGAAGTCTTCAACATCTCAAGCTCTTATTACGAATGATACAAAGGCTTCAAGTGGCAAAGGAAAGAAGCACAAAAAGGAAACCAAGTCAAATGAGCAAGGTAAAGTTTCTCCTTCACATGGCACTCCTGAGTCCTCATCCTCTTCAAAAGAGGAATCATCAAAAAAGAAGTCCAAATGTGCATATTGCAAAAGGTTAGGACATGATGAGCATAGATGTTATAATAAGAAGATTGATGAACTCACCCACCTTCTTCAAAAGAATAACATTTAGCTTCCCTCATCAGTGTCTTCTACTTCTTCACCATCACATTCGGCAGCTCCATCATCATCACAGTTAGAGAACACAACATCCACTTTTGGGCTACATATGAAAGGGCATGCACTCTTGGCCTCTACAAGTCCTAATTCTCAAGGATGGCTTCTTGATTCAGGGGCATCTCATCATATGGCATCTTCACAGGAAATGTTCTCTTCTTTTGAGCCTTGTAATTCACCTCACATTCTGATGGGTAACAATACATTCATGAAGGTAAGTGGGAAGGGTTCTATTGGTATTGGGGAAGGCACTTTCAATGATGTTCTTTTTGTTCCTTCTTTGACCACTAATCTCCTTTCTATTTATCAAATTACTCATGGGGGTCAAGGTAAAACAGTTGAGTTCACTCTTGATAGGGTGTATATTAGGGACTTGGAGACTAGGGATATTGTTGCAATCAGGATGGTTGATCATTCATCTCGAGTATATTCTTTTTCACATTTTGCTTCAGAACCTGATAATGTTCCTTTGACTGCATCACACACTTCATTGAGTGTGACCCATATTAGTGAGGAGAAGTTTGGTCATCTACACCTTGGTATTTTAGAGACCAGTGCTGAGCTTCCTACACCTCCACCTCCTGCTTCTTCAGCCATTGTTGCTTCTATTCAGCAGGATAATCATAGTTTTTCAGATCTTGCTTTGGGATGATTATTTGATAGGGATTTCTACCTTGTTCCTAGAGTCTCATATTACAGATTTAGAGACACACTTGAGGGGATTTCTCTCCTCTTTGATGACAGTTTTAGCACAACTGTTATTCCATCTTCTTTGTCTTTGGAGATTGATATTCATGAGTCTCCTCCGTCACTTGATTTGTCATGTTTCTTGGTTGAGTTTGACCATGATTATGTTGTGGCTCATTCAAGCTTGGAGGCTCCTACTCAGTTTTCAGAGGCATACATGTTGAGCATTCATTCTTCCTCTTTTCAGTTGGATATGGAGTGGCTTCTTCATCAGCTTATGGATTTGTTTCTTCCTAAGGGGAGATGTGTTGCATGCAGACATTGGGTCATCTTTTGTTTTCAAGCATTCTTCATTGGCTTTGGAGCTTCTTCAGAATGTAGGGAATATCTTATCTCTCTACTTCCCTCTTATGGGGGGGTCATTTATTGTATATTCATGATGGATGTAGTTCTTGGGGGGTATCATTGAGTCCTCCATACATCATGTTTACATTCGTCATGCTTGTTTTTCTTGTTTTCTCTCTTTTGGAGAGGGGTTTTCTTCCCACTGGGTTTTCCCCTTTTCTCTTCTTTATGAGAGACTGCATTTCATCTGCATCTGTAAATGGGTACCTAACATGGCCTAGTTGTTGAGACCCATAGTAGTTTGCATTATAATCTTCTCCCTAATTTGCACTTATGGGGGGGTGTTGGTGTAATTAACTATTTAATTACATCTTCATAAGTTTACTTAGGCAATCTTTAATTCCTAAGTTATAGGATCTTATCTTTATCTTATCAAGCTATCTTGTTGCTCAAGATAAGATTTGGTTGTTGCATCTTTGCTTTTATAAGCAAGCCTCATCTTGTACATTTGTATCAATTGAATCATTAATCAATCTTGCATTGTGAAGCAAGCATTCTCGCCATTATCTCTCTCTTGTGGAAGTATTTTCATCTAGCAATAGATTCTTGGTATTCTAACAGAAACACATTTCCAATTGGTACTATACTTTCAGTGGTTGATTTCAAGGGAAGATTTATACTCTCACTCCGTAAGAGGAAATTCAATCTCAATATTATAATTGAGTGTAAGTAGCTATGTTTGTCCATATTGTTTATTGGAATGCAGATGATAGCACTGAGGATGATAGAAATTTTTTGAGGGAGTATCATTTTTATTTGAGTGACAATCGGTTACACTCGTCAGAGTTTGTGCAATATTGTTTCAGTATATTTTATAGAAATTTAAGAGAAAGAGGAATCCAGATGAAAGAACACCTCATATGGTCAGATAATTGTATGGGGAAATTCAAGAATGCTCGAATGTTCTATTGGTTAAGTAGGGTTCACAAGAAACTTAATGTTCAACATATATGGAGTTCTTTTTAAGCTAGGCATGGTAAAGGAGAACATGATGGAGCTGGTGCGTGTGTCAAAAGAATTCATGCTAGAGAACAATTAAAATTTGAGGATTCAATAAAATTTAAAGATGCACATGATATTTTGGATTGGTGTAATAGAATATTATCTGCACCTGGTTTGAGTGATTACTTTACATTTCATCGATTCTTTTGGTTGGTGGAAGAAGAGAACATTGTACCTAGATTTCATTGTGAGACAATTAGTTGATCTACTAAATGGTATTCATTTAGGAGTGCAACAACAAGCACATGGACTATTTGGAAAAGGGAGCTTGCATGTTTTTACTAGTTTTGTATCTTAAGAGATTGGGAAGCATGTGGCAATATAGAATGGGTTGAACAACGGGAGAAAAGATCGTTGACACCTACAGAAGCACATGATCAATATGAAAGAACTATTGAAGAAAATGATCAAGTGTTTGCATCTAAAGATTATGACTGTGTTTCAGAACTTGTACAAGAAGGTAATTTTAATTCAATTTATTTCATTTTATTTTACTTTAGTAAGTTATTTTGTTATACTAAATTATTTATATGGATATGCACAAGTTATTAAATCAAATTTTGTTGGCAGGACATGTGTATGTTGTTATTGCACCTAAGGGGAATGAAGAGAAAACAAAATATTGGTTGGCTCATTGTGTGGAAACTAAACATAATTTAATAACACCTCAAGAAGATGATGATGGATTTCATTATCCAACAGGTATGGTGATACCCTTAAGACACCCCCTTAAGGAAATTTTGATAACAAGTTTTTGATCCCCTTAAGCAATTTTTTAGAACAAGTCTTTAATCCCCTTAGGAAAATTTTAAGAACTTATTTAATGATGGTTTTTGAACATGTTTTCCAATAGGATTAGTGGTGGTTGTTGGCACTTGGCTATGAAAATACCTGAGAAGAAAGAATAGTCTACTTGCATTCGAAGACTATGAAACACATAAAAAGATTATACATTAATCACATTTGGTGGTGGAAACAAATATAAAACTAGAGCGGTATAATGGAAGACCTTCAAAAAAAGTGCTATGGTCAATTTCTATGGAAGAGCATGAGGCAATAATAGATGCATTGCAAAAAAGAGAGGATGCAGATGGTACAATGGAATAAGTAAATACAAGTAAATATAGTTTTAGTTTTGTTTTTTCCTTTTAAGTACATTAAATACATGTTTCGGCATTGGTCAAGTGTGTTATTAGTTGAAATTGATTTAAATTGTCATTTTATACATCCTTAAGGTATAATCACAAAAAGGATCTAGTCCATGCAGATTCAACCTAGACAACATGGAATACTTGGTAAAAATAGGCAATTATTAGTTAAATTATATTTAAATACATGTTTTGATTACATATTGATATTGCTTGTACATTAATAGTTAAAATTGATTTATTTTCATTTTTTGTATCCTTAAGCAATCATTGCATTGATCTCATACTTTGAAACAAAAAGGAGAGGATGCCTAGATTCAACCTACAAACATGTGTGGAATACTTTTAAATGTAGGTACTTGAGTTCTGTACATATAGATAGTTTTATATAAATTAAATTGTGTTTTGATTATTTCATTGATCATATTGCTTGTATCTTTTTTATATTAGATGGTGTGAACACCTACTACATTCTAGGAATGAGTTTGAGTTGTTCTTGAGATGGAATATTCAAATATTGTAAACATTGTTTTGAGATGACATATATGTACATACATACTTACAGAATTAAACATACTCTATGTACTTCTATGCATCAAATCAATATTCTATATATTTTGTCTGTTAAATGTGAATGTTTTCCTACTTTGAAACTTAATGTCTAATTGTATAATCATTAATTATCATGCATACATTATTGTTAGATCAATTATATCCTTAAGACATTGTATTATGACCCCTTAATACATCCCCTTAAGAAGTTATATTATGACCCCTTAAGACATCCCTTTAAGACCCCTTAAGACATCCCCTTAAGATGTTCTATTATGACCCCTTTAGACATCCCCTTAAGATGTTCTATTATGACCCCTTTAGACATCCCCTTAAGACCCCTTAAGACATCCTATTATGACCCCTTTAGACATCCCCTTAAGACCCCTTAAAATATCCCCTTAAGATGTTCTATTATGACCCTTTTAGACATCCCCTTAAGACCCCTTAAGACATAGTATATCCCCTTAAGACATCCCCTTAAGATGTTCTATTATGACCCCTTTAGACATCCCCTTAAGACCCCTTAAGACATCCCCTTAAGACATTCTATTATGACCCCTTTAGACATCCCCTTAAGACCCCTTAAGACATATTATGACCCCTTCAAACATCCCCTTAATACGTTGTGTTATGATGACTCACCCTAAACTTATAATACTTGTTAGTATCACTTAATATTTATACTCAATTATACTCCTCTTTGATCCCCTTAAGACGTCGTATTACAACTCCTTAAGACAGCCTATAATTAGTGTTGGATGCTATTATTTGTTTTGATAGCTTATAGATTAGTATTTGATGCCCTTATTTGTTTTGACAACAAATAAATTAGTATTGGATGCCATTATTTATTTTCATAGCTTATAAATTAGTATGGGATGTCATTATTTGTTTTGACAACTTATAAATTAGTTTTAGATGTTATTATTTATAGAATTTATTAATGCTTTTATTCTCTAATCTTCTATGGTATTATTTATTTCTTAAAATTTTATCCTTTCTGGTATATAAACATATTGCTTAAATTGTTTGTAAATTATGATTTATTGACTAATTATTGATTAATGTAAATTGAATAAGTTCATTGAGTAATTATTGCTAATTATTGAATGTACATATCATGTATATCATGTATGAGATCACTAAATTTCACATTAATGTCCCATATTAATGTCTTGACTATGAACATAAAATGCATAAATGTACATGTGTAAATTAAAATTTCAAACAATAATAAAGTCCATAATTTATGTAACATATTAATTGCATGAAACCAATATATTAAGCACATGAAATAAAGTCCAGAGTACAACCCATGAACTAAAGTCCAACTAAGTACTTGAGCCATGAAATATAAAGTCCAACAGAGTACATGAGAAACTAGAAATATAGTCCATGAAATAAACAAATATAACACATAAAATCACATGTTTCTAGGTCATGTACTGTCTCTATAGTCAAGAGACCTCTTCACACCATGCAGACTATGCAGATGACCTGAAACACTTTGTACAAGAGAAAGATGAAATCAGATGTAAGACAATGAAAAATGATTTAATGAAAATTTAATTTATAATCCATCATAAAATTAAATTACTGTTATATCTGCATCTAGATTCTCTGGTGCACCTGAAGCAACCTATAAATTCTCTAAATCAATCTACATAAACAAGACAAAGAAATTTGAAATTAGATGTACAACTCTACAATTGATTTTTTTTTAATTCAATTTAATTTATAATTTATCATATTTTAATTGTACTATATTTTGAGGTTGTGCACCAGGCTCTTCTCCAGGACCTATATGTACATGCTCAACTACAAGATGTGTCTCATTCTATAAAGAAAAAGAATATGTAACAAATCTCATATTATGTATATATTCAATTTAAAATTTAAAATTTAAGTTATATTCAAAATATGTAATTTATAATTAACTTTAAATATAATAAAAAAAATTAAATTTACCATTTGATTTGGAGCTTGCTTTGCATGTCCTCTTGGTGGTGTAACTATGTCTGGTTCAGGGCTGAAAGTTGCACTAACAAAGTCCTACAAGATAAAAATTAAAGCATGTACAATTGAATTAGGTTAATATATATATATATATATATATATTCAAGTTTGCACATTTTGTGTAGAAAGTTTTGTAAACAACCTGGAAATCAGTGGCCTCACGAGTAGCTGCAACATCAAATGTTTGCTCGATGCCCATTCTTATTTTGGTATCAACCTAGACATATATGTACATAGACATTTAACACTTATAATATTTACAAGTGTACATGCATGTATTTCATATATCTAGTGAATTCAAAATTCATTAAATTGTAACTATATTAATGTAAACTTTAAACAAATTTACAATATGAATGTACCTACCCCTGATCTATGACACCTAATAATGGAGGAGTGGTTGACAATCCCTTAGGAGGAATCAACATGGATGTCGATTGACTCACCTAAACCAACATAAATATTTTAAACATATATGTGATTCAATTATAAATTTAAAACTCAAGTTAAATTTAAGATTTCATATATAATTTTAAAAATTGAAATCAAAATACCCCATAAGGGTTGCCGAGTACGACTGGTGTCAATGTATGTACTCATGGAATAGATGATTTCCCCATCGTTAGTGTCATCTGTACACCAAACAATTTGATTGTTAAAATGTATTGCAAAATTTTCTTTGATATATGCATCCATCAAAATTCTTATAAAATGAACATACATAGATGCATATTTATACCTGTGTTGCAGTGTCCTTGGGGTGATGGTCTGCTATAAGAAACTCTACAAATGAACTAATGCGATCAGATGAACCACTAGAATCTCCCCATCCACCTGAACTAGGTGTGGCCTGATCAGGTCCATAGCATACTTGATGACAACTAGTACATATATGGAGGACGAGCCTCGACACTCCTAGAGCAGTACTTGAACCAACTCCAAAAAAAATCCTCCATCATCATCGTCTCTATGCTCCCCACCCACTATCACAGAAGCATGTTGATCAAGGTCTCCTGCAAGTGTACTATGGGAACCTAATGTTGAGACTAGAGCTCGATGATGTATAGGTATGGGAATGGGAGGACCAAGAGCAACAACAAGGGGTCACACATGCATGAGGCATTGGGGATCAACCCTTTCCCCTAACCTCTATTATGGCATACCGCCACCAACAGCCTAAAATGATCTAAAATCAAAATAATTGGGCTTTTGCCCCAGAAAAAACTCTAAATACATTTTTCTCAAAAAATACAATGGGCACTCCCAATTAGCATGTGGGGGACTATCAAAAACCATATACCATCGATCCCAACAATGTGCACTCATCTACGGATGTATGCACCACCTCATGGATATTCTAGATTTGTTCGGTGGAATGGGTTGTCGAGTAACGGGGTCAAGAAAGTAGGGGGCTAGATGGGATTTCTTTATTTTAAGGTCTAATATTTGTTTGTAAGAGAGAATTTCGAAATAAAATCCGCATTTTTTCTCTCTCGTCGATGCCTATCAAGATCAGAATTGATCATCCTAATGGCATCAACAATGTTTTGTATCGCAAATGCAAAACATCTCACATGTGGTGGAATCAATGCTTGACTCTACATAGCATTCATTTGATTTTGTAAGGATGCAACTTGATCATTTATATGTTCTCGCAAGTGAGCCTCGTCAAATGCGATAGGTGTTAGATGTGGCATATTAGGTGGAGGGGGAGGGGGAGGGGGAGGTGGATGTGGTTGTGGTTGTGGCTGAGGTGGTGGATTGATGATATCATCAATGTTAAAATCATCATGATATGATATATATATGTGCACCTACATTAAATCATACAAAATAGGATGTGCATACATATATTAAGATCATATATTTAATTGAAATATGATGAGAAACATATGTATTAAGATCATATATTTAATTGAAATGCACATATATATACATTGATTGAACTTGAGCATGTCCATACAAAATTCAAAATTTAAAATGTACATACATTTAAAATAAAAAATATGATGCATAATTTTCATGCATTCGGATCATTAAACTAAACTATGTACATACATACAAATTTCAAAATTTAAGAACTATATGCAAATTTTTAATACATGCACGTACATACTAAACAATAAAGATGAAACATTCACAAAATCTCATTTTATGTCTTACACACACACACACACACACACATATATATATTACAATTTTTCAGCAAGAGAAATCATGATCTAGTAGATAGTCATAAAATATATACTATTATATATTATTCATTATAAGTTCATTAATTCCACCAAATTCATAAATCTGTGTCACTAAAAATATCCATCTAGAACCAAAATCATAAATTCATGTCACTAAAAATATCCATCCAACCAAATTTATAAATTCATCAAACAAAATACCCATCGTTCACCAAATTCATAAATTCATAACTATTTAAGATCATTGTCTTAATTTAGAAACTATTGTGGCTCTCTACTGTATCTCTTCATTTCTTTTTGATTTCCTTTTCAGAATCAGAAGTTCTCCTCTCCTCTAGCCATTGTTGATGCTCATCTAATATCCCATCCCTAGGCTGACAACATCAACAAGGGTTTGCATCCTAGATGCAAACATCCTCACAGGAGGTGCGGCACATTCTTCATTTTGAATAATGTTGATTTGATCTTGGATGGTTCTAACATTGGCATTGATTTGTGCTTGCAAATGAGCATGTTCATTGATTTCAAGTGATGGAGGTGGGGGGTTACGAGGTGGAGTGGGTGGAGGTGGAGGTGAAGGTGGTGGAGATGGATGGCATGGAGGTGGATTGCAAATATTATTGAATGGATCCATGTGATCTTTAAGATATGAGTGAACCTGCATTAGATTTGTAATTTAAAGATGTAAGATACATGTTTAGGAAATACCTTTAAACCATTCAATATAAATGGCCTTAAATAATTGAATACAAATGATAAAATATGTAAGCCTCATTTATGTCTAAGGCACATGTTACTTGAATGAAAATACAACTAACTTATTAATATTATATAATCTTGCATGATCTTATTATTCTTAAGTTTGGTTTCCTTGGGAAACTTTGATCATAAAATTTTAAGAACTTCTTTGATCCCCTTAAGAAATGTCATGTTGGGACCCCTTAAGAAATAGAATTACAATTTAGGGAGATAGGATAGCTTAAGGGGATCTACATCTAGTGAGCTCCTAGGAGAAAATGGCATGGCTCAAGTGAATAAAATTTGGTGAAGTTGCCAAGGAAACCAAATTTCATTAAGAGCCTTTAAAGAAAAAATGATGGCTTTAGGGTTTAGGGTTTAGACTTTAGATTTTAGGGTTTAGGGTAATAGAATAGCTTAATGGGATCTACATGTAGTAAGATCCTAGAAAAAAATTGCATAGCATAAGGGAATAAAATTTGGTGGAGTTGCCTAAGGCAACCAAAATTCATTAAGAGCCTAAGAAAAAATGATGGCTTTAGGGTTTAGGGTTTAGAGTTTAGAGTTTAGCCCATTTAGGGTAATAGGATAACTTAAGGGGATATATGTATTAAGATCCTATGACAAAATTGCATGGCATAAGGGAATGAAATTTGGTGGATTTTCCTAAGACAACCAAATTTCACTTTAAGGTCAGGTAGGAAAAAATGAATGGTTTAGTGTTTAGGGTTTACAAAACTTAGGGTGAATTTCTGGTGCCCCTTGGAATATAATGAACTTGCAAGTTAGTGAAGAACATTTTCTTGTGGAATAGTTGATTGAGATCTACTCTTGTGTCAACTGACCAACCTAGATCATGAAATATCATTCATATTATAATCTTGCATGATCTTATTATTGTTAAATTTGGTTTCCTTGGGCAACTTCACCAAATTTTAAGAACTTCTTTGATCCCCTTAATAAATGTCATATTGGGACCCCTTAAGAAATTGATTTACGATTTAGGGTGATAGGATGGCTTAAGGGGATCTAGATGTCTAGTGAGGTCCAAATTTAGTCATACTGTGACCTCATTGGTTCCATCTAGCTCTGGGTCAAAAGTGTTTATCCCTCTAATAAAAAAAGGTATCATGTTAAAAATGAATCAATCTATACATATCACAAAAATAACATAAATCTATCAAAACAAGTAAAAATTTCCTCCTACATTAGAGGATATCAAAATAAATATGAAATATTTTAATATTTATACTTGTAATCACTTATTAATAAGTTATATCATACATAATTTTAATCACATAATAAAGGAATAAATATACATATGTATCTAGAAGATACAAAAATAAAAAGAGGCTACTCACATGGATCTTGATCCTTCTAGGAAGTGCTTAGATTGGTGTATTTTGTGTCGGACTCTATGTAGGTGTTGGGACCTTCAACTCTCTCCTTGTATATTTCCAGCAATCCCACTCACTCCCTCTATAGAATTATTTCCTTTGTTATTATCTAGTTCTTTTAATAGATTCTAAATTGGCCTCTTATTTGTAGGAGCATAATATGAATCCTCCTCCTCTCTCTATTGTAATAATAGCCTAGTTCCTCCAACCTATTATCATGTACCTCCTCCCTTTCCCATGTAATAGGTGTACCTTAGGTGTTAAATGGTTCCATCTTGGTCTCCTTATTGATGCATTTCTATTATTCCACATAAATCTACATAGTATCAAAATATAGGTAATTTTATGGTTATTGAATCTCCCTTAATTGCTAAAGAATCCATTATGCTTGAGGATGGGTGGATTATTATCTAGGATCACATCTTAAAAATCCTATAGAGGTCATGGTATGTGTTTCTTAATACATATATTCCCATACAAACCTCTTTCCATGTATTATCAACTCTCCTATATAATAGACACCTTACTAGATTTAAATTTCATATGGTATATACCCAAGTGTTTCCAATTGGAATTGCTATAGTTATACTTTTATGGTATTCTAGATATTCATAATAGTTTTCATAAATCTACCAAATAGACCCATTCTTGACATTGAACCTACATAATTTTAGGTATGTCCAATGAAAGAAACTTTACCCATAGCACTCTCACTCACGCTCTCCTATCTTGTGGATATAATAGAATAAAGTTTTCTTCCAATGATTTAGATCCCTAATGATCATGTCTAACTATCATAGAGAGTGATCATCCACTCTTCATAAACTTGTAGAAACCAAAAGATTTTATATTATGTGTTCAAATAAGTGAAAACATTACAAAAAGCTCTACTAGATGGTGACAACAGAGGATTTTTTAAGGCAACCAAATTTCATTTTAAGGTGCTAAGACAAAATTCAAATTCTTTAGTGTGGAGGGTTTAGATTTTACAGTTCAGGATTTAGGGTTTCACAAACTTAGGGTGAAGTTTGGGTGGCCCTTGGAATAATTTAGACTTGCAAGTTAGTGCCAATTGGAATCGATTGTACATGCTTAGATTTGCGAATTTTCTAACTAAATTTGCAAACAAGCATTGATAAACTTTATGAATTTTAACTATTCTTTAACATATTGTTTTCTAATCTAATTAAAATTTAACATTGAAACTAAAGTTTAATGTATCATTTTCTCCATACAATGCAAATAAAATTTAAAACATTTAAGCAATGCAAATGAATTTTTTTGAGCTCGAAATTACCTAGTTTTCAAAATCAAAATGATTTGTTTGATTTCCATTTAGGGTTTCAGTTTCTAAGCAATTAGGGTTTTTAATGCAATTTTTTCATTTCAGTTCAAACTAGGGTTTTCAAATTCAATTTTTTCATTTGATTTGAATTCAAGGTTTCAAAAAGCTTGATTAGGGTTTCTAAATGCAATCTTTTTATTTTATTTCAATTTATAGGGTTTTGAAATGCATTTTTTTTGTTTTGTTTCAATTAGGGTTTTCAAATTCAATTTTTTTTGGTTTAATCGAACAATTTAGGTTTCAAAAGCTAAGTTTTGTTTGTAAAACACAATTCAAGGTTCATTTTTTCATTTCTATTAAAAAATATTTAGGTTTCATTGCATTTTTTGATCTATTTCTACAATTACTCATTTCTACTATAACAAGAAAAAAATGCTCAAAACGTGAAATAAATTAAAAAAAACATGCTAAATTCACTTATTTTATTCACAATTTCAATAAGAAATGGAAAAATGCAAAAAAAAGGGGCGTGGGTGGGTACTTGGAGCTGTTTGTGGTGGGAAAGTACCTGGAGTTGTTTGTGGAGGTCATTGTCGCCTGTACTCGGGATCTTGTCCGCTACAAAATGAACTATGTTCGTTTTAAAAAAAATAAATAGCATTATAAAATGGGATACCATTTCGAAGTAATCGAGATCATGTTCCTTGTCCGTTGGTTCAGGATCCTTTAAGAAATGGGATCCCAATTTTTAAAAAGTGGGATCTCATTTTTTATTTAGGCTCGGGCTCCTGAAGCTAAATGGTATCTCAATTTTTAAAAATTGAGATCCCATTTTTGCAATGTCGATTTCAATTTCTTGGCTAAGGAAAAAACTTCCACTTTTCATGGACTCAACTTTGTGCACTTACCCAAACCTTCAAACATAAACTTTCAATGAAGAAAGGTTGCAAAATTCCTTGAAATCTTCTTCAAACACTTTGAAATCAACTTCCAATCTAAAGGAAACAACTGATTTACTAATTTGGACACCTTCATTTCTTGTTGTCAAAAAATTGACTTGTTTCCAAAATGAATTCTAAAATCTTCTCTTGCCAAAATGTGTGCAAAAATCCCAAAAAATCAAGACCTTTGAGTAGAGTTTCCAATCTTGAAAAGGTTGCCTTGGCAAAAAAAATGACCTTGTCATCAAACTCTGATAATTGCCTCCCAAAACAAGTAATTACGCCCTTAAAAAATCTCCTCAAAACAAGAAAATTCACATCTGATTTTTTATTAAAATAGTAAAGAAATAACTCAAAATGAAACTTTTGAGGATAAAATAATTGGTGTGAAGAGGTATCACATCTTGAAAAATAAGCAATCAAAAAACATTTGCAATCCTTACTTGCACAAACACTAATAACCCTGCAAAGGAAAACACATGATATCTCTCTTTCTTAATGAATTGCTCAAATAGCAAAGTTGTGATTTCACCATGATGGGAAATCAATCATATCAACCATGACACTCTTTGCCTACTAGGACTATTGCATAGTGAATATACCTTTGAAACTTGTCACAAAAACTTGTCTTCTCAATACTCAAAACACTGCCACCAAGCAAAATCTTATGCCCCCTATTGCACTAAAGTCATGGTGTTAGGAAAAACACATCCATATGGTGTATTTGAATCTCATGAAGGTTGTCATACCTTGAAATGAGACTGCACCTTTTCCCAAAATTTGATTTGTTGCCCTCTTGAGATTAATGACCATTGTGTCTTAATAGGACTATCATCCTTTGTTTGATTTGATTATGTATTCATAAAGTGACCAATTTGATATCATTATGATACTGTTTAACTCACTCCTTTATGGCGGTCTACAATTTCTCCTTGATCTAGCTTCCACTGCACTCTATCACTGAACATGATATGGTCTACACTACCTTGTAATTTGTTGTATCAGACTTTCTTACATTGTTGTTCTTTCACTATCTTCTCACCTTTGACATGGTGACTCCTTTTCCTCATGACAATGATGACTATGTTAGGTAATGGACTATCATTAGCATTTAGGTCTCATTGAGGTTCATAATCATTTACATTGACACTAGTTACCCCCTTGAACATTGCACAAGAACCTCACATCCTTAAAGCACTACCCCTGTTTTGACCAAAAGGACTATCACCCAAGCATAACCTCTTCATGATTTAATGAAACTACCACATGTTACTTGATTGTCCCTGCATTTAGAATTTGCAAAAAATCATTGTACACTGTTCCAAATTTCAAAACATTACTCCTTAATAAAATGACAATAAAGAAACTTTACCCCAACAATGAGACAAATGCTATGAAGCCTAGATGTTATTTCAATGTGACAAGGAAAAAGCACCATAATGGAATTATTCAGAGTCTAACCCTCATGAAACCCCCTTGAAAAGTTACTACATTACTTGTCATTGTCATTTAAATGAACATGCATGAAATACAAGAATGATGTATCAAGTGATTGCTACCTCCCTCAAAATGGTCAAGGATCTCATTCTCATGGAGAGACCATGAAATTCAAGGCTGAGTTGACCAGTAAAAGGGACAAACACTACAACTAAACATGCTGCCATGTATTAAAAATTTGCAATAAAGGTTAAGGGCCTAAAACACTACCTGCTATCATAAACAAATGAATATGTGCCATCTTGCAATAAATACTCCAAATTTGGTTCTACTAACATGATTTGTAGATTAAGTTCATTAGTAATTTTCCACTCTAACAACAAAGAAAACATTAAAAATATTTACACATACTGCAATTATCAAGGGCTTGAAAGACTATTATGTTATATAGGCAAGAGTTGTACCACTATCTATAATTGTGCCTTGCTTGTCAATAGTTTCAAACACCTTTTGGTCAATTCCCAAATCTACACCATTAATATATATTCTTTTCAAATTAACATTGTAATGAGACCTACAAAAGAAGAGGTAGTTCAAACCCAAGAAATGTGAAGAATCAGACAAACTATGCTTTCCTACCTTTTTCTCTATCTTTTTTCTCTTTTGAAAAGAATGTGTCATGTATTAGATCTATATAGCAATACCTTTATAAAAGTGAGTACATCAAATGGCTTAGTAATGACTAAATCATTTATTCCTCCCACCATAAGAGAATCTCTATTCAAATTAAAATAATGTCCACAAAGGATCTAAATAGTTCAATGAGACTAGAGTGCATCTACAAGAATGCCAACAACAAATTCTAAAGACACATCATCCATAAAAAAATGTCTAAGAATTATACAAATTTTTAGCCAAACATGTGAAAAGGAAAGATCTAATCTTCCTCATTCCCACAAGTAGGAACTATTCACACGACAAATGTTTGTTTGAAAATATCTTCTAGAGAATAGCAAAGACTATGGGGACCCTAAATTGTAATCCTTGGTGACACCATTTGAAGAGCTCTTACTAATGGACAAAGGAAAATCCCTCTAAGAATCCATCACTAAACAACTAGTTTTTAAAATGAGAAAATATAACTCACAACTAGAACCCTGAAATGGAATCATTTTAACCAATTTGGACACTTCTTTGTAACCTGAACATTGCTAAACATAAGTTGGATATTGAGTGGTGTGGGTTGGAGGACAGTGGCAACTGAGTCTACATTTGACATCATGGATATAAACAATAGCTACAAGTTGATTCAAGCAACTACAAAGAAAGTATAATGGTGTCCATAAATGACCAAAATTTGTAGTATACTTAAGTAGGAAGTTGTCAAAATTGAGCTCCAAAATGCAAAAGAAATGGACTCTACATACTAAAATTTGGAAGTACAACAATAAAAGATTCTAACTAAATGTGGAGGTGAACCCAAAACAAGTCTAAACATGTTAGTAGATACAATAGAAATCATTACAAACATTACAATCCATGTGAAAAGAGGTGTTACCAAAGAAGATAAAGCTAAGGGAGTACTTGTTTGGAGACAAAAAGTTGACCTATGTCTGCATCTTAATGCAATGAGACAAATATGTCCACCACCATGAATGAGCCACCCTCAAATCAAATAAGTTAGTCTTGGACTAGGTGAGTATTGTGGGCACAAGGAATGACTCTTAGCAACTCTCCTAGCATCCACATATTATTTATCCTCCAGAAGTAGAGAATAAGTTGGTAATTTGTACTTGTTTAGATCTCCTAGACATGCAAAGTATCTACCCCTCTATCCCAAAGATCAATGCACACAACATATCTAGAGTTCAAGAAAATATGTGCATTCCACATCAAAAGGAAATCACCACTACCTATCTAGTGTAAGGAAAAGGAGGATGTTGATACCACATCAAAAAATGTATCACCTCTATCAAGAATAAAGGTAGTAAAAAGGAAAGGAATGAAGATGTACATGTTGAGAGGTACAATTGTTGGCATTCATTGATTGAAAAAAAAAATTATTAATTATTTTAATCAATGTCCCTATTGACAATTTCAAGGCTTTTGTAGTGGAGATGGAAGAAAACTAGTTTTTTTAATCATTGAAATATCAGGGATGGAAAGAAGACAATCTAATTTGGTTTGTGAAAAGAGAAATAAATATCAAGGTAAACATGGATTTTTTTTGTAGACTTGGAACCTTCCTTATAATAAATATCAATTTGGTTGATATATGCATTATGAGTGAAGGACTGACTCCCAACTTTCCACTTCTATTTGCAACTCTTGTGATATAAATGTTGTGGAAGGGGAGAAGAGGTTATCTAAGGAGGGTGATTTAACTGTTCAAGATAGCCTAAAGAAAGGGAAAATAACTTTACTGCATAAATGATCTACAAGGGGATGGATGTATAGAAAGCATGAAGGAAGGCATGGTAAGTAAGGTGGAAGACAACATATTGATATTGGAGATATGTTATGGTAGAAATCTATTGACCTACATGAGGAAAGACAAGCTAGTCAAGAATAGTGAACAAACAACATAATATGAGGATGGCATAGCATGACAATCGCTTCATCAAGACAACCTATGGAGTGCAATCAGCCACAATAACCAAAGATGACTAGTAGTTTGGGCAAGATGATGGTGATTTGTTGTTCCTACCAATCCCAAGAAATGAGACACATTGCACATAGAGATGCTAAATATAGAGGCCGTGATGATAGCATCACATCCTCAGAATAGCAAAGGAACTACAAAGCTATGATATGAATGGCCAATGTGTGTATCAACAATGGAGGCTCATATAGCTACCGCCAACATACTAAGTTCTCTTGCACCAAAGTCTCCCTATCTATTTTTTTCAAACTCATGTAAACCTTTAGTTTGACAAATCTTGTTCACTCATGTTAAAACTATGTGGCTTCCTCTAATTTGTACATCTTCTTAATGGACTTCATGAAGACCTTGTTTACTCATGTTGAACCAATGTGGCTTCCTCTAATTTAAAGAGAGGAATTTACTCACACACTATTCCAGTTTGAGTTGTTCAAAAAAGAGAAAATTAAAAGCTAAGTTTTTGGTACCCACCATGGGGCATGAGTTGTTGAAACTCAAATTTATCATTTTACAAAAAATGACCATCTGAGCCCCTCAAGCTCTTTTTTTTTGCACCCTAATGTAAATTGGTTTGAATAGGAACAAGAAGAAATCATGGATAGTCTAAGGTGCTTTACATTTACCCTAAATAAAAATTCTGCACATTGGAGAGCAACAACTGTCATGCTAGACAAAGAAAAAAGAAAAGATTACTTTGCAGTAGGGAGACTGATTGTGCATCCTCCTGCCAAGAATTAAAGAGATGTGGCATTATAAAGTTTACACAAGGTCTTGAAAGAAAGCAGTCCCTAATGAATATGCTTTTGCAGCTTTTTAACAATAAGCCTCAAGAGGAGGATCACTTCCATCCATCCCTAATCTCATTGGAGTTATTTTTCCTTTGGATAAAGAGCCTCTCAATCATATAATGGCTAATCACAAAAATAGTTACAAAAATGGAATTTCCCGTCTTCCCTTAAAATGAATACATATCCTAATCCATTAATTATAATGTTCAAAAATACTTGGCAAGATGTTATACACAGATTGAGAAAAAGAATACATACCAATCCAAGGTCTCAACTTTTCATTTCATGTCAAAAGCCAAGAATATAGGGTTGACATGATTTGGAAAAAGATCTTGTTGTTTCCTTTTGTCCTTAAGCCATTTTTCATCATCATTATACTCATTAACAACCTATCATAACAACATAAAAACATGCAACACAAAAGAAGCTAATGAAATGATGGATTAAACATTATAATAAGAGGGAAAAATACAATTTTTACATTAGACCTCTAAAAATGTAGTTTTTTACTTGAAATGAGAAAGGAGTAACCACAAAATAATATGTATTAAGAAAGGAGATTCACTGTGATCAAATTTTGGATCTATGAAAATAGATGCTTCTCTATAACTAGTGAAGCAGTGTTCAAGTTATCTTATTACTGGTTTTGTTTCCAAATATTCCTTGTAATGCTCATCAATTGGATCACCAAACTGAATTTTACATTTATAATAATATGTTTCTCAGTTACTGTAAATGTAGCTATAACTTCTTTTCACATTTTACTCAACTCTCATATTGGTATGTGAAATAACATGACCCAGTTGGTAAATGAAAAAACACCAAATTAATGCAGTTTTTCTCACATACAGAATGTTAAAAAATGAAAACTAGTTACCTTCTATAGTTCTTCTATATATGCAAAGTATACTTCCTTTGTTTCATCCTCTCCTTCATCATATAACCAATCTTGAATAGTTTCTAATATTGTGGTCAAACCATCTATTTCATGTTCTGTGACAACTTGCAAATATTTTTCATTGAGCTGGTTCATTTACAATGCACATTAAAATTAGTAATATATTTATTAGACATAAAAATATGTGTAACTAGTCAATAAATTATTGTTAAACCTTCATCTACTCACCAACTACATATCATAGCAAGTACAATCACATAACAAAATAAAATATTCATTTAGACAAATCATAGACCAAAACACTCACATGATAGATCAAATGATTAACATCCCCTTCATATTATTGTTACACAAATAAGTTTCTATATTTTATGTACCAAGGCCTCATTGACCTTCAATTAGATTACCACAAAAATTTGACTTCGTGTGAAGTGGATATCCCCTCCACCAAGACATGATGAATTCTAACATACAAGATAAACCACAATGCCTAAACAATAGAATCGGTTGAAAAATCAACTTTGAAGAGAACAAATTTATGGCACAATTCACATTACACAACAATCCACTCTAAATTGGTAACTCAAAAATACAACAGACCTTTGGATATACAATAGACACCAAAAAGCACAAAGAAAACCGTCTCATTTCCACAGCCATACTAAGAGGTGATAGTCTTCAATTCATCCAAATTGGGACAAAGAAAATAGTTCAAAGTAGCAAAAAAGATAATGGAGGAAACCAATTTAACATCTATTAAAGAAAACCAAAACATGCATCCATTTCTTAGCAAGACAGGTACCAAATCCTTGTTTCAAATATGAACTCCTGCATACAAAAAATTCATCTGAAATACAAGAAAATGAAGCATCAAAAGATCCTAGGTATGAACAAGGTGATCCCACAATACCGGTTTACAACTTTTGGCCAAACTGGACACTAAACTGATTTTTTCTAACTAAATTTTCACTTTCGGGCACCTATAGCGGCTAAACCATGAGGATTTTGAAGATGATGTAAACTAGTGATTTGTGACATTTTGTTTGTAGATTCTAAATATATTTTTTTCAAAAATTTTGGAATCATATTGCATTTCTTTTTCCATCTCCTTTGAAAACTAGTTTTTTTTCAGTAAACACCATTTTTAAGGAGTGATGCTCACCATGAAGGATAAAATTCTAATTTTTATGAATTTAGATTTGTAACTAAGATATTTAGTGCCTTCATTTGGTTTCATAGTGTTTTATTAAATATTTTTTCCTTAATCAAGTTTCGAAGTCAAACCAATTACAATTTAGACATAGTCAGACTATATAAAACATAACTTTTTTTGTGTGTATCAAAATCCAATTTTTTTTTTGTTGGATCAAGGAATTCAATATCTAGTTCATTAATATTTTTCAAAAAAGAATTCAATAATATGCTATTTTTCCAGATGTGTAGAACAGAGAGCTTGATTTTCGATAAAAAACCTACATTCACAAAAAATAAAAAATAAATATAATAACATAATTAAATTTATTTAAAATTATACTTTTTGGGAAACTTATACTAAGGAATACATACTTACAAAAAATAAATTTTAAATGAATTCATTTGATCCCCCAAAAGGTAAATCAAAAGTGGTTTTTTATCAACATTTTGATAGGTGTAAAGGAGACTCCGTTATAGGTATGGTTTAAAACTAGCAGGGTTCTATCCAATGGGGTTTGATCTAAGGTGGTTCAACCAAACCCCTCTTCAATTGGAATCTTTTAAATGAAACTTTTCAAGGCTTAAATCATTATATTTTATAAAAATATGTGATTTCAACAAAAATCAGGATCTCCCGGAAATTGTAAACCAATATTGTGGGATCACCCAACATCATACAGTAAGTTTTGAGCATATGTATGATAAAATTATTCCATTTCTTTGTTTTATTTTTCAATTGCAAAGTTGATTTTAATATCAGATATAAAAAGATATACTCTCCTAGGAAATGTATACTTAATTATATAAGGTATGAAGTTATAAAGTAAAAAAAATCAATTGATGAAATATAAAACCAAAACATAACAGCAAAACATAAAATTTAGAGTCAAAAGATATGACACTTTAAATTCACTGCCAAGCAGAAATCAACAGGGCAAATGACAACCCAAATTAACACATTTTAAAGATGGAAGCATGTGGCTCCTTTACCCTAAGTCCTAGCAACAAGTTACTTGAGTGGTGGAATAAAGTCAATAATGTGAGAGATCATGCAATGTATCCATTCATGACTAGTCTTGGACATCTAAAGCAAATAGCGTAAGGTTGGAATAGTTACTTTTGGGTGTAAACTCCCAAAAACAAAAGGAAAACATTTAAAAATTTGGCACTCATCGGTTTAGATTCTACTAAAAAGTAATTGTTACAATTAACAAAGCTCTAATGAATGCCAAATCACACCTAAACTGGACACCCCACCAGCACTTGTATTCTTCCAACTTATCGGATCTGCACGTGCACCTATTCCTTCATACAAATATCTCAGCCACAACAGACAGAAAATAAATTGGCCAAGGTAGGAAAAAGAGAGTCATGACCAACTTATTCTCATGACCAGGGTACAAAAGGATCCTTGAACTTGTCACAACCAATTTATTCTCATGGCCAAGGTACAAAAGGATCCTTAACTTGTCATGACAAACTTACTCTCTCCTTTGTTTTTTCCTAAAACCCTATGAATATTGTATATAGGACCTGAACACTTACTATTATCCATGGTTTAAGAATACTAAGGCATTTTCAGATAAGGATAACAAACTTTGGAAGGATTATCTATATATATATATATATATATATATATATATATCATATGAAAACAGTGGAAACACATATCCTAAGCTTGAAAACACTGATCAAGAATACATTATAAGCAAGCTCCTTTCATTTCTTCAAAGGGAACACACCTGAAAAAATAAAGATGTTGGCTATACATGGAGATCTTTTACATGGAACGATCTGCCATAAGTCTTCAGAAAACCTTCCACTTTCCCTACATTATGCGAAGTCTTCCTCCTTTTCCTGCAACATGGTATATAGCAGGGACAATAAGCTCTATCCTTCCTTCTGTGTCATGAGCCCTTGAAAAACCATGGTCACAAAACATGTTCCTCCTCCATACATATCTGCAATGTGGGTCTTTATTTTTATTTCTGATTTTCAACAACATTCATGTCTCTTTAATACAGTCATTTGTTGGAGCAAGTACAGTGGTAGATTTATTTTTTGTTCTTAAATTAAATTACTATTTTTAGATTTTATAGATCAGGTAGAGGCAGGTCATCGAAGGATGCTGCGACATTTTGGAAAGGCAGAGGCAGAGTTTTCCCTGGCAGGAAATTTTTTGTTATGTTAGGATTTAAATATTTAATTCCTGGCTTTATGTTAGAATCTCTATTTTCCTTTTTTCTCAAGTTCAATATGAGCATGTGTTCAATTTGGGACATCTAAATAAAAAAACTTTTGCATGTTTTAATTCTAGAGGATGAAAACCCGCTTGGAATTCATCATTTTGGATCAAAGATAAAAACTCTTGTTTCCAATCTGGATTGTTGTAGTTTTCAATGTTTCAAGCATATTCCAATAGTGATCTAATGTGATTTGCAAGTAAATTCCATCTTTGGTTGTCAAGGCATTATTGAGGATTTCTAGGAGAACTTTATAAACAGTATTAAGGGCAGATCTGAGATATTCCTATTACCAAAGCTGGTCACTCCATTTGGGAAGGGAAAAATCAGTGTTCATTGCTTTTATCAGATATTCCAGTACTATTCCATACATCATCAATCAGAAACAAACTCGAAACTCACTAGGAAGTACCAAAAAACATATATCAATTAATTTTGAAGTAGATCTAAGGCTTTCATACACTTTCCATGGGTTCATCCCACTTCCAAATACCATTCTGCAGCTTCAGCAGGCCCTAGGAATTAAAAAAAAGCAGTTTGGGAGGGTTTCAAACAACAGGAAATAATTTTGGAAAATTTTATTGGGCAGCCCTACAACAACAGGTGCATTTCCAGCTGACGTACAGCCATATGGATCCTACATTTTATTGAATAATCAAAAATATAATCGGGGTTTTGCCATTATACTATCCAGGGACATTACGGATGATTAATGTGATCAAATTGGTGTCAATGAGGAGGATTTATATCTGCATCCAAAGGCTTCATTGAAATGCAATTTAATGGAGTGTAACATGCATAAATTTGCACTCAAAGATTGTTTATAATATAGTGGGCGTTTTGATAAAAATATAATAGTATCATGCTTATAAAGTCTCTTCCATCTTGGCTAATGTGCTCCAGATTATTTTATTATTTTTACTCTTGAGAAAAGGAAAAATCTTCAGTAAGCCAACTAAAAGTTTGACAAAATACCTCAGGAAAATGTACATTAATGGTATGAAACCTAAGACGATATAAGTGCGGTTTCCATACTATTATAATTGCAGTTATGGATCCTATGGATTTCTTCTTCATATTGTTCTATTAATTGATAATAGGTTCTGCAGGTTCGAGTGAACAATGTGGGCAAGAGTGTAAATTTTGCATGTTGATAGGAAGCCAAATTTCAGTTTTCCAAGGAATTTCTTGTAGGTTGATGATATGTGAACTACCTACATGGATGGGGTTTCTCTGTCACCATGCTGAGGATTCTGTCTAAGTAAAAGTTCAAGACAATTGACTTGTTAAATAAGGGGATCAAGCAAACTTAACATACACGTATACTATGAAATGTGTATTAATTTATACCTTCCCTCAAAAATATCTCTGAGACGTGTTGCCTACAATAAACACTATGGTTTGTGCTTCTCTTCTCATCTATACATACAATATGTTTCTCAAATCTTTATTTCTAATAAAAATCATAATTTTCCTATTGCTGTTACCTGTCTCTTCTTATCTTGATTTCCACTCTGCTTCTAAATCTTTATTTCTTATAAAAATTTAAGATTCTTTTTATATAGTAGGAAGCAGTGCCCTTCTCTACTCATCCCCAGCTCAAATCCATTTCTAAAATCTTTACTTCAAAAACATCAAATGTTTAATATATTAGTTAAAAGTAGCTTTCTAAAATACTATTATGGAGCAGGGTAATATGCAGTGAATAAATTGTAAGTTGTATAGTTAGATTTGCTTCATTTCCATAGACTTCCCTAATTGGGAAAAATAAGTAGCATAATTTCATTTGATGGAAGCACAGACAGCTTTCTTAGAACTCAAAGTTTTCAGTCTACAAATTCACTTAAAACATAGATTGAGAAGCACATATCTGATAACACCGTCATGAAATTCATGTGCTGTGTTTACAGATTTTTTACTGATAAAACCGTCACGAAATTCATGTGTTGTGCTTTCATATTTTTTACTAATAATTAATAGTAATTTTTTACAGTGTAATGTCAGAGCGTTACCACAATGAAAACCCAGATTCAAATCCCCTGAAAACTGTTGGGCTTGCTCCTGCATAGCCGTGTGAATTTCAATTTATGTGTTGGAGAAAAAAATAATTATTCATTTTTCAAGAAGAAAATTCCTCCAAAATTAGGTATTGTAATTTCCCAAAAAGAAATTCTTACAATCTTAAAATCACCAAATTAGTTTCCTTGAGCAGTACCTACTCCTGAAAGTTACAAGCAGTTTTAAACTTTAACAGATTGCATGGGACCATTTGAAAATAAAAATAGAAGCAGTGCCCCCAATCTATGGCTCCCCTGCCTAACTTTAACATTGTATGCGACTGCAAACAAAATAATCTAAAATCTATATAACTTCAACAAGGGAGAAGATTACCTGTGGAACATAGACTTTTGAGAGATTCTAGCCCATTAGCACTTATAATCCCTAAAAGATAATATGTCATGTATATCCATCTAGGAATATATCTCATTATAGCATTTCTTCATCAACAACCTCAAACTAATGCTCTGCTTTATGGTGTTGATTAAATCTACCAACAATGCATGCACCTTTCTGAGACTGATAACATGTTTCACACAAATCCAATCCCATAGACTCACCACAATCTTTGCATCTATACCTCTTTCCCATGATGGGATAGAACCCACAGTTATCACATCCAACACCTTCATGAATAACTGTTTCCATTTGGCAATGATGTCTCTACTATGCCATCAGTTGTGAGCTCCTCCTTAGGTTGTTTATTTTGCGCAAGAATTGATTTCTCTCTCTCTAAATATTTCACTGTGTTTATTTTGCACAAGAATTGATTTCTCTCTCTATGCATATTCCACTGTGAACATGTTCTGTAAGAAGTGATGAAGCTCCAGACAAAAAATCCATGATTTTGCAGGGTGCAAGCTTTGACAAACTTGGCATTTAAGATTCGTTCCTTTAAAGACATATTTAACGCATGATTCACAAAACACATGCCCACAATTGAATACTGGGGCGATAAATTAGTTCTTTGCAATGGGCACACAAAGCGTCACTTACCCTAAGTTTGCTCTCTGAAATAGAAGTTCCTGCACTTGTTTGACCATTCAAATCTAGAGTACCCAGTTGAGAAGAGAAAGCACCCTTTTCTTCTCGCATTTTAAGACCTCATTTTCTTGATCATTGGAATCCAGAGTACCCAATTCAGAAGAGAGAGTACTTATTTCTCTCTAATTCGAAGACCTCACTTTCTTGACCATTCAAATCCAGAGTACCCAACTGAGGAGAGAAGGAACCCATTTCTCTCTCCCATTGTAAGACCTCATCAGCTCTTTCCTTATATTCCTTCAAAAATACTTTCAAAAGAAGGTAATGAAGCAATTCACATACTCTGGGCAGATGCTAATATGCACTCCTGCAGAGAGAGCAATATGATGTTTCCAAACAATCCATAGCATTGTGAAGACACCAAAAGCAGAAGATGTGACCACAGGCCTGAACAACAGGCTTGTATGCAACTTCCAGGCAGATCTGGCACTGGAAAGCTTCGACCCCATCATCCATGTTTCTCTCCATCTCACAAATATTAACCTAGAATTATTTGATTTTCAATTATTTGGGGCAATGAAAAAGAAATCTACCCAAGTATCTTATCTTAAGCCAGGATTTTATTGCAGAGACGTCGGCTATTCTAAAGATATTGCAATTACACACAGCACCACTACTACCCAATGCATCTTCCTTCCCTATACTCTGCCATTTTCAAAAGAATTGCTTGTTTCAGGGAAAAGGAAAATGCATGTCGAATGCGGGGGGAAAACCAATAAGAGAGGGAAATTAAAAAGTTATTTTTAAAAAAGTATTTTTTTATTGTCTTAATTTAAGACAATTAGAAAATAAAAAATATAATTTAAAACAAAATTAATATTAAATTAATGTCTTAAACACCTCCTTTATGTAGTAGTGACCCTAATGGGTGGTGTCGTCCCTCTTTCTCATCACCACATTTTCTCTATTTCAAGCCATTGGTCTTTATTAACTAGTCAACTCCCTCTTAACAACTCTTGCATCTAAGTCTCAACTTGTGTTGTGTTTCAATTAGTGAAAAGAAGAATAGAAACCACGACTATGTACTGAGGAAACCATTCTCTCTATTACCTATATCATCCATTGAACACCTAAAAATCATCATGGTTTTGGTGGCTAGACATGGGTTCTAAAGAAGTCATCAATCTAGTTAGACATCCTTGGGCGAGCAAATCGACCTACGACATATCTTGGTCAGTGCAACAAAAAATTGGTTGCACGTAGTTTGCAGTTTAAATGATTCAACTTTGATCTTCCTATGTCTTTTCTAGAGTAGGTTCCAACATTATGGGTATAGTGCAAGTCTGATTAAGGAGGATTGAGTTTTACCTGTAAAGAGATATATCTTGTCAACTTCCTTAAGTTACAAGGTCTCAAGAAATAGACAATTATAGGAATTGTAAGTTGATTACATTTGAAATCTATAAAATTATTAGATGACCCCATTAAATTAAAAACCACTAAGGAGAGAATCCTTGTTAAAAACAATCATCATAGAATGGAGGTCAATTCATTAGGAAACATTCCATAGACAATCTGCAATGGCATTGAAAAAGAAATAGGTTCTTTATACACTATCTTGAAATTCTCATTAAGAATGAAAATTGAAAGGAGATAATTCTTTGTCATTATAAATGGGAGTTGAATTTGAAGAAGAGTTTAATGTAATTAATATTATTAATAAATCGTTTAAGTAATAATATTTGAAAGGGTCATCAAAATCTGAATATAAATTAGGAAATTAAGATGGAAACTTGAAGTTAAAAGTTTGAGGTAAATAACAATTTATTCCAATACATGGTAACTATACTTGAGAATGGTTGAACTATATATATATATATAGCAAGTCTTAGTGGATTTAACTATCAAGTTTATAAAATTTGGGAAACCTTTGTCACTATAATGTAACATATGACCTAAGATGTGGTTGAATGTTTGAAAAGTTTTCTTTATGATAAATATATTCAATCTTATGGCCATTTAGAGTTATTAAATAAGCCATTTAGTAATTTAATTCTTTTGACATCTATTGGATGAATAAGTTAAGAATTTTCCCAAAAAGAAAAGAAATAATAATCATAAGTAGATATCATCTTGTAATACAATTAAGTGGAAATTGGAATTTAGTGTAAAATAATTAATTTTCTTTGAATTCAAAATTTATCTATGGAGACATAATTTGAAGGGAATTAGAGAGTTTCCAAAACTTAACACCTTAAAACTTTAATCTCCATATAAGGAAATAATTCCAAATGGATAATATTAGGTTATATGAAAAGGGGTAATATGTCATGGTAGTGCCTCATTGTAGTTATGTTAGGATTCTATTTTATATTCATGTGATTGTGTATTGTGGATTTTCTTGACGTTGTTGAGTCCTTAAATGTGTTGTTTCGTATTCCTTCCTCATTAAGTGGGAGGAACTAATTGTAGTTAGGAAAGATGGAATTAAATAATATATTTCTTTCCATGCCTTAAGATTGATTAGAGAAAAAAAAAAACTAGGATAGTTAGAAACAATGTGAAAACTTTGTAAGCTTGGTGTCATCAAAACTTAGATTTACTTTTGACTCGAACCTATCTTCACAAGGATTGCAAGTTGAGAAATCTTGGTAATTGTGTCCATTTAGGTTGGGTAAATTTTTTAGGCATGACAAGTTAATTTATTTACTTATATGGCCCCTTTTTTATGTCGTGTATGGAACATATCCCAAATTTTCATATATTTTTTGAAGGAAATTAGTCAAGAATGCATTAGTATAGATGCACAACATATGCAATTAATGAATGCATAACTAAAGCATCAATTGTAGACAAGAAAGATTAAATACAAGAAAATTGAAACAAAGCATTGAAGATAAAATAATAAGGGCAAATGCAGGATCATAGGGGTCTAAAAAGTGGTGATATGACCCAAAAGTGATTGATGCCATTTTTTTATCTAAATTTGATGAAACAAAAAAGGGTTTATTGATAAAATTGTATGCTTTCCACCAATATAAGATATGAATTATTTGTGATTAAATAGATAATTATTATGTATTTTCTTCATGTATTCTGACTAAAGTCCTTATTGATAAGTTGGTTGAAAATAATCTATAATTCTCAAATGATTTCACATTTTTTGAATTCAAAAAATGTAGCACATTCTATGTTTCCCATACTATAGGATATTGAACTAGCAATTTTATGGTGCTATGGACTTATCTTGCATTCTTAGGGTTTTTCACCTAAAAGGAGAGAGATAGAACCCTAAAATTGAGGTGGTTCACCCAAACTAAGATATGCAAGATGGAATTGAGACTAAATACAACGATCTAAATGCAACTAAGTGTGAGATTGATTGATTATTAATGCAAAACTAATGAAATATGCAATGTTTGAAAACATAGTGATGTTTGCAAAAGATGTAAAGAAAAGAACAAAAATGGAAATAGAATCAAACATAAAGCTACAAATGAAGATGTGTGCACCTATGAGACTAATGAAGACTATAAATCACTCTATATTTATATGGAAAAGTTGACTTTTTGGCTAACTAGGACTCATTCGCCACCCTGGGTGAATTAGTCTTAGGTCAGGGTTTTTTGCCTAGAAACTGAATTTTGCTTACTGGGTACTAGAATCTACATTTAACTCTATCAGCTACCTTAAGTAGGACTCATTCACCATGCATGGCGAATAAATCCTTTTTCATTTTTCTACAAATTCATATCTCAGACCTGTACCTTGTCACCTATACAACACTTTTTGATGGGAATCTAGACTGGGATCTCAAAAAATACCTACAAAAAAGCTTAAAATTTGTTGTCTAATGGGGGGATTTACCTTGGTCAAACCCCTAATTGGTTAATCAAACCTTGAATGGATAAAATCTGCATAAAACCCTAACCTTAAATGTGTCAAAGACTAGGAAAATCTGAAGTATGACAAAACCCCAAATTCTATTGTGCTAGACTAAGATGAACAAATGTGATTTGAATGATGCACTACTTTAACCCTAGAAACCCTACAACAAATCCAATGGATGTAAATAAAATGCAAATGAAATGAAAACCTTAATTTGAAGATAGAGAGAAAATGGAAGATGGAATCACTTTGAAAACAAGTCTTTAGGTTTGATTTGATGGCTAGTTGCATCTCTTCAACCCAGATTTCTCCATGATTCATGATAAGAATCCATCATCAAATCTTTACAATGTTGGATCTTGAATGAGAAGTGATCTTGAAGACTTGCAAAAACCCTAGTTTGCTGCCCGAAAGCTTCAAGTTTGATGTAGAAAATGCAAATGCAACTTATTGTGGAAGACTCCTAACACTTGACTTTTGATTTTGCTTTGTAAAAATGACTAAGAGATGTGAAAATGACCTAAAATGTGTATTTATAGGCATAAACACCTAATTTTCCCATTATTTAGACCTAAGAGGCCGACATCCATTGAAAAATTAAGTTGAATTGATTAAATTCCCACTCAAATTTGAATTTCCCCCCAAAACGGACTCATTCACCACCCTTGGAAAATGGGTCATGCCAAAGGGGACTCATTCGCCCAAGGTGGTGAATGGGTCCCACTAGTGATTTTCGGAGGTGATTTTTTGTGATATGCATGAATTAAGTGTTGTTTGTCAGGAATAGACCTCTAGTTAAAAAAAAATGGGTCTTAGGGGCCTATAAATGTTGTTTTTAAGAATCTATAATGTAAGGGTACTTAAAAGTAAGTCTAAATTAAGCATGAAAATTTCTCTTTTTTTCAAGAGTGTCCAATTTTCTATGCTATATTTAGCCCCCACTTTAGTGCCCATATGACTCTACGTGCGTATGTAAGCTAAAGGACTCTAAACAGTACACTTTATTGCATAAAAGGATACTCATTCAAAAGATGGGAGAATGAAGCCCCCAGTGTAGTTATTTGCAAAACCACACCATTAGGAATTGCATCCTACAACACAAGTTCATTAATTGTCCAAAACTCCTTTTATCTAACTCCTAGAAATCCAATTCGAGGGTAGATGTATGCCCCCCCTTGATTCACTTGCTTTACGAAGGTGGAATCAAGGTAGCAATCTAGCCACATCAAATAAAGAACATCATACTGTAAGGCATTTCCAAGTACCATGCCACATGACGATAGACAATTGATGATGTCGAGTGCACAATCATGATTCCAATGCATCAAATGGTATAAAAAATGGAGTTCACTAGCTTCTGCTGTATTTATGTGAAGAAAAGATGTGTTATTAACTCTTACGAGAAAATAACCCTAATTTAATGCATAAGAGTAAAAATAGGTGAAAAGTGGTAAAGGAGAGTAATTTTTCACTTACTATTGCATTTTACCATTTTGTAGCATGAGAGTGATGAGTGAGATGAGAAGATACTGAGTAGACAGGATTACACACCTTCAGGACTAGATGAGCTTCAAGAGTAGGTGGCGCGTGGTGAGCTGTACCATGAGGTGAGTCGATTCAACAAATTTTGTTGATTGATTTTGTAATGAGTTAATGATTTGTAAGGAATTTATAGGTTAATTTAGGATCTTGGAAATAGAGTTTGCAAAGTGTCCCCTTTTTTCACAAATTTTCCCATTTCTTTGTGAAGTGTCCCAAAAGGGTTCTAAAATGTCTAGGGCCTTTAGAAAAGCACACTAGATGAACTTTAGTACACTTGCATGATGAATAATGTAAAAATTGAAGATATTAGATGGATTTTTAGAGCATATTGTTGTGATTTTGATAGGTAATTGCTTACTTGTGATAGTGGATAGGGGGAGATGGATTAGTTTTCTTAGAGATCTAGCTCCAACACTATCTGCAGCAAAGACGAAGCATCTATAGGTATTAGGCATCTATTGGGTATATTCGATGCCGCCTATGAGATACCACGATGCCATGTTGATGGCCCTATGTGAGCGCGTAGATGCAAACACATGTACATTTCACCTTCCGACTAGGGAGATGACCATCACTCTAGAGGATATACACTAGATTCTCTAAGTTCCTATTCAGGAAAAGCGGGTATATTTCCAAGGGGATCGGTCATTCTTCAAGAACAAGGCAGACATGCAGTATTGCTTGGATGGGCCTGTTCATGATGAGCATGTGAGAGTGAAAATTGAGCTTCCCATGCTTCTATATTCGTGAGCCCAGATGGGTTATGATGCATATAGTGGCTCTTCTTCTCAATCCTAATGGATGAGCATCACACTTGGATGGAGGATTGGTTCATCTAATTAGCAAGATGGTAGAGTGTATGAAAATCTATACTTGGGGACACTACATCCTAGCACATCTTTATTATGATCTTGTTTGATTTGTGTTTCGAGAGATCGACATTATGGTGCACTGCACACTTCTACAGGTGTGGTGCCTTGAGAATATTATATGCACCAAGCCTGTCAGGTTCCCGTGTGCTACAGCCACAAGATATCCATGAGCCTTCGGTTATCCTATATGATGCTTGTGATAGTATGAAGATCTATAGTTTTGGAGGATGATATTTGACTAGTTAGAGGAGGATGAGATCCTTTGGAGATGTTATCTATTCACACTATAGTGGCTAGATCCCATAGGAAAACTGAGGAGGATGTAGATGGACAATTTTTTAGCTAGGTGGAATGACTATGTTGTACATTTGCTCTATTATGGTCGAGTGATGTGATAGTTTGGATAGGTATAGAAACCACCGAGGGTGTGCCCCTTCATCAAGAGATCGGTGTGAAGTACCCAGAGGCCAAGGGATACTGTTTGGATCACTATATACCATGTTGTCCATAGTGACTCTGATGATTCAGATCATGATTGACCACCAGTCTCCAAAACTGATTACATTGGTAGCACAAATGAGCATGAGTGGTGGTCAGTGACATGACCAGCTCCTATATTTCCCATGGATGTCCCTATAGGTGATGCAGGACTAGCACTAGATGAGGGAGATGAGCCAGAGTACAGGGCTGAGGATGTATGATACAAGCTGACAGATATATTTACTGATGTGATTGATGATGAGTATGATTCAGATATCAATCCTAATTGTGACGACCAGAATGGAGGAGAGGAGGATGAGTATTATGAGGAGGATCCACCCCTAAGTGAGGGTGATGAGATAGTGGCTGAGAATCAACACGAGCATGGAGAGCCTTCACACACTCATATGACTAGATCATGTATAGTAGCTACAATAGACATTGGTGCCCACAATTAGAGAGAGGCTAGCATGTCCTCCATGCCCCCCAAAGAGGATGAGGTTGATATCCCTCAGCGGATTGGAGATATAGGTGATGATTTTCTTTTTATGCATGTACTTTAGTGTTTACACTTTATATATCATGATGATGTTTACTAATTGTGTACAATTTTTATCTTGCAGGAGTGATGAGAGACTCATGAGAGTTCTATCGTCAAACTACCACCGAGATAGTGTTGCATCCATCGATGAGGAGGAGATGGACCCTAATTGCATTCCCCCACAGATCGTGGAGGAGGAGCTAGAGTTGCTCAGACCTTTCACGAGGCTATGGGAAACGTATGAGAGCATGAGGAGATGACTCTGTCGATCCGAGAGCGCAAGATAGTCAGCCTAGACTCCGACAAAGGTGGAGAGACTACATGTAGAGCTAGCACAATTATGAGCGTAGAGGGATCATATGGCAAAGGCGCATCTTACAGCTCTTGGGCGAGTATAGGGTCTAGAGTATGCACTCAAAGTTGGAGGATCACGATCACGATCACACACGACTGTTTCACGACATTTGGAGACCAGATCACAAACACCAAAGGCCGAGGGGTCTAGTTCTCATAGACCATGGTGATTTTGTATATGATATTGGGATGTATATAAAATTTTTGATATATATATATATATATACATGCACATTTGATGTTATAATTTGTCTTAATGTGTTTGAATGTTAAATGACAATGTGATTAATTAAATGAATTGTGGTAAAATTATTTAATTAATATCTACATGATTTAACATGATCAATGTAAAACATATTTTAGTTTCACATTAGATACAACATTGTTGAATTAAAGAGAGAATGTTAAATTAGATACACCTATAACTCATATAAGGATCAAACTTAAGATAACATGAGGGTGAATAGTATGAAGCCTAAAGGAATTATAAAATTAACTTAAATAATTACCTTAGTGTTCAAGACAAACACATGATCAGTTGTCAAGAATGAAGCAATGTGAAAGTTATTTAGAATGTAACCAAGTAACTCTAGAAAATATTGCTTTCCAATCATACTATTCAAGGAGACTAAAGATAATATCGACACAAATGTGGGGCATTAATAAGTTCCTTAAGGGGTGTTTCATCAAGCTTTGTTAATATTTAAGCACCAGACCCATAACTAGTATTGATTATGTAAGGTCCTAACCAGTTAGGGCTAAATTTATCTTTGTCTTCATGATTAGCATGAGTATTGCATTGATTCTCATAGAGAATGAAATAAACCTTACAGAATGTTTGAGGAATGACATGAGTATTGTGTTTTTGTTGTAATTGTTTAATGTAAGCTTGGAGATGTTCAAGAGCATTAATGCACTTTTCATCGAGCATCTCCAGTTGGTACAATCGTTGATCTTTATAAGTGGTGTCGTCTATAAGGTCTTGCAGAGTGATTCACAATGTAGGAATTTCTAACTCCAAAGGCATGATCGCATCAGTATCATAAACAAGGTTATAGGGTGTAGTTCCCATGGATAATCTAACACTTGTTTGATAAGCCCATAGTGCATAATGTAACTATGTATGCCAATCCTTATGATGTTTGTTAAAAAATTTCTTTAGGATTTGTTTGAGAATCTTGTTAGTGCTTTTAGCTTGTCCATTGTATTATGGATAGTATGGTGTAGAAAATCGATGTTGGATGTTGACTATTTCAAGAAATTTCTTTACTTCACTATTATTAAATGAGGTTCCATTGTCTAAAACAATTGTGGAAGGAATTCCAAAGCAAGCAATTATGTGCTCCAATATGAAACGACAAATTACTTCAACGTTTGTAGATCGAAGAGGAATAGCTTCCACCTATTTTGTGAAATAATCTATTGTAGTTATTATAAATGTATCTCTGGTAGAGGAGGGTGGTGAAATTTTTCCAATGAGATCCAATCCCCATACTGAAAATGATCAAATGGGAATTTGGGCACAGAGTTCAGAAGTAGGGGCATGGATCAAATTGTTTTGTCCTTGACAATTTTTGGCCAAACTGGACACTAAAATATATTTTTTTAACTAAATCTTCACTTTGGGCACCTATAGCGGCTAAACCGTGAGGAATTTGAAGATGATGCAAACTAGAGTTTCGTGAAATTTTTTCTATAGATTCTAAATATATTTTTTTCAAAAATTTTGGAATCAAATTGCACTTCTTTTTCCATCTCCCTCAAAAACTAGTTTCTTTCAGAAAACAACATATTTAAAAAGTGATGCTCACCGTATAACGTATAACTTTTTTCCAATGAAGGATAAAATTCTAATTCTTTCGAATTTATATTTGTAGCTCTGATATCTAGTGCTTCCACTTGGATAGATATATTTTTATTGAATATTTTTTCTTTAATCAAGTTTCAAATTCAAACCAATTATAATTCAAACATAGCGCGACCATATAACGCGTAACTTTTTCTGTATGTATTGAAATTCAATTTTTTTTTCTTTTTTGGATCAAAGCACTTCAATATCTGGTGCACTAATATTTTTAAATTTTTTTTTTTAACAATCTACTATTTTTCCACATGTGTAGAACATAGAGCTTGATTATCAGTGAAAAACCTAAATTCGCGAGAAATAAAAAATAAATATAATAATAAAATTAAATTTATTTAAAATTATACTTTTTGGGAAGCTTATAATAAGGACTACATAATTGCAAAAAATAAATGTTAAATGAATTCATTTGATCCCCCAAAAGGTAAGTCAAAAGTGGTTTTTTATTAGCATTTTGATAGGTGTAAAGGAGACTCTATTATAGGTATGGTTTAAAACTAGCGGGGTTCTATCCAAGGGGGTTTGATTTAAGGTAGTTTGATCAAACCCTCTTTAATTGGAATTCTTTAAATGAAAAATTTTAAGGCTTAAATCAATATATTTTCTAAAAATATGTGATTTCAGTAAAACCAATTCCTCCCAGAAATTGTAAACCAACTTTGTGGGATCACCCTGTTTCTCTTCATGTCTCCAATAATATCCCATATGGATAAGTTTTTACACTAATGATTATCCTCCAAAATGACCTCCATAGGTGCCAGCATGAGCCTACTCAAGGGCTATAGGAATTTTAGAGTCCTTAAGACACATTAGGAAGAGACCATTGAAGGATCTTCTATAGAACAAATCGGTGAGGATCATGTATTTGGCTACTAGTTTGCGTAAATGATTTCAATTGTTTGTTGTTGTGGGCTTGGGAATGGTGCCATCTCTTAAATAATTGTATATTGTATCATACTAGTCTTGCAAGTCTTCTTAAGTTGCTGCTAAAATGTCTTCAAATCAGGTATCAATCGAAGGTTTCATGATTGGGTGAATAATAAAGGCGAAGTTTGTTGAAGGATCATGAGGGGATATAAGAGACATTGCATTCGCCATCACATCTACATGTCGATTGTATTTTCGTGGGATGTTATCAATGGTGAATGATTCAAACTTCTCTAACAATTTCATTGTAAGATCTTTGTATTTTGGTAATTTGTCATGTTTAGTTTGATATCTCCCCTTGATTTCTTTGATTACTAATTGTGAATCACCAAAGATCTTTATATATTTAGCACCCATAGTTAAAGAAACTCACAATCATGTGATTAAAGCCTCATACTCAGCTATGTTAACATGCAAGGCTATGTTAGGTTGCATTTTTTCATATCTTTTAGCGAATGGGTTTGGAATTTTTTGCGAGAACTATGTTATGTGTCACAATTTTTGGGTCAATTCTTGGCATATTAGGATATTCCAAGCAAAAAATTTAGGAAAATGATGAAGCAAGGTTGTAGTATCCTCTTGTTCTTCATCGTCAAGGCACTTTCCAATCTCAATAACTTTGTCTTTATCATCTATGTCCACTGGCACATCAATTGTATTTCCTAAGGAGAGTGCATTAGATTGAGGAACTTTTGGATCATATGGTTCTTCAGTGATATTACTATCTTTTTTCTTGGTAATTATCATAGCACGAGTAACCCATTTCATGGGAGTAGTAGAGGATGTGTTAATATAAATAAGAAACATTTGCTTCAAAGTTTCATCACTGTCAACATACTGTCATGATGGTGATAAGTTCATATCAAGCAATTCAAGATGTTTGATTATGAGATTGTGTTTTGATTGACATGTAATAGTGTTAATGTTCAAAGATGGTCATTGAGTAACTTTTTTCATTTTAGAAAAAGAGTAGCCCAATCCCATTTTCGTCTCTTGTGTATTAGGTTATATAGGGACGTGAATACCTTGTTCATGCTTTCCACATCCTTTTCCAATATATCCCAATTGTTTCACAAGTTCATAGCCTTTTCCATAAAGTCTTTCCATTTCTTTCAAATTAGGCGCATGTTGATAATCGATCTCATCAAAAAAAATTGTGTATGTTGTAGTTTCTTCCTAGAGGAGATAGATGTTTAAGAGGATTTTTTTGAATTTTGAGTTGACATAATAGTTGGTTGTTCTTGTTCCTCGTCTTTCTTTTGTGTGATTATGTATTCACCCATAAATGAAGGTGTGAATTCTAAGGACCCTCAGTCATCACCAAATAGTTTATACATCAATTCCTCATCTTTTTTTTCAATTTTCAGAGGTTCTATATTAGATGTTGGGATTAATGTATTCAGAGGACTTGTGGTTCCCTTTTCAAGGTGCAAGCAACTTTCAAGCTCAAGGTCTATTTCAACTTGATAAATGTTGTTGTTATAGACATATTTCATTATACAATGAAGGGTCGAAGGCACTACATTCATCTCATGAATCCATGGTCTGCCTAAGAGAAGATTATGCAAAAGATCATAAGGCATGACATGAATAGGAGTGTGCATAGTAGCCACCCCCATTGTAATAGGAAAAGTGATTATGCTGAGAAGTTGCTTTGTTGTATTGTCAAATCCTCAAATGGATAAGGAATCGGGTTTTATTTGGGACTTATCAACACGTAATATATCAAGGAGATTCACATTACACACGTTAAGGGAAGAACCATTATCAATGAGGGTTCTTTTGATACCTATTCGATTGAATTGAGAAATTATCATAAAGGCTTTATTTTGTTTACGTAACTCTAAAGGAGGGAGATCATGTTGATGGAAAGTAATGTCTAGATTAACTTTATTTATTCCATGTATTAAAGTTGCCACATCATTTGGAGTTATACTAAGAGGAACTACAATGCACGTTGTAAGGCTATTTAAAGGATAGTGTGATAATTTGGTGAATTCTGAAGTAAATCCAAAGGGAAATTTTTTTAAGAGTATTCTTGATTTGTTCAACAAGATAATACTCCATTGTGTGTGAGGGAAAGCAAGGAGCACTAAGCGAATTAGGCAAAGGTAAAGAGGGTGGGGTTGGTTGTAGTGGTTGCAAATTGTTTTGAGTATTATATGTATGATTAATAGTAATATTATTGAATTGCTGCAACACATCAAGTTTGGGTGGGTAAAGAGTAAACTCAAGTTTATTGGAAGGATGAATTTTATGTGAGGGTGGGTAAAGAATGAGGTGAGGTTGAATTACATTAAAATCCTTAGTTTTAGTTTGTTCACAACAAACCTTAGTGGATGAATTAAGTGAGATGAAGTCTTGAAGGGATTCATCTAACAAGTCAAATTCATCATGACCAAAAGGTTTGAGAGATAAATTATCGTGAATTGGTTGAGGCTTCTCATGGCAAACATTAGAGGCATTAACGTTCTTTTTTATAGGTTGGTCACAAAAAACCTTAGTGGGTGACTTAGGTGAGATGAAGTCTTAAAGGGATTCATCTAACAAGTCAAGGTCATCACGACTAAAAGGTTTGGAAGGTGAGTTATTATTAATTGGTTTAGGCTTCTCATGACAAGCTTTAGAGGATGAAGTGAGTGAGAGGAAGTCCTGAAAGACTTCATCTAAGTTGTCTACATCATCACTACTAAGAGGCTTGGATGAGATAGTGTTTCCAAAATGAATCATTTATTTAAAAGGTTGGTTTGATGTTTGAGATTTGTCTTTTTTATGAATTGACGAATCTTATTTATAAGAACTAGGAACTAACACTAAAAATGAAACTTGTAAAAATCTAATACTATCCATAAATTCCATGAAAGGAAATGATGCTTATGCCAATGATTTAGCTATAATAGAAAGTAACTAAACTAAAACAAAAAAGGAACTACATGAAACATAAAAGTGCAAAGAAAGAAACTGAATTCTAGAAGCACTAATGCAAAAAGTGCACTGGGACTAATTCGCCCAAGGTGGCGAATGAGTCCTAGGAGAGATTTTTTAAGTTTTTTTTTTTTTGATGTTTTTCAATATGTTCATGTTTGTACAATGTAGATAAATACCGGAAATGTAGAAATTTGAAATTATATGATGAAATGAAATGCAATAATGACCTCTAAATGATAGTATGCAAATTTTAGCAATCCCTAGGATGCAAAAACAATGCCAAAGAAAATAAAGTTGAGTCCTAGGATGCAAATGCAAATTCAAATCAGAAAGATAATGCCCAATATGCAAGTTCACCAAAATGAACCAACAATTTTATGGTGCTATGGACTTCTCTTGCACTCTTAGGGTTTTTCACCTAAAAGGAGAGATATAACCCTAAAGTTGAGGTGGTTCACTCAAAATAAGATATGCAATATGGAATTGAGACTAAATACAATGATCTAAATGCAACTAAGTAATTATATTGATTGGTTATTAATGCAAAACTAATGAAATATGCAATTTTTGAAAACACAGTGATGCTTGCAAAAAAGTAAAGAAATGATCAAATATGCAAATAGAATCAAATAGAAAGTTGGAATTGAAGATGTGTGCACCTATGAGGCTGATGAAGACTGGAAATCACTATGGAAATATGGAAAATTTGACTTTTTGGCTAACTGGGACTCATTCACCACCCTGGGCGAATCAGTCCCAAGTCAAGGTTTTCTGGCTAGAAATTGATTTCTGCTTACTGGGTACTAGAATCTACATTTAACTCTATCAGCCACCTTAAGTAGGACTCATTCACCATCCACAGTGAATCAGTCCTTTTTTAGTTTTCTACAAATTCAGATCTCTGACCTACACTTTTTGATGGGAATCTAAATTGACATCTCAGAAAACACCTACAAAATAACTTAAAATTTATTGTCTAATGGGGGGATTTCCTTGGTCAAACCCCTAATTGGGTTATCAAACCTTGAATGGATAAAATATGCATAAAACCCTAACCTTAAATGTGTCAAAGACTAGGAAAATCTAAAACATGACAAAACCCTATTCTATTATGTTAGAATAAGATGAACAAATGTGATTTGAATGATGTAAGACTTCAACCCTAAAAACCTTTCGACATATCAAATTGATTTAAATGACATACAAATGAAATGCAAACCTTAATATGAAGATAAAGAGAAAATGGAAGATGGAATCACTTTGAAAACAAGTCTTTAGGTTTGATTTGATGACTAGTTGCATCTCTTCAACCTAGATTTTTCCATGATTCACCATAAGCATCCATCATCAACTCTTTTCAATGTTGTATCTTGAATGAGAAGTGAGCTTGAAGACCTGCAAAAACCCTAGTTTGTTGCCCTAAAGCTTCAACTTTGTTGTAGAAAATGCAAATGAAACGTATTGTGGAAGACTCCTAACACTTGAATTTTGATTTTTCTTTGTAAAAATGATTAAGAGGTGTGAAAAATGACCTAAATGTGTATTTATAGGCATCAACACCTATTTTTCCTATTATTTAGACCTAAGAGGCCTACATCCATTGAAAAATTAAGTTGAATTGATTAAATTCCCACTCAAATTTGAATTTCTCCCCAAAAGGGACTCATCTGCCACCCTTGGTGAATGGGTTCCACTAGAGGGGACTGATTTCCCAAGGTGGAAAATGGGTCCTGCTAGTGGTTTTTTGAGGTGGGTTTTTCAGGATATGCATGAATTAAGTGTTGTTTGTCAGGATTTAAATGATTTCTCAAGTGAAATGGGCCCGTAGATCAAAAATAATGGGTCTTAGGGGCCTATAAATGTTTTTTTGAAGAATGAATAATGTAAGGGTACTCAAAAGTAAGTCTAAATTAAGCATGAGATTTTATTTTTTCTCAAGAGTGTCCAATTTTCTCTACCATATATATAATAATATATTGTGTGTGTGTGTGTGTGTGTGTGTGTGTGTGTGTGTGTGTGTGTGTGTCTATGTGTGTGTGTGTGTGACCAAGTTATGGTGGTCAAACAAACAAGTTTAAATATTTTTAAAAAAATTCATAACTAATTATTTACTTCTAAAAATATTGAAGAAAAATGGTGGCCAATCTGATCATGTGTCCTCTACTTATATTGAAAGTTTCAAAAATATATATTATTTTTTCTTGAAAATTTAGTAATACTGTATTGGAATTTCAAAGTTTCACCAAATAGATTTACTTTTTTCTAGAAGAGGACTAGTATCTTAGAAACTATGTTCAATTTTCTACAAATTTTGTTTTTACATATTTTTCAAAATATTTTGATAACCTATTAAAAAAATTTATGTCAGAGTTGCCTTACTTTGTTTTTCTATTTTTTTATCACCACTTAAGGGCCTATTTTTGACCCCCATGATCCTGCACTGACCCACAACCAAAAAGATTAGTTACTCATAGAACATCTAAGGAAGGAAATATTTATTGGATAAAACTATATAAATTGGAAGCAAAAGAATAATGCATCATTTAATGTGTTGTATAATTTTTTTGAATGCTTCTAACATTAAATATTTAGATGTTTTGGGAATCTTTGTTTTTTTTTCTATAATCTATAAATGTCATGGATTTAAAGTTAAAGAAAAGTTAAAAAAAGTGTTCCAAGGAAAAAAATTTAGGAAATAGGTTATTGAGAGGCCTAGACATGAGATAGAGAAAACTGTTAGTGAGTGTTTGAGAAAAATTAATAGGAAGAAGGAATATAGATAATATTTTCTATGATCAAAGGTCAAGGGACATGAGTATGATACATGGAATTTCGAAAGATGAATTGGGTTGTTTAGGCTAGCTATAGAAACCTCTCACTTCCTCAATTTTGAGAGCCATACAAAAAAAATATTACTTGAGATGTCTAATATAGGAGCATCTTAGGAATTCCATTCCTTAATCCTCACCACAAAGGTGTTTTCATGGTAAGTGATGTTTACAACGAATTATAGTTTTAAAAAAAAATGCCATAATAAGGAAATTATTAAATTTTTTCATGAGGCTATTTTTTTTGTGGCTAAAACAATATTAAATCTTAATGCATAAATCTCACTACATAGTCCTTTTTATTGATAGGTTGCAGTGCAAAATATTAGCTATGTTTTATGGAAAAATATTATGCCAACTTAAATACTTTGACTTTGTTCCAACAACGGTTATGAAATAATCTTCGTAATAATTTGTTCTATGATAAATTATCTTGAGAAGTTATCTTTGTAAATAAGATAGTAACATTTATTGAAGACAGTAGAACAAGGGTGAAATAAGTTTGTTTTGTGGGCTTTAGGTTCTTAGTTTATTTAATGAGTACATATAGCATATGAGCATGAGGTCGTAATAGGACTCTTATTTTATATAATTTGGTTAATTGGTGTGTTTGATATATTAATTGAAACATATATTGATTAAAAAAATGAATTGGTTTCTATAATTTGTGACATCTCGTTTAGTCATAAATTGTCATTGGATTTCTAAATTTAATTTCTATTATTATTTTATTTGGTAATTTTTATGATTTGGATACACAAATTGACTCAATTCATTACACTCTCAATCTATAATTGCATCAAATATAATACTTTAGTAACATCTTCAAATATAACAAATACTTAGACAATGTCATTCTTATTAGCATATGCCATAAAAGTCTTTCAATGCCATTTAATCAATCTAGTATCACACACCTAGCATAAATAAAAGATTTATATTCCATATTTTTTTATTGTATACTCTAATACTATTGGATTTATCACCACTCTTCTCAAATGCACAAAGCTAAATAATTTTCAAAATATTATTTTCTACATTAGTTTAAAGTTAAGAATTTTTGTACTAGAAAGTTACATGTGTAGTTATGAACCTTTACATACCACATATTAGAACTTCTAATATTTAAAAAACTATTGTAATCTATCTAATAATTTTTCAATAGGTTACATCGCTTCTTAATATTTTACATAATTTTTTATAGGTCCATTAAAATATAAAAGATAAATATTTCTTATGTAAATTAAAATATAGATGAGATTCCAATGTGATTTGAAATATAGGTTTCAAAATATTTTTTTGGTTTGAATTAAGCATGATATAAGAATATCAATATTTTGAAAATAGCTAACATCAATTACATAGTCTAAATTTTTTGCAAATAACATGATAATAGAGACTAAAAATATAATTTGAATATATAGACCTAGTATAATTTAACAATTTAAAGAATACTAGTGAGAGAAAATTGAGTATCTTAAAGAAAACCTAATGACCAATTTGTCTAAATTTCAAAATCTTCTATGAAAAGCCACACAATATCCATTCAATTAAATTAACAATTCCAAATTTTGGTTTTAAAATAATTACACTCCTAAAATTGTTTTCTTATTGGAGGACATTGCTTTTTCATACCTTATTCAAAATTTGGAAAATAATAAGAATTATTTATACTATATAATGGAAATTTCAATAGTGCCATTTTTTAATTTCTTCTACACATTTCAAGAATTCTTTTAAAATAAAAATTACAATACCTACGATAGACCATAATAACATATGAAAAAGCATGGCCTTATGCATAGCCTATTGATTTGTAATAGGTAATTAATTTATACTATGTTAAACAACAAAATTCATATTAAAAATTATAATATTAAGATATAAATATTACAAATCATGTAAAATGTGGGACATAAAATAATATATTGGTGACCATGTTATTTTATTCTATATGTATCAACTATTTCATGCTACTGATCTAAGCATCAAAGGTAAACCATATGTGGGTTGAGGAGTAAAGGATATACTAATGGGCTCATTGAACTCCACTAGATCCCAATCATATCTTAGAACTAAATGATATAGAAATATTTCCATTTCTATCTTTGCATACTCATTTCCTGGGCACATTCGAGTCCCTTGCCCAAAAGGAATGTAGGAAAATGACTCATGTTGCTTGTTGAAGCGATCTGGAACAAACTTCTCTGGACTTTGAAAGTACTCCTCTTTGATGCTTGTTTGTCTCATAGAATAATGAACCTATAAATCATCCATTCTCAAATTTAGGCTATGAAGGATTAACATTTCTACTTCAACAAATAAATATAAATACCCACCTTCCATCCCTTTGGAATGGTATAACCATGATAAGCAATATCTTCTTTTGCTTGTTTAAATCCTCCATTTATAGGTGGCACAATGCGCATTCCTTCTGCTATTACATTTCTCAAGTACTCCAAACTTTTAATTTCATCCCAAGTAAGAGGTTCTCCTACCTTCTTGCTATTTCTTAGCTTTCTACAATCTGCATTGAACCAACATAACAATATACATTTTTTATTTTTTTTTAAAAGATAAAATTTAATTAAGAGTACAAGATTTTTAATTAAAGAAACTTTAAGCTCTTTTTTTTGAAAAAGAAGCATATAAAATATTTTTACATCAATATATTATTCTTAATAAGAGGATGATAAAATAAATGTATTTGAATTGTAAATATTAACTAATGTGAAACTTAAATACGTTAGTGGAATCTTATAAGATGAATGAATAAGAAACTATAATGTCTTAACTAGTCAAAGGATTAAATTGTAAAATAAAACTTTTACCTCTAACATTTTATTCCTTAAAAAATAATTTTACTAATTAATATTTTTATCACTTTAATAATATACAAATATTAGAAATAATTATTTTTTTTTTTTAAAAATATCACTTAACTTACACATTTTAAGAATAGACTTAAAATCTACCAAACTATAAATATTAAAAAGATTAAATATTAATTTAATTATAGGGTTCAAAATTGTAACATAATATTTCTAAATAGAGAAGTTTACTAATCTACTAATCATCTCTTCCACAAAAAGTGAAGATTCCAATTCACATCCTACTCTCTAAAACAAAAAACATACACTTGAAACACGATTCAATGAGTGACTTGAAAAACTACATAAGAACAATAATATAAAAAACATACAATTCTACCAATCACTTCGTTTATATATATATTTATAAATAATTTATTTTCTCTACTATATTTTATATTAATCTCAAATTATTTTAATATTTTATTAAATTAAAGGCAAACTTATAACTAATACCTCTTGAATTGAAGTTAATAATTGTATGACATAATGGTTAAGTTGTCGTATTCTTGTCAACAAGATCCAAATCCTTTGTCAAATACTTAAATTGAAGACGAGGTCCCTCTTTTATAACCTATCATTTACCCCTCAAAAAATAATGCCTAAATTTGAAACCAAAAAAAATCTATTTTAAGAAACTAGTCTGCTAGTGTAGAGTACAAGTACCTTGCCGAAGGCGTTGTAACACGTGTGGCGAGAGACTGAGATGCTTAAGAACTGTGGCCAAAACGGAGGAAGTAGTATCGTATCCTCCAATGAAAAAACCCACCAAATTGTCTATAATCTCCTCGTCGCTCAAGCACAAGTCGCTCCCTGCCTTCTGCGCCCTCAATACCATGTCCAAAAAGTTATCGTCCTCTTCTCCACTTTTGCTCAAGGAGGTTTTACGCAGACGGATCAGCGAAGCAATTTGAGCAACAATGGCGGCGCGAGCGCGCTTGGCCTTGCCAAAGGCCGTCCAGGGAAGATCGAGAGGGTGTGAGAGAAGCCCAGCGTTCAAAACATAAAAATGCCGCCTAAAGCACTCCAACTCTTCCCCAGCCATTAACCCCATAAAATACTCGGCTGCCACACACAGGGCCATTTCCCTCATTTTGCGGTGGGCGTAGATGACGTGGCCAGAACGCCATTCGGAGTCCAGATGCTGCACCACACCCCTTTCAAACCTCGCAACTGACTTCTTCAGCGTTTCGATCCCGAGAACAGAATTTACAATTCGCCGCAACCTTTTGTGGTCGGCCCCTTGGATACTAGTCATGGAGTGGTCCCCGATCAGAACTCTCAAAGATTTGGGCCAGACGTTTCTGAACAGCTTGTTATCGTTGGTAAGGATGAACTTGTTGGCCTCCGCGCCCAACATAACCACTGTGGGGTTGCCCAGAATATGGGTCATGAAGATTCCCCCGTGCTTAGCGTTTCGCGTATCATACCACACGTCAAGGTCGTGCAGGTTACTCCACGACCTCAGATAGTCAAGGGATTCTCCCAAATAGGGGATTCCAATCTTTCCGGGAGGTAACGGTGGCATATTTCTTGCAGCTTTCAGTCTTATGGCCGCCCAGAGAATGGGAACATAAAAGATGGCAGATACAGATGCTATTGCAATCAGGATACAGGCAACTGCTGCAGCTGCTCCGATGGAGATCCAGCTGCCACCGTACGGAGTCCACAACACAGACATGTTTCACAATACGATCGCAGATTTATCCTCGAAATATGACAAATATTGAGCTTAGTTCATTCATATTTACACTCTACAAGAGTGTTTATATGGCTCATTGAAATCCTCAGCCATAGATCGGAGGACGGTCAAGCCATTGAAAAATACGGCAGCTGATGGATACGGGTTTGATTCATTGAACTTATCTCTTATGAATGGATGACAGTTCATGTCAATAGAAGATATAATTGATACGTGTTAGGATTTAACTCTACAAGTTCCACAAGTGTTTGATTCTCAGCCATAGATCGGAGGACGGTCAAGCCGTTGAACAATACAGCAGCTGATGGATACGGGTTTGATTCATTGAACTTATCTCTTATGAATGGATGACAGTTCATGTCAATAGAAGATATAATTGATACGTATTAAGATTTAACTCTACAAGTTCCACAAGTATATGATTCTTAGCCATAGATCGGAGGACGGTCAAGCCGTTGAAAAATACAGCAGCTGATGGATACAGGTTTGATTCATTGAACTTATCTCTTATGAGTGGATGACAGTTCATGTCAATAGAAGATATAATTGATACATGTTAGGATTTAATTCTACAAGTTCCACAAGTATTTGATTCTCAGCCATAGATCGGAGGACGGTCAAGCCGTTGAAAAATACGGCAGCTGATGGATACGGGTTTGATTCATTGAACTTATCTCTTATGAATGGATGACAATTCATGTCAATAGAAGATATAATTGATACGTGTTAGGATTTAACTCTACAAGTTCCACAAGTATTTGATTCTCAGCCATAGATCGGAGGACAGTCAAGCCGTTGAAAAATACGGCAGCTGATGGATACGGGTTTGATTCATTGAACTTATCTCTTATGAATAGATGATAGTTCATGTCAATAGAAGATATAATTGATACGTGTTAGGATTTAACTCTACAAGTTCCACAAGTATTTGATTCTCAGCCATATATCGGAGGACGGTCAAGCCGATGAAAAATACGGCAGCTGATGGATACAGGTTTGATTCATTGAACTTATCTCTTATGAATGAATGACAGTTCATGTCAATAGAAGATATAATTGATACGTGTTAGGATTTAACTCTACAAGTTCCACAAGTACACCTGAGTTGGCCTAATGGTGGAGAACTTGTAATCTTGAAAGAGAGGTCACAAGTTCAAATCTTGCAGGGGGTAAGGTATGTACACCTCGTATTGTGAAGCACGAGTTAGGTGCCTCCCTCATATTGGGAGTACGAGGAGTCCCATATACTGTAAGCCATCTGTAGACCCAAAAACAGACCGCCTGGTATTGTGGACTATAAAAGGACCTTTCCTTTCCTTTCTCTTTGAAAAAATCGTTCATTGGGTTTTCGTTGCAGAACAATCGGAGATAAATGGAAAATTGCAATGACGTTTTCGTCATTTTCTAAAAGATTGAAAGCTCCCTTTGGAAAAATATTCGTGATTACAAAAGTATACAAATCCAAAATATGTCAAATCGTTTTTTCTTTGCCAAAGTTGTCATGGACGATATAGATTCAAACTCCCAAAGAAAGCTGATGGCACGGCTCATAGTGATGAACAACGCTGGCAGTAAATAACTGGTGGATTGTGTGTCACGATAAGAAAAGTATACACTAAAAGCAAAATACGTAAAAGTAAATGTCAATATCCATAGGTTTTAATAATCGATCATACACTTAATTTAGACATGGAAGTAAATAAATGGATATTCTCAAATATTATCTAAGTTTTTCATTATTGTCAAACATTACCTATCTAGTTTTTTTTTTTATTGAACAGTGCAAAGGCAGGGAAGAGGAAGATCCTCAATAGTAATAGATATTGCTGCTTTCCATAGTACTTCCACCTTTCCAAAACTTTTTGTTCTTTTAAAAAAGGAAAAAACAAATGATTCCTAATGGGCTGTATGGGACCGTATACATAATCCCCAAGCTTTCCAAAATAAATCTATACCTTTCATTGTCCAGCCTTAATATCTTGAAGCAACGCTTTCCACTACACTCCAATAAGTGTACAGTCACAGAGGAGGGGAGAAGGAGGGATGTCATGGCTCTTCACTTCTTTTCTACAATCCAACTCCACGTATATATCATCTATGCTTTGACTTTCTTTCAGGCTTCCTCCCAACGCCGCCTTGTCCTTGTCTCTGCCCCCGCCGCCTCTATTTTTTTCTATGCCATCCCTTTCATCATCATTCATAGGAGTAAATCGGCTATTCCAAAAAACATCCCTCCAGAGAAATGACTGGCAGCAACAACTAGCCAACATCATAGCACCTTGACCTCACAAAGAACACATCCTAAATCTACAGGAAAGATTAAACCTGAGTTTAAATAACTTAAATCCCATTATAAATACCTCTTCACAAAAGTGGGATAGACCATTTAATACTCCCACTTCAATATTTTGTAACTTGAATGTTAATTAATCTGAACGTGTTACTAAGAACATTCAAAGAAATAAGTTTGAATTTGTGAGGATTCTAATCTGGCCCATCTTTCTTGCCGGCTCATCCAAATGCATAGAAAGCTTCATATTTGACTGTAAGAAAGAGTGTTGTTACATGCAAGCTAATCATATTGGCTAACCTTTGCATCACCATCAAATTTAATTGTACTCAATTCATAGATGGGCATTGGTGCCTACATGAATTCCACAATTCAATGATGGGCATGAGGGCCTATGATTCAACATCTAAAAAGAGGCTAAGAGAATTGAACGCTTGTGGTCATTGGTATGAATTATTGTTTTTCTTTTACCAAACAAGAATAAAAGATTTTATAACCAACTAGTAGGAAATTATAAGTGATCAAAAGTGCCAACAATTTTTCTTTTTGTGAAGCCCTGACTGTCCACAAACTGTTGCTTGAAAAGGGTGGCAATAAACTGCTACCAAAGACCCTTAGGAGTGGTGTCATTTGCTGTTTGATTTGCTAAATTTGGTAATCAATCCGCATGTTCTTCTTTGACTAGCATCCCTTGAAGTCCAGCTAGTCCATAACCTGATTTGATACTCTAATCGACTTCACCTGATCAATGTCATGGTTTTCATAGCCTTATTTATTTCTTCATAGTTACGTGTGTTGGTGAACTACTCCATATTCACAAGAACACCCTAGATCATATCAAATCATTTTTGGAGCCTCCAATTCATGATACTTTTCTTTTATAATTGCATTTATGCTTAGCATTGAATCCCCTTTGAGGTCTTGTACCTTAATGTTCTTTCGCTCACATTTTTTGAAGCCTTTAAAAGACCCTCTAGTCTATTTTTTATTAGTGCCATGATGAAGCCTCTTAGATAAGATCCACACAATGAATCATGCTTCATGCTTAATAGTGAAAATTTTAAGAAACTCCATTGAAAAAAAATTTAGAATCTTTTATTTTTAAAAAAACTATTAATTCTTTTTGGTGATTTTATTTTTTTTAAATATAAAATATATTGACAATTTTTTTAAATCACTAGAATTTTGTACAAAATGTTGAATATTTTAAATCAATCTTAATTTCCTTTTCACTACTATTGTTTTTTCTTTTATAATCTAATAATTTGGGTTCTATTTCACATGTCAAAATGTACTCACAAAGATCCAATTTTCATGGGGCTTGAATGCAATTTTGGGCCCCATGGATATTGGAGCTTTGTGAGTATATTTTGACCCATGGAATTTAATCTCAATTGTTAGATTATAAATATTCAATGACCCAAATACAATTTTGGGCTGGATGGGTATTGGAGCTTCATGGGTACATATTAATCCATGGAATATAACCCCAAGCATTAGTTTATAAATAAAATCAATTGTGGTGATATGATCCTAAAGTAACCAATAATTATATAATATTATTGATGACAAATTTCATTTTCTGTTATATCTTATTAAATTTATTTGAATCTGATTTAATTAGGTGTCAAATATTGTGACGATTTTTTGAGTTTAATAAAATAAGTGTTCTAAACTTAACTAAGATTTAAATATTTGTTTATAAATGTGGCAATTCTATCACCTTACACCTTGTACTATTAGTCAAATTTTGAATCCCCAATTTCAACTTTTAATCAATTGACAAATATTCACCACTAAAAAATTCACTAATTTTGAATAATATATCTTACAATTACACATAAACCCCAAGATTGCTTCTCCAAAACCCATCAAAATTGATATTATTCTCTCTTACCTAATTACTTCCCTTCAATCCTTGTCAATTCTTTCATTCTCTTTTCACAATATCTTTTTTATATTATTTCTTTTAATTCCATCATAGAGTAATTAAAATTTAAAATTTATAATTAAAATTTAATTCCGATTAAATAAAGAAATAGCTATTTTTCATCTTTTAATATAAATAAAATATTAATTTATTATTAACTATTTATTAGACCACATAATATTTAGAAACCATGTTTAAATATAGTAAAAAGCATATCTCAAAATGTTGACCGTTTGTACCAATGGTGGCCGCCTTTTTTGAATTTAAGCCCCGACTATGTATACAATTATTAAGAAAAATCCGTTGGAAGGCAACCAGTGCAAATATCCTCACATCCGTGTCAAACTGGGATTCTCCTACAGTGGGATGTCCTTGATGTAGTGATATTCTGCCTTCCTTTTCAAAGATAAGATAGACGTCACCTACACTGGGAAATACTTATTGGGTGAGAGCATATTTAGGATTATAAAACTATTTAGCTTGATGTCTGGGTTGAAGGTGGAACCTTTAGTAATCAACCATACGAACGTTTAGTAAAACTTATAGCTATTTTTAAAATATTATTTAATTTAAGAGTTGAATAAATTTTTATTAAACAGTTATAATAATTATTTATTATTTTCAAATATAGATATAAGGTGATAATTATTGATAAAGTTATTTATTTGAATTTAATTTATGTTGTTTTATTATTGTCATTTTAAATTGTCAAACAAAATGATATTTAATTATGAATATAATATTAGATACAATTTAAACAATTTAAGTTTAAAATTAAAAAAAAGTTAATCATTGAAGCTCTCATTAATGTTTGGATGAATAATTAAAAATTAAAGAGATCTTTTTCATTAAATAAAGTTACTAAAAGTGAAATAGATAAAAAAAAATTGTCATAGTTGTTAAAAGCCTAATCTAATTAAAAGTGGAATCTTAGTGATAAACCACACACTTAATTTGGAATAGTATTTGAATATGATATTTGAATATGAATGCTTCTAAACATTTAAAGGTTAAGTAAAACTATTTCTTTATACATTATAACAGTTTCAAAAAAAAAAAAACAACAACTCTACTAGTTGAAAGCTTGATGTTAAGATTGAAATGGAGTCATTGGTGATCAACCATTGACCTAATCTAAAGTACTATTTTAATTTTATATTAGTAGGAGTCATCTCTCTATTGCTCCAAAGATTTGATCAAAATATTCCTATTACCAATGTAATATTTTTCCTTTTATAAAATGCATGGCACAACTTTATACTTTCACTTTATTAAAAAATAAAGTATGGTACAATATGATGGTATGGTGGATGTATGGTCACCAATAGAACTTCCCCACAAAAGAATAATAGAAGTTATTATCAAATCTTAAATTTTACTATTTATTTATAGATTTTTAGAATTTCTAGAATCAATAGCAAGATTGGTTTTTCTCTAAATTATATTGGATAAAATCACTTGAAAAAATTTATTCATAATAAAAAAGGATTTATAGATCTAAAGCTCCATTATCACTTAATTTTTTTTTTTAAATCACAAGATTCAATAATCCTATAAGAACAAATAAAGCTTATATAAAAATATTTACAGTAAAATTTAAAATTGTCATTAATGATGCAATAACTCTCATCCACTATGATTACCAAATAGCACCTATATACTCTCAGGAAGAGGCTATTGGAATTCTATAATTTTTTCTCTTTTGATCATTGATAAAATTATGTTGTCATAATTATATTTTCTATTCAAGGATATTTGACATTCTTAATCATTCTTCTTTACTAAATATTTCAGTAACTAATCACACTCGTAGAGAATTTTGAGTTTGAGATAAAAGTCCCATGATTTGACAATTACTTAAAAGCCTTGCGATAGTATTTGAAGAAATTTCAAAGCTTTTTTCATCCTAATGCATACAAATCACTACACATAGAATCCAACCCATGCGTCTTCTTGATTGGAAGTAGTATATAAAATTCCTCTTTCAATTATACAAAAAAATTTGAATAACATTCCAATTGAATTAAATTGAGCTTATCCTTAAAAAAAATTAGCAAAAAGGTTCATTAGCCTTTGGTTGATGATATTTTATCATGCAAAATGATCCCTATAAGTAAAATAGGAAGATCACATGAAGATGGTGTAACATGTGTTCTTTGGTTTTTTAATTCTTTTGTATTGAGTACATAGCTTATGAGCATATTACTATAAACTATATAGTGATTTAATGTAACATGTTTGTTGACCATTAATAATTAAATATTATTGTAATTAGTTTGTGACAATTAATTGGTCTTTTAAGTTTATAATATCATATTTGTCTTCTAATTTATTTATTTTAATGTATTTTTTAATTTTATTTATCTATGATTGTATTATATAAAATGATCATATTTCATTGAACTATTTATATGTGATTTTATTAAAGAGAACATTTTGTTGGCATTTAAAATTATAATAACATATACATAGGTATTAACATATTTTTTCTCATTTTCAACTCTTTGAACACTAGTGAATCAACCTATAAGGTCTTGACAACCATCAAGAAAAGATGCATATTATCTCTATCAATTGTAAGCTCTACTAATGATTTTTAAGCACTGCCATTTTCAATACTTATAGTTGAATATCTTTTTGATGACCAAAAGTCTATTGCTCAAGGTTAGGATTTCTAGATTAGAACTACATGTACAATTATGAACCTTAAACTATAACATATTTTGTTTTCTATTATTTCAAAATTTGTTATCATATATATATATGGGTAAGTGCACCAAGATGGTCACACTTTTGTGGCCAAACAAGAAAAAAAAAGCCATAACGCGTTCACGTTATTGCTTTTTAAAAGCAAAAAAAAAAGCAAATCCAAATATCATTTCTGATTTCGTTTTTCTGTGTTTTAGCTCCACCCGCGACCAAAAACCCTGTTATACGCGCTCACATTCTTGGAGAGGTGATTTCTTCAAAATTCATCAAGAGCAATTGGATTTCTTCACAAATATGGCGCCACGATGATGAAGAGATGCAAGAGGTAAGTATTGTTTGGTATTTGTTTTGAATTTGTTAGTTTTAAATTGATTTTGTTTGTTTTAGTTTAGAAATGAATTTTTTTTTAATTTGTAGGAAATCCTCAACAAGAGGAGGAAAATCCTCAACCAAATCAGCCTCAACAACAAAATCAACCTCCCCCACCATTCTCTCAATACCCTCCTGGCACTCAAGAAAATTTGAGGAGTGAAATTGAAAACAATAGAAAAGAAGTTGAGGATCTTATTAGTAGGTTGAGTGATCAAAATTCTTCAACCACAGAAAGAATACATCTAGCAGATTCATTGAAGGATTTGTTAAGAAATGTAGATGCAATTACCCAACAAATATCTGGATGGCAAAATAGGAGGCAAACATCGAGGGCATATTATGCAGACAAATTATCATATAAACAAGTAAAAGATTTAAAGATTACTAAAGGCGATTTGTGCTCTCTATTCACTGACCCTAAAACAAATCAAAATCTCACCCTCAATGCAAAGAGGTTTCCTATTCATTGGTGCCACCACCAAGAGATTAGGAACCATTTTTATGACAGATGGTATATGGTCTTTGATTACCCAACCGTGCAATAATTGTGAAGTCCTAATATTTTCTTAGGAAATTATACATGAGTTTGTATTGAACCAAATCCTCAAATTATTTTGATATGAGGGAGTTTGGGGAGAGGTGGGGGGTCAAAGACACGATAGGCTGGTGCAATGCCTGCATCCTACACGACAGTGGGGAGACGACTCTCACTCAGGCTGCCTCGTGAGTAGATTGTGATGCCTGCAATTGCAAAGGAGAGTGCTAATGTAGAGACTTTGCAGGTGATCACATCCTTGACTCAGAGTGTCATCCACCACACTAGCCCCATTGTACAACGCAATCTAGGGGAGTCTTCAGGTGGTGGCCTTCGAGGCCATGTGTGTCGATCTTGGAGCCACTTGTTCATATGACCCTACCGGCCCTCAGGAGGGTGCTACACAGGATCCATATACTTCTACTATCTCGATCTGTATGTACTTATGGGGATGAGAGGGCTACCGACATTCTCAAGATGATGCATATGGTATTGACAAATGTGCAATTGAACATGCGTTCATTGAATTTGCCGATTAAATTTTGATTGTGAAATGCAAGATTAACTAATTTAGTTTTATTATTTTAATAAAATTGCAGGTTCACAGTTGTTGACCCCTCGGGTACACCTCACCATCTTAATTATTTTTGCAAGACACCTATCGCTGGGTATATGTAAAGTTAGTAAACAATTATAAATTTATTACATGTGTTAATAGCATTGTTTTCATTTAATGGTATTTTAATATGTGATTTGGATGTTGAATGGGTGTTGTTGGAGGTTTCCTAAGCAACACCTTCAAGTGCAAGTAGACGGTTTCAAACTTTCACTGAGGTAATATAGAATAAAGAGAACTTAAAAGTTAATTAATTCTAAGTTTGGACCTAGACGTATATATAGTCATAAGAGTATATGGGTTCACTAGGTTATTATTTGAAATCTTTTAAGAATGGTCCTACCATGATTGTTTGTCTTAGAATTTTACACTAGCAAGCTATATATAATAAAAATTAACATGGAACTCCATTAAAAGCGTAGAGCCACATTCCTACCCATCCTATAATTTTTTGTGATTTCTTAACGAACCAAGAATAAGACTATGGATGTCCTACATGATGTCAATGTAACCAAAAAATAAAACTTCTATCATCTAATTCTATCTATCGTACCCAAGACCTTCAATATCTCCTAGATGCTTGAGATGCTTAAGACTAGGTCAAAAATACCCTATATTCTCTTCTTCATTTGTTGCATAGCTCATCAAGTTTCCCTATATGTTCTCTAACTAATCATGATTGCATGGAAAGAAGCAGGTACTCATTAAACTCTCAACTATTGGAGCCTCCTCAAACTTTCCCATAGGACATGAAAAATGCTTAGAAATGATTAAATTCCCTAATAGGGTGTGGGAGATCTTTTAGGAAAACATTTTGACACTAATTTGATCCATTGAATTCTTCTTCATTCTTATATATTCCTCAAATATACCTTGCAATACCCCTATCATACCTAACTCTACTACATTCATGTCCTTGTTAGCTAGCATGTAGGTGATATAGTATGGTCCATGAATTTTTATGTCTTCTTTTTCATTTTTCTATACCTTTATCTCACTACTAGGTCCTCACATAAAAAAGAAAAAGAAAAACATTACTTCTTTTTCTCATCTAAGGCCCCCTAAGGTTTTAAAACCCTTTTAGATGCAAGGGATTCAAAGCACATCAACCATGTGGTACAAAATGACTAAATCCCAAAGACGCATCTATAGCAATGAAAGAGTTTGGAAAGGTAGAGAGAGCTACACTAGTGACTTAGGAGAAACTTCTAGCTTTCAAAAACAACAAAGCCACTAGGGCTAGCACATGTGGATTAGGGACAACATTTGGTGGAAGAGAAGAAAGATGACTAGAACTCGAGGCCCACCATACCGATTTTGATATTCAACCATGAGTAGAAGAGAGAGCTAATATCATGTATCAAAACATTAAGCATGCATTCTTCCAGCCAATGGATAAGGATATGATTAATTTTCTTCATTTCATTTGCATAACCATATCACTCTGTGGGGAAACTATGAAGACCAAGGATGTCCAGTTTCATGTGGGAGGTAATGATGTATCCAACTTTAGGGAGGGGCAAGAAGGTCAATGTATGATCTTGATGAATGATAGAAGAGGGGTTGGTCAGACAAACCAGGGGCACCTAGTCATGAGTAGGGACCTATAGGTTAGATTGGTGAAGCAAAGCACCAAGGTCTTACAAGGAAAGGCCTAGAGTAGGTACATACAAGGAAAGGCTCCTGCCTGCCTACTCCTCTTCCTTTGTTTGAACCTCCTTGAGGTCCTCTACCCCGGTTATATCCACCTCTTGTAGATGTTTCACCTCCATGCTCTATGATTTTTGACTCTCCTTGGTTTCTTTGGTCATTGCCTCTACCTTGGTAGCCACCATGCTATCCTCTTTGATCTCTTTGATCTCTGCCTTTGCCTCTACCCTTAGAAGTCTGATCTTGCTTCCTGTTACTCCTCTCTTCAATATTTAATGTCAATTGATAACATTGGTGCACTATTTTGGGGCTTAAGATAACCATCTCCTCTTGAATGTTCCACTTCAAACCGTTGAGATACCTTGCCACCTTGATACTTTCATCCTCTGTGACATTGGACCTCATGCAAAGTCTTTGAAACTCCTTAATATAAGAACTCACATCCTGATCTCTTTGCCTCAAACTCTGTCTCCTCTTATGCAACTAAATTTCATAGTCTTTAGGTAGGTATGCTTCTTTCACCTTGGCAACCATTCCCTTCCAAGTAGAGATAGTTTGCTTGCCTTCCTTCTCCCTCTCTATCTAAATGAATTTCCACCAAGTTAAGGAAAAACCTCTTAGTCTTGATTTAGCCACCTTTACCTTTTGTGCTTCAGTGACTCCATCACACTCAAAATGGTTTTCCATTCCCTCTATCCAATCCATAACTAAATCAGTCTCCATATTTCCACTAAACAATGGTACTCCTTTAAGTGCTTTTCCACTCAAAGCCTTCAATGCTTTCAAGAAGGGATCCTCCTTCAATATAGGGTCCGGTTCAGGGATTCTATCCTCCTCTGCAACCTCTTCTTCTTTTGCTATTCTTCCATCAAACCGCATAACATTCAGTGCTTGCTCAAGTTGGTCTAACTTCTCTCTCAATACCCTATTGTCTTCCTCTATTTCTTCAACCCTCTTGGCCAACTCAGCATTTGTCACCATGATGCTAGAACCACTAGACTTTTCTCTGATATACAAGATCAATCCCAAATCTTTTGCTTGCTCTGATACCAATCTGATAGGGAGAGGGGTTGGAGGAATCAATCACTGATTCCTACTCTAGGCCTTTCCTTGTAAGACCTCCTTGGTGCTTTGCTTCACCAATCTAACCTATAGGTCCCTACTCATGACTAGGTTCCCCTGGTTTGTCTGACCAACCCCTCTTCTATCACAAACTCCAACCACCAAGTCCACCTTAGTTCATTGCCACAACTCTTCCTTAGCCTTTACACTATACTAAAGACCAATCTTCCTCAACACTCCATCAACTCTTGCAGGGGTAGTGATAAGTCTTAAAAGGCTTCAAAATATCCTCCAAAGGTGTTTGAACGACCTCCAAGACTTCAACTTCCCATCGCTCTCACCAATCCTTTAGCTAGGGTTTGAAAGGCTAGTAGCCCTTGAGCCCCTATTAGGTCTCCTTCACCTACAAAACAGGTTAGAACTCATAAATCTCAAAAGGACTTCCCACTCTTTTTCCAAGGTTCTTGGTTCACATGGACAACACTTAAATATTCTTGAGGTCTCAGCCTTCCACTGTCCGTACAAAGCTCAAACATGAAATGGAGCAAAAACTAGGGTTTTAAGCCTTCCCTTGACAGTTAGCAAACTTCCAATTTGTTTACACACCAAATGGACAGATGGAGCCTCCTCCTTCATGTAGTAACAAGGTAACAGACCACCCTACCTCCTCCAAGAATAAAATCCTCAATGGCTCAGCACCCCTACAAGATTTGTGACCTGCACAACAAGTTTTTCCTAGCCAGACCTGCACTGGCTTGCCTAGGGCATCACTTTGATAGCAACTCCTGCACTCAAACAAAACCTACCAACTAACATATGTACAAGCATGGTGTCTAGGCACTGTTTCCAAAAGGCTGTACGTTTGTACGGTGGAAAAGTGCTCTAGCACCCCATTTACTCAACACTGCCTGTTTTAGGCCAGCAAGCACAAAGAAACCAAAATATTTACAAAGAGACAAGAAAACAATTGAAAGAACTATCTAAAGGATACAAAAAACTTGTACTAGATTTATTCTACATCCTACACACAACACATAACTAGATTTAATCCATTAGAGCCTTCTTTCAGACCAAAAAATAGAAAATTTCACTCAAAAAACTATTTTCCTTCAATTTCCAACAAAACAATCCATACAAACGTACTTTCAACCTTGCACAAAGGTTGAAGAAATATTTAAATATGCTTTCCCAAAATTTATTTTTCCAATGTGCCCTTCTTGGCCACTCAAACACAAAAGGAGCATGTTTTTGCAAAAATTGTCAATAATTGCAAAAACCTCCATTCCTAAACTTTGTACTAGAACCTTTTTGTTTCTCACCCATGGTCAACATGACCTTATTAGAAAACATCATTCCAACCACAAAAATGCCTAAATGCATACATCTAAGTCATAAACTCATTCTATACTTCCACATTTTGCCTAGTGTGCTCTCTATTGCTTCCTAGGTGCTCCTGCACCAATGAAATTAAGGAAGAACAACAAGAGAGGAATAGGAAAAATAAAATCAATACATAGTTTCAAGGATTTTTCAAGTGAGTAAGAGAGCTATGGGAGCAACCTCATCTAAAATATTTTGAACTAGAGTTTTATATACCATTTAGAGAGCTTGGTTTTCATGGAGTTCCTTTCAAATCCTCTGCTTTTATTGTTCCTATGGTAAATTTTTTGGTAGATTTGGTGGAATTACCTTTCTTAGTAATCACTATTAGTGAGATTGAGATTTTAACCTTGAGAGAGTAGGACTTGGGAAAAAGGGATTTGATATGGCTATTGTTTTCAAATAATTAAAGCGAGATGTATTCCATATGTACGCCATTCATGAATCTTCACTTGATGGTCAAAGAATGGATGAACTCCATGGATATAAAGTATTATGAAGTAGGAATGAACTGGAACCAGCGTTCAATTTTGAAGACTATTACTGATGATCCAAATAAATTTATTGAAGATGTTGGTTAGGAATTTTTTAATATGGAAGATAGTGATTTTGATTATGATAATTCAGAAGAGTCAGATCAAGGATATGAACCCTCTAATGTAGAAGAGGAATTAGAATTAGATTTCATGTAGCCACCATCAAGAGTGTTACAAGCCAACAAGATGGAGGGAATTTTTATATAAGGATAATTTTCAATGTTGCAGTACCTTTTAATGCCAACTACAATGGCAACATTGAAATTCCCAGCAGTATTTATGTTAAGAAAATTTCCTTTAGATGCAAGGATTCAAAGCACATCAACCATGTGGCTTAATTTATATCATAAGTTGTACCATGATGTTCACTATGCATTCCTCTACTCTTTTCGATTGTCAAATGTGCCACTGACTTGTCATTGATCACCATCATATTCTCCTTTTCATGATTATTTTCTCTATCATCTTTGGTATAAACACTTGACTATTATATTTAACTCAAGTGAGGAAACTTAAAAATCATAATGATAGGCCAAAGAAAGAATATTCAGTCTTTTCATGGTAAAAGGAGACCTCAATTTAATCACTGTCATCCTCAAAAGGTTAATTCCATTGTCAAACATTTATTGCATATCTTAAACTATGACAAGCATTTAATAAGGGTTTTGAAGAATAGGCCCTTGACAAGTTAGCTCCATCATTTTTTATTGTCGCTATATCTTTATTTAGCTCTTACTCCATTCCTTGCAACAGTGATACTTGGATTTGTCATACTTAACTCAATTGGCTACTATCAAAGCTCCTTTTGACTAGATCATCTCTTCTTCTCATATTGGTTGTCATATTTTACATTGTGTTTTGACACTTTTTCACTTCAAATTTGTCCTAAAGGGTCTTTTGTTTTTCAATGTGATTGTTCCAGGTTATTGCTTTTTAAAAAATTGATAATCATATTGTTGGTTACATTGCATTACACATCATTCAAACTCAAAGCATTACTTCAAATTCGATAACTATTTTGTGATTGAATAATTTGTTTTTTAATTTTCAGATGTTGGTGAGAGAAACACCGCCAAACGTAACAAGGGCAATGGATATCGGTGTTTCTACTGCAATACAATCCTCAATGGCTCTGATAGGGGAGGTATGAGGAAAATTACTAAATTTCAATTTACATTCGTTGTTATAGATGAACTATTCTAGTGAAAAATCAAACCATTATTGATTCATAGTTTAAATTCTATTCAGATGGTTTTTACAGGCTCGAGCACACCCGAGCATCACTGCAAATATTCTTCCATCGAGGAGAGTGATCGATGGCTGTAAGTGATTAAATCTTTGTTAAATATATTAATTTCTTTATAATGTAATTTCTATATATTAATGTCTTTACTTCTTATTGTGACAGCTTGAAACTTCTGACCGGTGAGCTAGAACACTAGGAGGAGTAGCAGAGCACTCCTCAAACAAATCCGTGACGGATTTTATAGCCATCTACAACGGCAAGAAAGGAAAGAAAATTGCATTTGGAAACTGAGCATGGAGAGAAATGAATTTTGAATGTGAGCCCTTTGTTGTATGCCTACCGCAATTTTCTACATATTTTGTATTCGATATATTTGACATTGTATGCCTATATGGCATTCTCGTAGTTTCCATATGTATTTTTGTAACTATATTTTATACTTATATTGATATATTGATGTACATACATTCTCGCCATTTGATTAATACAAATCTTTTATTGATGGTGTCCATATTTGCATTATAAATTCATGGTTCACAGATATGAGTTACATGTATTCAAGTGTATACTTTACAACTTATGCACATATACTTTTGACTTTATTTGGAACATCTAAAAGTGTGAATTGTTTTTGGAAGTCAAACGTAAGCCAATTTTGCAATTCTCGGTTCTTGCATACTCGATCTTATGGACTTATTCCTTCCTAGCACATATTGTGAATATTTCTCATTTGGTGCAGAAGACAAATTCCTCATTTTTGAACCATTGTTTTCTTGTTTGCCTTCCACATAGAAAAATGTTCACACTTTTCAGATTGATCAATGATCAATAATGGCTTATTGTAAACACTTGACATTTTTATGTTTTGAACTTTAATTTATAATTTTGTAGTTTATATTCATAACGTTGATTACACTGCATTGCACATCTTTCAAACTCAAAGCATTGCTTCACATTGCATAACCAATAGCTAGATGCTGATAGATGACAAAATTTCAATTACAATATAGCTTTTACAAAGTCAATCTAAGCAGTTATGCAATGTGAATTACTTCACATTGCATAACTAATAACTAGGAGCAACTGCTAATTGCATTTGCTTGTCTTGGCATTCTCTATGAGACCACATTTCTTTGAGGCATTTTTTCAAACAGTTCACTGCCTTGTCTATACTACCACATTTTTAATACATGTCTACCAAAGAATTTTGTCAAATAGTTCAAGTGTTTCCTTGTTGCTATGGCTGAAATCCTAAAAGAAGTGCTTTCGAACAAGCTATGCATGCTTGGAAAAAATCTATCAAAAGCATAATAGTAAGCAATATCATAGACAAGGTAGTGAACTCTTTGAAAAAATGCCTCAAAGAAATGAGGTCTCATGGTGGTGGAATATCAAACAGTTCACTTCCTTCTTGCTATGGTTGAAAGCCTAAAATAGGTGCTTCCAAAAAAGATACATGGATGCTTGGAAAAAATCTATCAAAGCATACTAATAAGCAATAGCATAGAAAAGGCAAACAAACCGCTTGAAAAAAGCCTCAAGGAAATGTGGTCTCACGAAAGGAATGCCATGACAATCCATAGCAATTTTCTTGTCATACATTTGTCATGCCGCTCCATCACCAAGAGAACACATTTCTTTGAGGATTTTTTTTCAAACAGTTCACCGCCTTGTCTATGCTACCACATTTTTCATACATGTCTACTAAAGAATCTTATTAATGAATTCAATGCCTTGCTGCTATGGCTAAAACTCTAAAAATAGGTGCTTTCAATGCTTGCGGATGCTTGGAAAATCCATCAAAGCATAATAGTAAGCAAATAAGTCATGCAATACAAAGATTGCCAAAACCACCAACAGCTCCATTCAAACTACCACAACTAAGCTAAGCATCAAGCCCATATCACTGACACACAGCCCGAACAATAAGAGGAATGGCCTATTTCAACATACTACACTCAAACCCTTAAGGGATTGATCTAGTTGAACGTAGCTCGGAGCGATTCCTCGTGTTTGGGTGCGAAAGAGGATCATTCCTAGCATAAACATGTCTATTTGAATGCGTTGGAACAGTCCATTTGGTCACACAAGCCAAGTGGAAAACAAAAATTTCACCACCTGCAACTTTCCACTACTTCCATCTAACACTTTTTCCATCAACTGAAAATTGAATACCACGGGAAAACCACTCCAAGATAACAAAAACCGAGATCGGTTATTGTAGAGGGGCCCAATGTGATCCCATAGGAATAGATGAGATGTTTCTAAGCATCAAGGTGTCCAAGTAACCTCATGCTGAAGTTTTCAGCCATTTTGCCCTTTTGACCCTTCAGGGATCGATCCGGTTGAACGTAGCTCGGAGCGATTCAGCCTGTTTGGGTGCGAAACAGGACCATGCCTAGGTTAAAAATGTCTATTTGAATACTTTGGAACAGTCTATTTGGTTGCACGAAGTGCAGAACGAAAATTGCACCACCTTGCAAATTTCCACTACTTCCATTTGACACTTTTTCCATCAACTAAAAATTGGACGCCACAGGAAAACCAAAAGAGGTTATTGTAGAGGGGCCCAATGTGATCCCATAGGATCAGACGAGAAGTTTCTAAGCATCACAGTGTCTTAGTAACCTCATGCTGAAGTTTGCAGCCATTTTACCCTTTGGACCCTTAAGTGATCGATCCGGCTGAACGTAGCTCGGAGCGATTCCATGTTTTTTGGGTGCAAAAGAGGACCATGCCTAGCATAAAAATTCCTATTTGAACGCGTTGGAATAGTCCATTTGGTCTCACGAGTTGCAGAACGAAAATTGCACCACCTTGCAACTTTCCACTGCTTCCATTTGACACTTTTTCCATCAACTAAAAATTGGACACCACGGGAAAACCACTCCAAGATAACCAAAACCAAGAGAGGTTATTGTATAGGGGCCCAACATGATCCCATAGGATTAGACGAGAAGTTTTTAAGCATCACAGTGTCCGAGTAACCTCATGTTGAAGTTTGTAGCCATTTTGCCCTTTGGACCCTTGAGGGATCGATCCGGTTGAATGTAGCTCGAAGTGATTTCGCGTGTTTGGGTGTGAAAGAAGACCATTCCTAGCGTAAACATGCCTATTTGAATGCATTGGAACAGTCCATTTGGTCACACGAGTTGTAGAACAAAATTTGCACCACCTTGCAACTTTCCACTGCTTCCATTTGACACTTTTTCCATCAACTGAAAACTGGACACCACCGGAAAACCACTCCGAGATAACAAAAAATGAGAGAGGTTATTGTAGAGGGGCCCAATGTGATCTTACAGGATCAAACTAGAAGTTTCTAAGTGTCACGGTGTCCGAGTAACCTTGTGCTGAAGTTTGCAGCCATTTTGCCCTTTGGACCCTTAAGGGATCGATCCGATTGAACGTAGCTCAGAGCGTTTCCACGTGTTTGGGTGTAAAAGAGGACAATGCCTAGCATAAACATGCCTATTTGAATGCGTTGGAACAGTCCGTTTGGTCACACGAGTTGCAGAACGAAAATTGCACCACCTTGCAACTTTCCATTGCTTCCATCTGACACTTTTTCCATCAACTGAAAACTGAATACCACGGGAAAACCACTCTAAGATAACAAAAACCGAGATAGGTTATTGTAGAGGGGCCCAACGTGATCCCATAGGATTAGATGAGAATTTTCTAAGCATCACGGTGTCCGAGTAACCTCATGCTGAAGTTTGCAGCCATTTCACCCTTTGGACCCTAAAGGGATCGATCTGGTTGAACGTAGCTCGGAGCGATTCCGCATATTTGGGTGTGAAAGATGACCATGCCTAGTATAAACATTCCTATTTGAACACATTGGAATAGTCCATTTGGTTGCATGAGTTGCAGAAAAAATTGCTTGCACTAGACGACCAAATTTGCTTATAAGTGCTAAAACACTAAATCGGGTGTAACATGCAAACCAAAATGAATCTTTATAGGATAAATACATTTTAGGGTACCCATTTTGGGCATTAAAAACATATATCAATTTTAGATACACTTGTTTTGGAACACATGCCTGCTGTCCCAACTTCTTTGCTTCTAAAGAACCCCAAACATGCAATGAGTTTTGCTTGTTTTGTGTGGATTTTTCTTAAAGAGGCACTTAGGAGTGATGGAAATGGTTGTAATTAGTCTGTACAAATCTGAATTAGGGCTTTGGGGTGAAGGGGTGAGCCTAGGTAATCAAAATCCTAGTGTGATCAACAAATTAAGCCTCTTGGGGACAGTGATACATTGGTCCATGGTTGTTCTTCCATCCACTGTCAAAAGGTGAGACTTTGGGGTCTTGTAGAGGCATATCATAGTTGCCTAAATTTAGTAGTTTGAGCCTGTATAGGCTTGTGGGTGGATTTTATTTAGACTGTCCTACCTTTCAAAAATCTGTTGTCCCACCAAAACTAGGCCTGAATAGCCCCCTTTTCCAAAGCAACCCTATTCAAAACTTATCACCTGACCATGAAACTTTCTACAGTATCTTAAATTGTTCCCAAACCAAGTATTTTCTAAGTTTTAATCTCCTATGACACCCTCAACACGCTCAAACACAAAACCCTCATGAAATTGCTCCAAAAACTAGGGCCTCTTGAAAAATTCACTTCCACACACTTTCAAAATCTTCTCTTTGACTTTTCACCATTAAATCATCATTCCTAAACACCTTCAACTCAAAAACATGCCCCTCATTAAGGTAGATCTCCTACTGCTACACTTTAGGCATCATTTTCATGCAGTTTTCAATGTGAAATCTCAATGTACACCCTATCATTCCTCCTTCCTGCACATTATTTTGTTAGATCTCTATTATACATGTAAGGATTGATCCATTTCACAAGTCACAACAACATTCTTTCATGAAATGGCTCAAATATCCGATGGTAAAAATTGTTCCTTGACCAAACTCTTCATCCTTTCCCATATAGAAACTTTTGCCAACCCTCTAGCCATCCTATCATTCTGAAAACTAGTCCACCATGTCAGTGTTGTACCTCTCAACTTTGTCTTAGCAAACTTAACCTTCCTCTCTTCTTCCATCTCTTCAAACTCAAAATAGTTTTATAAGGCATCAAGCCATCCTAACACCTCTTCACTATCCATCTTCCCCTGATAGATAGGCAACTCTATGTGACTCTTTCCTCTATGACCTTGTGCTGCTTTCAACAATCTTATAAACTTCCTTTCCTCAAGGTCTTCTATCTCATCTGCTAGTTGTCTTTGAGTTACCCATGCATGCTCTTCTTCTTCATCATTGTCTTCTTGTTCTCCTTGTTCTCCTTGCCTATTTCTCTCAAGGCTATTGATCCTAGCCTGCATAGCTATTGATCAAGGCTATTTATGGAATGAAAGTAGACATTGCCATGAGTTGTGATCCTAAAGGGTATATTAGTAAAATGAGGGTAGAGATGGGTAGATCTCATATCTACCATCATTTCCATGCTTCTAATGATGTGATAAGGAACCTCAAAACTAATAAGGAGGTCAGAGAAAGGAAAAGGAAATGGATGTTCATGGTCCAAACAAAATAGAAGAGGATAAAAATAATCATGCTTATGTTATTCCTTTGCAAAGTACACAAGTCCCATGGAAATGATGGAGAAGATGTTTGTTGCCATGGCAGATGGGAATTTTTCCAGCATGATGAAGTTGGCAGAGCAAGAGAAAAAGGGGATGGAAGTTGAACAACTTGTTCAACAACAAGCCTTGTCAACAGAATCATCAGCACAAGTTGCTCACAGCCAATCAATGCAAACTCTTGATGCACCCTTGGTTGATTATTCAAAGAATCCAAAAGAAAGGGAGAGTGTGCAAGAGGAGACTATGAAGAATGTTCCTAGAGATGAGGAAGTGAACTAACACTTCCCTTCTCCCCAAATCAATCAAGGTGATGAACAAGTTCCTAAAAATAGGCTAGCAGTTAATTTTTATGATGAGAACTCTGTTCCCAATGATGTCAAAGTATTAGCTTGTAGCTAGTTCATGGATGATGATACCTTTGTTACTACAAATGACTTTAGAGACTTCATCATCAAAGTGAAGAAAAATGAACTTAATGAAAAATTGGATAATGAAAAGGAGTTGACCCATCTATGTATGAAGAGGTCACTCAACAAGTTATCTAATAAATAGATTTTCATGCTTATAGAATCACTTTGGAAGAAGGGAGGAGATTAGTTAAAGAAAGTGGTATTCTTGTGTTTCTGATAGGGAGGGGGTTGGAGGAATCAATCACAGATTCCTGCTCTAGGTCTTGCTTGCAAGACCTCCTTGGTGTTTTGGCTTTCCACCTTAACCTATAGGACCCTTCTCAAATTTAGGTACCCCTGGTTTGTCTGGCCAACCCCACTTCTATCACAATTCCATCTACCAAGCTAACCTTGGTGCAATGCTCCAACTCTTCCTTAGCCCTTAATCAATCCTAAAGGCTAACCTATCCTCAACTCTCCATTAGTTCTTGCAGGGGTGTGGGAATGTCTTTAATGGCTTCAAACCAACCTCCTAGGGTACTTGAAGCTTTAATGGATTGATATAGCATCAAGACCTGTGTAGGATGTATAATGGTGTTTCTACAAGCTTCTTGTGTCATTAGATAGTCGTTTTATTCATTTTCAAGCACTATTTGTAAATAAGTTGGATTCCACACTGTTGCTAGTCTGAACCAGGCAGTCTTGAGCAAATGGAGGTTTAGATCACTTTCCCCTCATACAAATTGTATGGCCCTTTGGGAATAGTGACTAGACTCCATGTGTGTAAATATGGTAGGATTTAGGGTTTGTGTGAACACAGGAGCTGTTGGCAAAGTCTTGCCCTAGGCGAGCCAGGAAGAGTCCGGCTAGGGAAGACAAGAAGTACAGAGCACATAACTTGCAGGGGTGACCAGTTCTTGATAAATTTCTTTTTGGAGGAGGTAGGAAAGTGTCTTACCTAGTTTCCTCATGAAGGAGAAAGCTCCATCAGTTCAATTGATGTGAGAACAAGTTGACAGTTTGAAAATAGCCAGAAAATGGCTTAAAACCCTAGGAAATGACCATTTTCAAGTTTAAGCATTGTACGGATAGTTAAATCTTAGGACCTCAAAATATTTGAGAGGTGTTCATATGGGACAAGGACCTCGAAGAAATATTGAGGTGGTCTTTTGAAATTTTTGAGTAATAACCAGTTGTTTTGGTGATGGAGACCTAATTGGGGGTCATGGACTAGTAGCCTTCTTAACCCTAGATGAGGGTTTGGTGAAAGCGATGAAAAGGTGGAGTTTTGGTGAACCTTCAAGAACCCTAGGAGGTTGGTTTGAAGCCATTGAAGACATCTCTACACCCCTGCAAGAACTAGTGGAGTGTTGAGGATAGATTAGCCTTTAGGGTAGATTAAGGGCTAAGGAAGAGTTGAAGCATTGCACCAAGGTTAACTTGGTAGATGGAATTGTGATAGAAGTGGGGTTGGCCAGACAGACTAGGGGTATCTAAACTTGAGAAGGGGCCTATAAGTTAAGGTGGTGAAACAAAACACCAAGGAGGTCTTGCAAGCATTACCTAGAGTAGGAATCTGTGATTGATTCCTCCAACCCCCTCCCTATCACTCTTCTTCTTCATCATTGTCTTCTTTTTCTCCTTGTTCTCCTCGCCTATTTCTCTCAAGGCTATTGATCCTAGCCTGCATAGCTTCTCTCTCCCTTCTCCATTGCCTCTCTTCCCTTTCTTTAGCCTACTCTCTTGCTGCTTCTTGTTCTCTTCTTTCCCTTCTCTCCCTTTCCAAGGTTTCCCTCAACTCCTCCAACTCTCTTGCTAACTGATTTTTAGGTTCCATTGCTGATTCTTCAATACCTAAAGGACCTACTTACTACTCTAATACACTATGATTTAGAGGATATGGGACTCAAAACAAAACTCCAAGGCTTGAAGGTTTTTTCAATGAAGTAATCTCAACCATGTTCTAAACAACGTTAAGGAAAGAAGCCTCAAAGTGCACTTATGACTCCAATATTTCTCCTATGGACCCAAACCCTTGGAATGCCCTTAAGGGACACAAAAAAACTTGTCTTGAATGTTTTCAAAGCCCTAAACCTCTGACTCAAACAAAAACCCACTTTTCCACCTTGACTAGGCTTCCAACCAACTAGGCCTCCAACGGTGGTTTTTTTTACTTTTCTAACAACTTTTCCAAAAGACTCACCAAAATAATGATTGAATTAGGTGTGTTTTTTGATGCTACACAACATACCAAAATATTGATAGCACTTGTTTCAGACCAAACCTTTCAAAAATCTATTGTCCCACCAAAACTAGCCTAAATAGCCCCCTTTTCCAAAGCAACCCTATTCAAAACTTATCACCTGACCATGAAACTTTCTACGGTATCTTAAATTGTTCCCAAACCAAGTATTTTCCAAGTTTTAATCTCCTATGACACCCTTAACATGCTCAAACACAAAACCCTCACGAAATTGCTCCAAAAACTAGGGCCTCTTGAAAAATTGACTTCCACACACTTCTAGAATCTTCTCTTTGACTTTTCACCATTAAATCATCATTCCTAAACACCTTGAAGAAATTTGAAGGAATATTTTAAGTATGATGTAAAAACTCTTCACACATTAGAAAATGACCAAACAAATAGACCTTGTACCCAAAAACATCCATTCTTCCATCGCTCCTACACAAGCCCATGTAACTTTGCAACATTCACCAATAGGATAGTCAAAATAAAAACTGATTAAAGGAATTAACCAGAAAATGAAACATTCTTTTAGACTCCTAAAAATATCCTCCACAAGTTCCCAAAAGCATAGGATCAAACACCCACCATAAATGTATCAAAAGATTGACTTACAAGCCATAAACGAGGCTTAACTAGGCCTGCATAAGGAAGTGTTCAACCTTTCAAGGAAAACCCAAACACCCATAATTACTTTAAAATATTATAATAGGTTCCCCAAGACCTGTTCCATGCTTTTCTTTCATTAGTATTGCACAAATACTCAGAAATTTATGAAAAGTGCATTTTAAAGACCATTTTCATGCATTTACAAGGGAAAAACTGACCTAGGGCATCAAATAACTTTTGCAAACCTCCATCTTTCACTCTAAAACAAATTTGAACATGAAGAAGGGCCCTAAACCTAACATTCTACCAAGTTTTACATTTTTCCCACGTGGAAATGGGAATTATGACCATTTTGGTGACCAAACCCTTGTTTGGTAGGGTTTCAGACCCTCTTTCACTAAAATTGAAGTAAATTTCTTAATACTTAATGAAATCAATTCAAATCACCACCAAAAGAAATTATTCTCTACCCTCTATCAAACCATATTCATTATAGGGCTTTACAATGCTGCTGCAGGTTGTACCAATTGAAGGAATAGTCAAAACTGCTGGAAAATCAAGAAAAACAAAGTTTTTTTAATATTCAAATGCTTCAAACTTCCAATCAACCTTCTGCCCTAACCAAAAGGAGGCCTTATAAACTTTTGTACATCATTTCCAATGACTCAACTATTTTTTGAAAGAGGAAGCCATTGGTTAAGGGATTTACAACTTAAATGATGAGTTTACACAAATTACACTATGACAACATTGCATTTTTGAAGAAATTTTGACTCCTATCATCTAAGACCCAAAAATCCATTCAAATGGCCCTAAAAAAACCTTATTACATCATCAAGACATCAATATTGCATGTTCATATACAAATTTGAGTTTTTTTTCCTTCATAGGCTAGAAGAGCAACATTTGTGCAAGATTGCAATTTTCACACTGTTGACTCAGGTAATCTAAAAGACTCATCCTAATTCATGACTAATGATTTGGTAGACATGTATGCAAAATGTGGAAGCATAGAGAAAGAATGCAAATTTTTTGATAGAATGCCTTAAAGAGATGCCATCTCATTGACTGCAATTATTGCTAGATATGCACAAAATGGATTTGTTGAAAATGTTTTAGAAAGTTTCAAGCAAATGCAATTGGTAGGTATAAATCCAAATTCCACAACCTGTGCCAACATCTTTCCTACTTGTACCAAAAAGGGGGCTTTGGAACAGGGTATGAACATCAATCAAAGAATAAATAATAGAGGAATTTTGTTAGATGTTGTAGTTGCAACTGCCCTAGTAGACATGTATGCAAAATGTGGAAGCATAGACAAGGCTTGTGAACTGTTTGACAAAGTTCTTGAAAGAGATGCCATCTCATGGAATACGATGATTGTAGGATATACACAAAATGGATTTGCTGAAAAGGCTTTAGAAACTTTCAAGCAAATGCAATTAGCAGGTGTGAAGCCAAATTCCATAACCTATGCCAAAATGGGAGCTTTGGAGTAGGGTATAAACATCCATTAGAGCATAATGCCAGACGCCTTCGAAACTACAAGAATGGGAAGACATTAAATATGCATTTATTAACATAAAAAAATGAGACTTACTAACAAATTTTACCATCAAGTATAAATTAATAAGAACAGTTGTGCATATACTTACAACCAATCCAATGAACCATCCGGTCCGCTTCACTTCCTTTATTATTGGTAGGTCAAGTATTGCCTCATGGTCGACTCATGGACCTTCCACAAAGTCTTGTCTAAAGGTTCACCCTTATATTTGGTCAAACAAACATTGGATGCCATGACAAGGTTTGAGTAA